>WNGS01008507.1:2424908-2472668 GCA_020271785.1 Procambarus virginalis
CCCCACCACCACCACCACCACCACCACCACCACCACCACCACCAGATGCACAGCGGGGCGGCCTAACATAATAATTGTTACACCCTTGTGCCCTCTGCTATTTCCGTCCGTCCTGGGGAGAGAGTAATCTTGCTAATGCTCTGTCCACTCCTCCTGCCCTCCATCATTTCTCTCTCATCACTCCATTTCCTCCACTCCTTTTTTTTCCTCTTCTGAGGTAACCTTCTGTTCACCTTTTCTCTTTAGCTATAGTTTTTCCATTCGTATCATTCTTCCATCTTATCACTCCTTTCCTCCCTCCCCTCCCCCCCTTTCTCTCTCTCTCTCTCCCCTCCTTCTCTTCTCTCTCTCTCCCCCCTCCTTCTCTTCCTCACTCTCCCCCTCCCTCCCTCCCTCCTTCACCCCACCCTCCCCCTAAACATTTCCCACGGCACACTATCACAAACAGACGAGCTTCAGTTATGAACAATTAAAAATACCCAGACAAAATACAACATTTCGGCGATTCGTGATTTGACGCCGGTAACTCTCGTTCATCAGAAAAGTTGTGTTTTTTGTCTCGCAACTTTAGTCCAGGTCGAGGCTCTGATTGTTGTTGGGGGGTGAGGGGGCATGTGTTCTTGTTGGGGGTGAGGGGGCATGTGTTCTTGTTGGGGGGTGAGGGGGCATGTGTTCATGTTGGGGGTGAGGGGGGCATGTGTTCTTGTTGGGGGTGAGGGGGCATGTGTTCTTGTTGGGGGGTGAGGGGGCATGTGTCATGTTGGGGCGCCTGGGGCATGTTCTTGTGTAAGGGGTGACATATGCTTGTGAGGGTATTAACATGTTCGTATAAGGAAGCTTTTGGTATGTTCTTGTGTGTATGGGGAAGCATGTGGCATGTATTGAGGTGGTGTGAGGCTAGAGGAAGTTTGGCGGGTGAGTTAGGAGGGACGCTGGCCGCGGGATAGACAGTGATGTATCCCCGTTGAAGCAACATTTACCGTCGAGCCCGGCAGAGAAGTTGGTCTGTGAGCGCGCGGGAGGGCAACGTCTCCACCTGATTTATTAACATTCCTTTCATTAAAAGGCTAAGACAAATAGGGTGTGAGGCAAGGTGCAATACATGGAATAGGAAATGTTTCAGCGAGTGTATATGCTAGAAGCAAGTTCTTATTGCCATGTTGCATGAGGATGGGTGTTGATTGACATTTGTAAATTAGAAATTCTTAGTGGGGAACGAGGGGGGGGGGGGTCTGAATGAAACATTATGCAGTAAATGATCAGTAATTCATTATTTTGTAAACGTTCCTCTGTTGTTGTAATTCTTATTGTGGAGTCCAGAGCCCATTGTTGTGGGTCGCGCGAGAGATTATCAGGTGTAGGCTGTATTAATTCTTTGTATGATGTATATCATTATGGGAGTTAGTCTTTGCACAGTGTATTTATAGACAAAAATTGCAAATTAATATACATATATATATATATATATATATATATATATATATATATATATATATATATATAATAGAGGAAGGGGGACCCATAGCCTCGGAGGAGGCTATGGGGGCTATATATATATATATATATATATATATATATATATACAAATATGTGGAGACGTGTACTTAAGTTAGTGAGTGCGTGCGTGTCCCTTGGTTAAGAACCTTTCCGTGGTGTGGTAAGAAGCGTTTAGCGGGATGTTTTAACACAGCTTCACTAATGTAACCAGTTGTGTGAAGCTAATACTTCCTCACCCGTAGAGGAGTCCTGCACTCCAGGGCCTACTGGGAGTGTAGTCCCCAGGTAACCCGTCTTGACCTGCTTGGTCGGAGGTACAACTCCAGCACCACGCAGTGCGGCCACTCTTATACATCCCCCCGTATAGAGACGGTTTTACGGGCTCACCATAGCCCGTGCTACGTGGATACTTCGTTCTGAGTAGCTAAATCTAAAACAACAACAAGAAGAGACGGTTGAAGCGAGCGTGTTTGAGGGTTCTTTCGCGCGGTGCGTGAGTGTGGTGTATGTACTCCCCCAAGTTGTACTAGCGGGGGTTGAGCCTCGCCTCTTTGGTCCCGCCTCTCACCTCTCGACAGGTGTACAGGTTCCCAAGCCTACTGGGCTCTTATCATATATACACTTGAAACTGCGTATGGAGTCAGCCTCCACCACATCATTTCCTAATGCATTCCATTTGTCACCTACTGACACACTAAAAAAAAATCTAATGTCTCTATGGCTCATTTGGGCACTCAATTTCCACCTGTGTCCCCTAGTGAAGAAAACTAGAAGTTGTGGTGAGATATAACAGGACTAGTGGGACATAACTGGCAAACCCCTCACAGTGTTCAAGAGAGAACTGGATAAGCACCTCCAAAGGATACCTGATCAACCAGGCTGTGACTCATACGTCAGGCTGCGAGCAGCCGCGTCCAACAGCCTGGTTGATCAGTCCAGCAACCAGGAGGCCTGGTCGATGACCGGGCCGCGGGGACGATAAGCCCCGGAAGCACCTCAAGGTATCCTCAAGGTAAGGTAAGGTAGTGACGGGGGGGGGGGCGGAGGGGAAAGCTTATTGCCCTTGCATATTAGATCATCGCGTGCGTGCGTGCGTGCGTGCGTGCGTGCATGGCTTGTACGTGAGTGTGGTGGGGCGTGAGTGACGGTGTGCTGCACTGTTGCACATCAATATTTAATATTGAATTATCTGATCTTGATTATTTTATAAACATATTTGTCGAAGTGTATCTGATTATTGTTAGGCGCGTAGTGAGTGACTATAAACAATTCACTTGATTATGAATCGCGCTCCCGGTTAGGAGGAAAGAACTTGAAATGGAATGTGACATGAGAAGTACAGCAAGCCTTGGACTTGCTGTCCTGGGGAAGGCAGAGGTGGACTCCTGGTAGTGCACCCAGAAGTCTGCCAGTGTAGACTACTTATCACGTGCCTCTGTATGACTAACCATCCTGTGTGATGGGGATTTTTAGCATCGCGTAGCTAACTTTTTTGACACACTGTACGCCCCTCCATATAGTCTAGGGTAGCTGTACAAATGTAGATGTACCTAAATGTGCTAATAAAAAGAATGTAGCATGGGTAATGGGTAGCATGGGTAGGAGGGGAGGAAGACCCAGGAGCTTGGCCAACCATGGGTGAGGGATGGAGGATAATAGGTGGGTGGATGAATATAGGGTGAGAGATGGCAGGCGGAAAACTAGAAGTTGTGGTGAGATATAACAGGACTACTGAGGGGGAGGGCGGAGGGAAAAGCTTATTGCCCTTGCATATTAGATCATTATTAATAATGATAATAAATGTAAGGTGTGCGGCGTGGGAGTATCCAGGTCGAGGGGTTCGAATCCCCTCATTGCTCCAACTGATTTTCTCGTCGATATGTCACGTTAGTGCGGTTTGTTGTGTATACGAACAATAATGCTAGAACATGCCGTATTTTGGTCAAAGAACATTTTGTAGTGGTATGAGAAGTTGGGTCTTGAGAACAGGTCAAATGTTCCGTTTGGCTCTGCACGATAACATTCATATAGCACGACTTGATCATTCCATTCACCTGGGCTGTATGGGTCTCGAACCGTGGACCCCAGGTGTGTGAGGCCGACGGTGGGGTCACCCGCGTGGGGTCCACTGTACAGCCCAGGTCAATGCAATGTTTATTTCCAAGGAAGTGTGGATAACAATTTATACAACTTCATGTTCCAGAGTGGACCGAAACGTCGTCGGTTCTTCATTTTCAGATTTGTGGTTTGAGCATTAAAACTCTCTCAGCCACGTTGTTGTGAATCAGTCTACACAGTCATAGAATTTCTTAGCTTATTGACCAAAAGTTGATTCAGAGGTTCCGTGTGGCTGTGTGGTAATGCTACACATTGTAGTAGTCCTTAACTTTACGTCACTCAAGAATGTCGCCTTTAATCTTATCTTTTATGGTTTCATCTCTACAGTATTAGTGGTAAGAGAAGTGTAAATGTTCACTCTGCTGTTGACATTAGCGGCGTCTGAGGAGCTGACGTTCTCATAAATAATTATCCTCCGTATCATCAGCATTACGGCGGTCCTCAGCCTGGCATCTGAGCTGGCCACGAGTGGTGATGGCGGAGTGGGTGGTGGCGGCGAGGCCAGTGCGTGCCCGGCGTAGTGGACCCCACATATGATCGTGCCCGTAACAGCCAGCCTGCAAGTTTTGTGAACCTGTTATGCAATAAACCGGTACGCACACCTCCCGCGCCTTTGCAACTCTTGGATTGCCCAACGCCCGCACGCCCACGCGTCGGCGGGGCGGCATCCCACCCTTCATGCCCGAGTGGTGATTTAAGCCTCGCTGGGGACGCGAGCCATCCACCCAGCCCGCCAAACACGCGGGCTCTCTTTCCTGTTTGCAACCACTCTTTGAAAGGCATAATTATCTGTATAACTCACTTTTGTTTTAAGATGTAGCTTGTCATACGATTAGTCATTCCTAGCTAAAAAGGAACGTTTCTGATTTTTAGAATGTAAATGCGTGGTTTAGGGTTTTTAAGAGGCGTGTTTTTGTATAGTTGGCAGTAATATGCTTGTCTAAGGTGGTCATTCTGTTTGCGTAACTTGGGCGGGAAATATTGGGTGATATTATCATCTGGCGGCGGCGGCGTCAGTCAGTGTGTGGTGAGTATGATGATAGTGACAATAGTGAAGTGATGAGAGCGGCGCCAGGCTCCCACCCCTGGCCACCCACCGCTCCCCCTCCATCATCTCACGTAAGCTACCTCCCTTATCTCAAGACGCTATTCAACTATCAATTTCTCCTTTTTGTAGTGGGTCATGTTCAGACTAATATACTATAGCCATCTATTTAGTCTAACATGTTGAGGTTATATGAAGAACTTGGTGTTACCGTTTAGTTTCAAGTCTCCACGCAGTGGTGGTTCAGCCGGCCACGTTTCCGTTGTCGTGTAAACAATTTCGTATTTCATTATTTATAGTGCGGGCCAGCAGGCTGCGTTCCCGGAAACACTGAGGTGCGCGCATGTTGCTATGTTGCTGCTCCTGTTTCTCAGGGAGGCCAGAGCCACCTCACGTGTCCTCTTCCACGGCCCCTCCTGTGTAATCAACTCGCTCTCCTGAATACTACATCGTATTTTGATGTATAGTTTCCCTGAGGCCAACAACTGGTGTACTAAAAATGACAGCGGCTCACGAAATTGACGTGATGTTCCGTTTTCTGTTCGCGAGTCCTCGGGTAGGTTCAGGCAATTTAGTACAAGTTGAGTAACATTGGGAACACTCGGGAGAACGGGCTTCCTTATTGGCCAGTGTTCCCGATAGTCTCTCTAGCCTTCTTTGTTGTTCCATCGCGANTTCACAGCTCGTATCATCCTTTGCAGATACACAAAAATCAGCAAGAAAATTACCTCGGCTGAAGACATTGAAAAACTTCAAGCTGATATTAATAAAGTTTTCGACTGGGCATCAGAAATAATATGATGTTTAACAGTGACAAATTCCAGGTACTCAGGTACGGTAAAAATGAGGACCTTAAACATAATACAGGGTACAAAACACAATCAAATGTGCCCATAGTAGGAAAACAACATGTAAAGGATTTGGGAATAATGATGTCTGACGACCTAACGTTTAGGGAGCATAACCAAGCAAATATTGCGACAGCCAGAATAGTGATAGGATGGATTACGAGAACTTTCAAATCCAGGGATCCCATCACAATGCTTGTACTCTTCAAGTCACTTGTGCTGTCCCGTCTTGAGTACTGTTCAGTACTCACTTCCCCCTTTAGAGCAGGAGAGATTGCTGAAATAGAGGGAATACAGAGAACATATACGGCACGCATAGACGCGATAAAGCACCTAAATTATTGGGAGCGTCTCAAAGCTCTCCAAATGTACTCACTAGAAAGAAGACGAGAGAGATATCAAATAATATACACCTGGAAGATACTGGAGGGCCAGGTCCCAAATCTACACAGTAAAATAACAACGTACTGGAGTGAACGATATGGAAGAAAATGCAGAATAGAGCCAGTGAAGAGCAGGGGTGCCATAGGCACAATCAGAGAACACTGTATAAACATCAGAGGTCCGCGGTTGTTCAACGTCCTCCCAGCAAGCATAAGAAATATTGCCGGAACAACCGTGGACATCTTCAAGAGGAAACTAGATTTATTCCTCCAAGGAGTTCCGGACCAGCCGGGCTGTGGTGGGTATGTGGGCCTGCGGGCCGCTCCAAGCAACAGCCTAGTGGACCAAACTCTCACAAGTCAAGCCTGGCCTCGGGCCGGGCTTGGGGAGTAGAAGAACTCCCAGAACCCCATCAACCAGGTATCAACCAGGTATCAACAGTCATATCCTCTCCTCAACCCTCTGTCCTCTTCCTCCACCCTCTCCTCTTCCTCGCCCTCCACCGTCTTCATCTGCCCTCACGTAAGTGTGTACGGGGAAGTGAGGTGTAGATCTGTGTGCCCCTACCCCTGTTGTACCTGTATCATTACAACTTGACTATAATGACGTTCAAATTCTTTGTCGAATTTGACCTTAAAGTTGTGGATGGTTCCACAACTTCTTCTTTCCGTACATTCCACCTGTTGGCCATCTGTGCAGGGTACCAATATCTCCTTACATTCCTTCGGCTCATTTGTGTTTCCAGCTTCCAGCTGTGTCCTCGTCCTACTTTCTCTCGGTGTGAAGAGGTCCACTTTATTCCACTCATTATCTTGTATGTTATGATCATGTCTCCTCTGCTTTTTAAAATTTAGTTTTATGCTTCCCAGGTGGGGATTCTATACCAGCGCAGCATATTCCAGTATTAGTCAGACATATGTTATGTAGATTACCTTAAAGGAGTCTCCTCTCTTCCTACACTCTTCTCCACTCAGTCTTTATATATATATATATATATATATATATATATATATATATATATATATATATATATATATATATATATATATATATTGTGAGGATATATTTAAAAGCCGATATAATTATACGAGGTTAAAGCTGTGTAATCAGGATATAAATCATAATATAGTCTTCATCTTGCACTAACTTTAAACTCTGAAAGGATACATCAAACTTGTGATGGCATTAGAGTGGTGGGAGAGAGCAGCAGACTTGTCAAGCAGCTGCATCAGTACTCGGATAAGTTAAAGAATGTTTCGTGTGGAGTACACGAGGGCCAACAGCGGCCTGACCAGTGCCTGCCACCTGTGTAGGGCGGCTCGGGCGGGCGGTGGTGGGCGGCGGTACTGTACACAGTGGCACTGGTGAGGGGGGGGGAACTATCAGGGGGAAAGCACCAAGCCATTACGACTATATAGCACTGGGAGAAGGGGTCAGGATTAGGATTTGGGATGGGACGGGGGTGAAAGGAATGGCGCCCAACAACTTGGACGGTCAGAGGATTGAACGCCGACCTGCATGAAGCGAGACCGTCGCTCTACCGTCCAGTCCAAGTGGTTAGGTGGGGGGGGAGGGGGGATGCCAGGAGCTATAGGTGTAGCGAGTCGCAAGGCCTGGCGCAGGTTAGGGATCCGACCCTTTCTCTCGGTTTGCCGCTCCGTTAATAAGGCGACTGTTTCGCCTAACCAGAAACGTATGAACCCAAGCCACCCACCTAACCCATCGAGGCCGATTCTCATAACACGTAAACATTACGGTGCTTTACATTTTTATTAATAGATAGCATTCTTGAGTGATTGTTCAGTTCCGCACAAGATGTGAGGTGAGAGGTGCGAAGACGGGTTGAGGTTAGGTTAGTGGTCAGTGTGAGATGTTGGTATACTATTGTCCTTCTCCGGGTCCCCTTGACTGAGGGGTTCTGGATCACAGGCTCACAATACGGTCACCCATCCAGTTACTGGCCAGAATTCAATGTGTTCTTTGGTGGTCTGGAAAATCAGCAGAGGTCGACGTGGCTGTCGTGGGGCTCAGGGTGGACCTTGTTACAGGTAATTGTAGAGTTGTGCGACGGCTGTCACCTGGTCGTGAAGGGACGCCTCGCCACGGAATATTGACGGAAATTCCTCCATAAAGGGTGCAACTAAATAATTTGGCAATACAATAGTAGGACAAAAGGGGCCTCCAATATATACTCATTTGATCCCCTGATCTCCCTCGAGCCTTGTTTTGGAACTGAGTCGTGAAGCTCCCTGCAGTGAGGCCCGGACTGGTGCGTCCTGCCGGGGGGGGGGGCAAAAAAACATGGTTAGTTGTGTGGACTGCAGGGGGGGGGGCTCCTCCACCCTCCCCCCTGTCCCACCCCTATCATCCACCCCTTCCTGGCTCGCCCCTATCTTTTACCCCTCCGTTCTACCCTTATCACCCATCCCCCCCCCTCTCGTCCCACCCCTATCATCTACCCATTCCTGTCCCACCCCTATCTTCCGCCTCTACCTGCCCCACCCATATCCACCCCCTCCCGTCCCACCTGTATCTTCCACCCCTTCTTCATCTACTCCCTCTCCTTATACTCTTCCCGTCTGTATACCTTACCTATTTGTATTTATTCTCCCTTTATGTATGTCCGTCTTTCCTCGCTCATTGTGTGTGTGTTTTGAGATGGTGCGTGCGGTGGTGAGAGTGCGTAGGTGTGCGCCCGTAGCCATGCGCCACTCCCTGGACGCATTGATGTGGCCTTCACTGGGAGGTGTGGTGTGTAGCCGCGGGGAACCCTGGTGATGGTAGTGGTGGTCGAGGGTGGTGGTGCGGCGTTTCTCTGAGTCACTGGGGAACCACCACCACCACACTACCACAGCCATACATATTAAATGTAGATATAAGAGCTCGAGAAGCTCAGGAATCTGTACTCCAGTAGAGTGACGGCTGAGAGACGAGACCAAAGAGCCAAAGCTCAACCCCCGCAAGTATTACTACTACTATAAGGAGTCATTCAATACAAGCTACACAGCCTTTATTAGACCAATACTGGAATACGCAGCACCGGCATGGAATACGCACCTTGTGAAGCCTAAACCAAAATTAAGTGCAAAGGCTTGCAACATGATTGGCGCCAGAGCTTAGAAGGTTAAGCTGCGAGGACAGGTTAATGAGACTAGGTCTCAACCTTAGAGAATAGAAGAAACATAGGGGAAATTATCACAACATATTAGATGATGAGGGGAATAGATAAGGTGGACAAGTAAGGCCTCTTGGCAGTGAGAGAAAGCAGAACAAGAGGACTCGGGTGGAAACTCAACGAGACGAAGGAAGTACTTGTACCCTGCATTGAAAGAAGTGGTGGAAGCCTCATTCGAAGAAGAATTTGAATGTCAAAATTATGAAGTAGTTGAAGAGGTACAGTAGGTGGGGCATGAAGATGTAGACCCCACCAGGTGAGCACCACCTCCACCACGACACTACTCCACCAGTTCCAGCACCACGGTAACTAACGCCTTTACCACAGTCATTATTACCACGGCTAAAGTCACCAACACTACAGATACCATTAACAACACCGCATCGCGAACTCAACAACCACCCCCCCAACCCTCGTGAGTGCACGCGATGTTGTTGTTATAGATTCAGCTACTCGGAACAAGTTCCAAGTAGCACGGCTATGGTGAGCCCGTAACTTACCTGGCACAGGAGCGGTGCTCGTGCAGGCGATTGTATGCTGAGGTTTCATATGTGTGAACAGCTGTATAGTGAGCGAGACCTGTGAGGTGTGTAAGGAGGGAAGGAAGAGAGAGAGAGGAACTGGGAGCTGTATTGATGATTGAGGAGTTGAGGTGTGAGGGAGTCACAATTGTGAGTGCGGCAACTTGGAAGTACATGTATTGTGACTAAATACATATTTGTTTATGTAATTACTAATTAGATCTATAAATAAAATTAAATCAATATGTACATTTGTTTCCGAGAGTTCTCAGAGTTTGGTGTTTATTTTTGGGTCACATTTGCCGAATCTTTCTGTTTAAAATGCAGCAGTAGACGCTGGAATTGCTCTCACCTTAACTCAGATGGCGTGTAGAGGTGTTAACGTTCGTTGTATTCAGCGTGGCCTCACACTTACGGGTTCTATGTTGTTGTTGTCACACTTTTATGTAATTAATGTCATTTTCATGTAAGCTTTCCCAGTTATAAATATCCAACATTAATGAATAGTCTTTGATATATTGTTCAACAGTATTTTGTATCTGAAGCTTATTAGCTGTATTTTGCTTGTATCTGAAGCTTATTGGCTGTATTTTGCTTGTATCTGAAGCTTATTAGCTGTATTTTGCTTGTATCTGAAGCTGGTTCGATTCCTCTGTCCTGTTGTAAATATTTATATATTTATATATTTATATATATATATATATATATATATATATATATATATATATATAATAGCCGTGGTAAATATATATATATATATATATATATATATATATATATATATATATATATATAATACACACACACACACACAGTTTTGCAAGAGAACACAAACAGTTTACATTGTTGTACAGCCACTAGCACGCATAGTGTTTCGAGCAATAACAAGTCATTGTTATTGCATTGTGTAAAATGCAACATTTTGTTCAGCTATTGGTGGCTTTAAGTATTTGAAGTGCATGTGAAGGTTGGGTAAAGAAGGCAGGAGTAGCTCAAGGCATCGTAGCACAGTGTGTCAGTCAGGTTGAGTCATGCCAGTAACTGGATGGGTGACTATGTGGACAGCCTGATCCTTGACTAAGGGGACCGCGATAAGCTGACATGTTTCCTGTCCCCGGTAAGGGTATTCCAGAATGGGGGAAGGTAGGTAGATGAGGGTTAGGAGAGCGAGGGTGGTAAGGAGTAGTTGGAATGTATGAAAGGTTGAGGACGGGATGGGAAGGAGGAGTAAGATGAGAGCGTAGTGGCTGGCATAGCAGGGAGTGGCCCCTTGATTTATGTGTGTGGTGGGTCAGCGCTGCCTCATACCAAGTATTGCATCATCATCATACCTCGTTTTCCACTATGTCTGTGGACCTGTAAGGGCTTACCACCACAGCCCGGACCAGCCGGGCTGTGGTGGGTATGTGGGCCTGCGGGCCGCTCCAAGCAACAGCCTAGTGGACCAAACACTCACAAGTCAAGTCTGGCCTCGGGCCGGGCTTGGGGAGTAGAACAACTCCCAGAACCCCATCAACCAGGTATCAACCAGGCTTGGCTGCTAGAGCTGCTAGCCTTGCTCTTGGACCTCTTGTCAGCCAGGGTCCTGTGCCTGGCTCTTACACCTCTCGGGAATTGGCTGCTCGGCGGCACATGGTTGTATTTGACGCATAGGCAGACCTGGTCGATGACCGGGCCGCGGGGACGCTAAGCCCCGGAAGCACCTCAAGGTAACCTCAAGGTAGGCCGGGCCCTTAATGGTGGCGTGTGTGTTGTGGGAGTGTTGTCAAAGACGGGCGTCAGTCACCGGTTTACCCAGTGAGCCAGCCAGCGCATTCCTGGAATCCCGAGGTAACGGGAACATTCCAGCTGAGTCACAGATTCCGTCATTGGAGATGCATCGTCATATCAAGGATTGGATCAGTTATCAGGAGTGAAAAGGTGACTGGAGCAGACATGGTGTTGAGGGAGGTGCGCCACGAGGTCTGTGCTACGCCCAGGTGGGTGTACATCCAGGTAAACTACAGTATGGAGGGAACTACATCTTACCAGCTACCTACATCAGGAGGTAGCTGGGTGGGTGTTGGTTTGGACAGGTGGTGCTGGTGTCTGTGTGGGGGGGGGGTGTGGTCAAGAGGCCGACGGGGGCGGGGCTGAGCGTTGACGCAGGCGGTGAGGGCGGTAATGATGGCAGTAATTGTGTCGATGTAGACACTCAATTTTAATGGCCTCGTAATTTCATGCAAATGAGTCGAGACAGTTTGTCATAATGTATTTGTTCTTTTAAATAACTTCAATAATTGTTTTAGGCTCGAGTTGCTAATGGTGGACAGGTTCATTGTGGAGAATTTGAACTCGTCTATTCAGGATTCTTGCCAACAAGAACGCTTCTAGCCAGCTAATACTGTATTAATAACACCTGGAAATTCACTTCATTATTGCCGGAGGTGAGACAATAGATCTCCGGCAGACTCATTGTTGCATTGAATACAGTTGATAATGTATATTTATTTAACGTGAGCTTACAGCATACTAACCGTTGTTTCCTTCTATTGCAGGTAAGTTATGTGGCGGGCGGAGGTGAGGGTCCTGCTGGCGCTGGCGACGTGTGGTGAGGGGCCCCCGGTGACGTGGGGTGAGGGGCCCGGTGACGTGGGGTGAGGGGCCCCGGTGACGTGGGGTGAGGGGCCCGGTGACGTGGGGTGAGGGCCCCCGGTGACGTGGGGTGAGGGGCCCGGTAACGTGGGGTGAGGGGACCCGGTGACGTGGGGTGAGGGGCCCCGGTGACGTGGGGTGAGGGGACCCGGTGACGTGGGGTGAGGGGCCCCGGTGACGTGGGGTGAGGGGCCCCGGTGACGTGGGGTGAGGGGCCCGGTAACGTGGGGTGAGGGGCCCCGGTGACGTGGGGTGAGGGGACCCGGTGACGTGGGGTGAGGGGACCCGGTGACGTGGGGTGAGGGGCCCCGGTGACGTGGGGTGAGGGCCTCCGGTGACGTGGGGTGAGGGGCCCGGTGACGTGGGGTGAGGGGCCCCGGTGACGTGGGGTGAGGGCCCGGTGACGTGGGGTGAGGGGCCCCGGTGACGTGGGGTGAGGGCCCCGGTGACGTGGGGTGAGGGCCTCCGGTGACGTGGGGTGAGGGGCCCGGTGACGTGGGGTGAGGGGCCCCGGTGACGTGGGGTGAGGGGCCCGGTGACGTGGGGTGAGGGGCCCCGGTGACGTGGGGTGAGGGGCCCGGTGACGTGGGGTGAGGGGCCCCGGTGACGTGGGTGAGGGGCCCCGGTGACGTGGGGTGAGGGGCCCCGGTGACGTGGGGTGAGGGCCCCCGGTGACGTGGGGTGAGGGCCCCCGGTGACGTGGGGTGAGGGGCCCCCGGTGACGTGGGGTGAGGGCCCCCGTGACGTGGGGTGAGGGCCCCCGGTGACGTGGGGTGAGGGGCCCCGGTGACGTGGGGTGAGGGGCCCGGTGACGTGGGGTGAGGGCCCCCGGTGACGTGGGGTGAGGGCCCCGGTGACGTGGGGTGAGGGCCCCCGGTGACGTGGGGTGAGGGCCCCCGGTGACGTGGGGTGAGGGGCCCCCGGTGACGTGGGGTGAGGGGCCCCCGGTGACGTGGGGTGAGGGCCCCGGTGACGTGGGGTGAGGGCCCCCGGTGACGTGGGGTGAGGGGCCCCCGGTGACGTGGGGTGAGGGCCCCCGGTGACGTGGGGTGAGGGCCCCCGGTGACGTGGGGTGAGGGCCCCCGGTGAACTGCACACTAACCTGCGGCGTAAGAACGGCCTCTGGGCCCTTGCCAGGCAGCTCATATTTATAAGTAACCAGCCAAGCCATCACTATGAACTCTTTGGCCCCACAAGGGTTCGAACCTGGACAGCCATGAGTCACTCCACGGGCTACCCAGTACTAAGCCCACTCCACCATGATTGTCTATAAGTGGTGGATGATCCTGGAGCTCGGATGCTTTCACACGACCTCCACCACCCGGCAACACTCGTGGTGCATCTTGAGTACAGTTCTTCATCAAATCTCATCACATGCTGGTACCGCCAAAGCGTTTAAAGTGTGTAATTACCTAAGTGTACTTACAGGATGAGAGCTACGCTCGTGGTGTCCCGTCTTCCCAGCACTTTGTCATATAACGCTTTGAAACTGCTGCCTGTGTGTGTGTGTGTGTGTGTGTGTGTGTGTGTGTGCGTGTGCGTGTGTGTGTGTATTCACCTAGTTGTTCTAGCGGGGGTTGAGCTCTGCTCTGTCGGCCCGCCTCTCAACTGTCAATCAATCAACTGTAACTAACTACTAACTAATTCTCCCCCCCCCCACACACAGGAAGCAGCTTCGTAACAGCTGTTTAACTCCCAGTTACCCATTTACTGCTAGATAACAGGGGCATTAAGGGTGAAAGAAACTTTGCCCATTTGTTTCTGCCTGGTCGGAAATCGAACCCGGGTCACAGAATTACGATTCTTGCGCGCTGTCCGCTCAGCTACCAGACCCCTCCTTGTACTCACCTATTTGTGCTTGCGGGGGTTGAACTTTGGCTCTTTGGTCCCGCGCCTCAATTGTCAATCAACTGCTGTACAGATTCCTGAACCTATTGGGCTCTTATCATATCTACATTTAAAACTGTGTATGGAGTCAGCCTCCACCACATCACTGCCTAATGCATTCCATTTGTTAACTACTTTGACACTGAAAAAGTTCTTTCTAACGTCCCTGTGGCTCATTTGGGTACTCAATTTCCACCTGTGCCCCCTTGTTCGCGTACCACTAGTGTTAAGTAGTTTATCCTTGTCTACCCTGTCAATTCCCCTGAGGATTTTGTAGGTAGTGATCATGTCTTGCCTCATTTTTCTGTCTTGTGTGTGTTTATTCAGGTAGTTGTGCTTGCGGGGGTTGAGCTCTGCTCTTTCGGCTTGCCTCTCAACTGTCAATCAACTGATTCCCATTTGTTTCCGCCATCGCCGGGTATAGAACCCGGACTCTAGGATTACGAGTTCCAAGTGCTGTCTATCGCTTCCCCCCCCCCCCCGTGTGTGTGTGTGTGTGTCTCCCCTTATCCAATTTGTATACATTGCTTCGTGTTCTATTTTGTGCTGATATATTCATTACCCAATTAATAACCACATTGTTATAGCCATTTGTATCCTGTACAATAATACCCAGTTATTAGACCTGGTATGAGGTACCTGGAGCTTTGTAATTACTGTATCCACGTCCTTGTTCTGGAGCATGAGGAGAGGGATGCCCTAATCTATCTCAAATTTGCTGGTGCAGGCTGTTGAGCACATGCCCGTGTGTGACCAACCATCCTGCCAGGTAGTCCTGGACTCTACAGTAATTGTATTAATGTGGATGTTGATGTGTGGTGGCCTCTCCCTGCTCCCCTGCCGTGGTGGTAGCGGGCCGTCCAAGCAACAGGCCGCTACCACCAGTCCTCCAACACTTGTATAGCCTCCGAGGTGCCCCCTCACTGTACTGATTGTGGCTGCCGTTGTGATCTTAAGTGTCGCTCTGGCCACCTGAATACCGTCATTGTTGGGGCCTGAATGTTGGGCTCGAGTTGTCCTGGTCCGTGTGATTGTGTGCGTAACTATCACGTGACTTACACGATGAAGTGGTGATGCGCATGCTCACTGTGTCCTCTGTCCACCTTCATCACTACCCCTCTCCCCCCCACCCCATTCTGCAGAACCCCCTCGTTGTGGGACGCTAAACTAAGGTGTGTTGTAAGGCATCTCTCCTAACTCTGCACTGGAGAGATGGTACTGCGTTTGGGGACAAATGTATTGCTTACACTAATAACAAAATTTTTTTTTAGATATATACAAGAGTTGTTACATTCTTGTACAGCCACTAGTACGCGTAGCGTTTCGGGCAGGTCCCTGGAGTACGATCCTCGCTGCGGAGAATCGTTGTTACAACCAAGTACACATTTTACTGTTGAGTTAAACAGAGGCTACAGTTAAGAATTTGCGCCCAGTAAATCCTCCCCGGCCAGGATACAAACCCATGACAATGCGCTCGCGGAACGCCAGGCGAGTGTCTTGCCACTACACCACGGAAATATAACATATTTCAACAAACAATTCTAAAGATAAAGTTATTACATGGGCTGTAGTGTAAGGTTGCGAGAGTGTTGAGGAGCGTGTGTAACTGGCGGGAGAGGTGGAGGCTGGTGATACCCGGCCCTGGCCACAGGTACATCTGATGACACAGGTACATCTGATGACACAGGTACATGTGAACAGGTACATCTGATGACGATCATGAACAGTGCTGACATGTCGGGCCTTCTGCTTCCTTGAGGTTATCTTGATGATTTCGGGGCTTTAGTGTCCCCGCGGCCCGGTCCTCGACCAGGCCTCCACCCCCAGGAAGCAGCCCGTGACAGCTGACTAACACCCAGGTACCTATTTTACTGCTAGGCAACAGGGGCATAGGGTGAAAGAAACTCTGCCCATTGTTTCTCCCCGGCGCCCGGGATCAAACCCGGGACCACAGGATCACAAGTCCAGCGTGCTGTCCGCTCCGCACCTTCCTACCCAGGTGCTCTTATGACCAGGATGCGGATGTCAACAGTGTAGTTGATCAACTCGTAGCATATGGATAACTTTTGTTATAGCAAGTGCATCTCATCTAGGATGCGGCCTGAAGAGCTATGCGTCTGCAAAGCGTACTTAATGGTCCGCGCACTTATGGAAATCAACATTACTTGCAGGGTACAAATAGCAACAGGTTGATGGATCAGCATTCATTCAAGGTAGGTGGGGCTGTGTCGGCCGGAGGAGGGACGGTGTGGAGCCCGGTGGAAGCAACAGCAGGTAGTTAACATAGGAGGTAGCATCAGAGAACACCTGCTTCTTGGCCTCCACTATAGCCTTGCTCTTACCCCGCCCTGCCCTTGCCGTGCCTGCCCTGCCCTGCCGTGCCCTGCCCTTGCCGTGCCCTGCCCCGCCCTTGCCGTGCCCTGCCCCGCCTCGCCGTGCCCTGCCCCGCCGTGCCCTGAGTGTTCGCAGCGAGAGAACCTGTATATTGGTAGCCGACTCGTGCAGCCTTGCTGGCACCTTCCTGTTGCTCAACAGCTTTAACAAGACGTTGTTAACGTTAATTTTGATATTCATAAATGTAAATATAAAGTTGTGTTGAGTCTTGATGTTTTCAATAATTCATTATTGTCAGTGTTTATCTCTCTTGCTGATTGTATCTTCGAGTTTTGAGGGTTGCTGTTTTAGATTCAACACAACAAGTTCCAAGTAGCGCGGGCTATGGTGAGCCCGTAACTTACCTGGCACAGGAGCAAGGCAAGAAGCACGGGCTATGGTTAGCCTCTTGGACGGGAGATGTCTGGGGGTGTAGTGTTATGGCTGATCTTATTTATACATATCCGAGTAAATTTCGAAGTGTGGTGAAATTTTGAGGGGGGGGGTGCGATTTTTTATACAGAAAACCTTGAAGGAAATTGTGTGTGGCTTGTGATGCCAATCTTGTGGTTAAAGGATAGGAGATAAACTAAGTACTGCATCTACATTATCTGGGAATAAGCCATGTGGTCCTGCTGGGCACCCATATTCCCTCCAATGTGTCTCCTCATTTGGGGAATAGAGATTGCAGACCTAAACCAATATTTACTATTAATGCATATTTATACAACTCCAGTAGCTCGGTGTTCCTGCCCCAGAGAAATTATAATTTATGTTTATCATTTATCAATCCTTTCCAATAGTATATGATTGGATTCCTGTTTGTATTCAGTAATTTTACCGTTTCTTGTGCTTAGTGAACACGGGTCCAGGATGAACATTCCTCTTTTTTTTGTTTTTTTGTTTCCTTCCAAAATTAAGTTCATCATTAAGTTTTGATTTTGATTTTACTCTCAAAACTCTCAAAGTAGACTATGCCCTTTATTTCTGTACAGTTATACATAATTTTGCATGTCAGATTTGTCATTTTTTTCCGTGTAAATGTAAATTATATGTTAACTTGTCAACACAAGTTAACATGTGTTTTTTCTTGGATTTTGTATGATCAGTCTTAGGGGGATAGAACCTGCCTGCGCTCTACGGGGGGGGGGGGGTTAAGGCGGGGGCAGGATTAACTCCCTCTTCTCCCAAACACCTGGCAGTCTCTCCTACACGGCCAGTAATGACGGACCTGTTACCTCAACTTCAACTGTTCTTCTATCTATCCAGCACTGTAATTATCAAGCACATAGGGAAGAATGCAATATATATCCTCAGTCAAACATCCGTATCCATAAACCTCGGAACAAACACCACCTTATGTCCTCAAACATTTTTACCGTATTCTTTTACCTAGTTGGTATTCTCTGAAGGCAGGACTGGACCGCCTCCGTGCACCCGGCGTGGCCCAGCTGTGCCGGGTCCTTCCTGGACGGGGGACGTGGGAGCTGTCTTATCAAGCATGCAGTAACGCATAAAGAATTGGCTGGAGACGTATCGGCTACCAATACTCGCCACACTTCCCACACACATACCAGAAAGGCGCACATTTGTTGAACTTGGCTTATCGTGCCTTTCAGAGTGAAGCAGCGAAATAAGTGTGTGGAAAGAGAATAAGCGTTGCCTGGGTAAATACACACAAGGGAGAAAGTAGAAAGGGAAATGGAGAAAGGGTGAACGTGAGGATAGATAGAAAATGATAGTGTTCAAGGGCGGTGGACGCGTGCCAGTATAGCTGGTGGCTATAGTAAAAGGCGAGTGGCTAAAGAAAAGAATCACCAGTGGGAGAAAGAGCACGTCTCCCACGTTAATGCCTCTACGGGTGGTTGAGGCCGACCGATCCACTGGTTGTCAGTATCATGACTAGGAACTCGGCAAAGCCAAAAGAGGAGCTTGGGTACACGGGCCGACAGCCAGACTGGTGGAACGACTGGGAAAACAAAAGGCGTCCGTGGTGGCGGTGGAGCCCCTGGCAGCGTGTGAGATGGACGACAACATGTTTAGCATAACCAAAGGTGGCCCCTGTTTGGTCCAGCAGCACCCACCCACTGTAGCCCCCGAGCGAGGCAGGTTACTGCCCCAATATCTTGGCCGCCGAGGAACTGGCTGCCCACGGAGGGAGCCTGCTATGGAAGGTGCACGAGGCCCAACTTCTTGTCTAGTTTACCCTCCAGGTAAGGTCGAAGGCGCATGGGGAGTGGAGGGGAGGGAGTAGGCATGGAGGGTGGCCCTGCGGTAGGGAGGAGTGAGATAGCCAGCCCACGGAGGGAGTGTGATGTGAAGGCCAGATTGGATGGAACTTTGTACGTGACGTGAGGAGAAACAGGGTGATAGTGCGGGTGAGGCGAGGTGGCGGGTGTGGTGGTGTGGTAGGCCGCCAGTGGGCACCCCTGGCGGCTACCCCGCTCCCGCCCCTGCTGCTGGGCGCTCTTACGCACGCACATACCACTTTATAGCTCCTGTAAGATGTCTGATAATATGCTCGTCATAAAATTCTCCTTTGTGGACACTGGCAGTCTCTCCTGTTATAGGGAAGATTGAAGGTACCTGTAAAAGCGATTGAGAAGAGAGAGTTTGGTAGTTTGTAAGGCAGAGCGGCGTGGAGGAAGGCAGGGCTGGAGGGAACCCTAGAATGACGGGAAAGTGGGTACTTGTCCACAGACGGTTGAAGATGAGAGATAATATTGTGTTTGTCATCACCCTGTGTTGGGGACGGGACTGGTCAAACACTGAAGTGGGGAGGGGGGAGTTTTGGGAGGGGCTGGTTGGGGGGTTGTAGGGGGGGGGGTTTTGACGGGGAAGGGGTCCGTGAAGGCGGCGTCTATTTACAGGAAGTGTATAATGTATAGTTGGCATACTAAGAATGGTGAAGCAAAGCGAAGAGACGTAGTGTGGGGGAGAAGAGAGTTGGTTCAGAGATAGACAATTCGTGTTGCCTCTGAAGAGAAATTAAAAAAAAAAACTTGAGAGTTGTTGTTGATCGCGAGAGGGTGTCGCCGAGGTGCACACACTTTGCGAGGCCGGACACACCTGTGGCAGGAACTGGTGTCCCTTAACAAGGGCAATGAAGGTAGGTAGGTAGAACACAGCCGGTAGATCAAGCAGGTATCAGCCCTACACATTGCTAAGCCCCGCTGGGGCAGGCAGGGAGGAGGAGCAGCTCGCACCATGTGGAGAGAAGCAGGGGTGTGTGTAGGAGTGACCGGGGGGCTGTGAGTCAAAGATAAAAGATGACATGTTTAGAATAACCTGCAGGTGAGCAGGTTACTGGTGGTGGGATACCGGCGTGCTGCTGAGGGGCGGAGGCCCGTCTAGGGACGAGGGAGTCGCCTCCAGAAGGGATGGATGGACGCTCCCGCCGAAAATTGATGGTGGGTGGTGAAGGGGTGATGGCAGCGTGCGCCACGTGAATTTTGTACGTGTTATTTGGTGGTAAAAACGTTATATATGTATGTACATGAGCCGAGTGTTGGGATACCCAGCAGCATATTGGGGAGGGATGTAGTGTATTTGAGCTGCAAGAGTGTATTGGGTAGAGAGGATTGTACTGGAGAATGGACTAGTGCAGGGTCTTCAAGTCTGGCCCTTCGGAGATAATGGGATCCTGATAGTCAATGACGTAATCTTTGTCGTGTAATGTTGAAGTGTGTTGGGTATTCATGTCGTTCATTGGGTTGAGTGTTGTCATCGTGGCCATCCCAGCGGTGCCTGGCCACGCAGGGTGGTGGACGGCGAGGCCAGCCATGTCCTGTGACTTGTGCTACACGCAACAACGTAGGGCTTACATGAGGCCTACACGCAATTTTAGCTTTTCTATTATAGCCACTAAGCTAAAACCAGGCTTTTGGTGGCTGCCTTGGAGAGCCAAGCTGTTGCTGCCTGCGTCTTGCAGTTCTAGAACCATATCTCTTGAAGATTTCGAGGATTACCGTCCACGCGGCCCGGTCTCTGACCAAGCATCCAGGTGCATACCGCGGGAGCTGTACAAGATCTGTGTATTTTTTGACCAGATATCTTCTGGCCTGAAAGGGTGTGCACCACGGACCACCAAGTTATTCTAGACGAGTCTTCGTGCGCTGTAGAGTACCATGACTATTGTGGCATCCCGGGGTGTGAAGGTTCTCATATTCCACTCTGTCATTTTCCCGGCTGCTGCTGCTCTGGGATCTCTAAATGTTAGGGCCTCTGAGATTAGCGTCTTGGGTCTTTTTCTATTCCCTCCGTTTGATAAACATGTATGATTTGTATTCTGTACTCGTTTGAAGTTTGTATTCCCGCACTGGAGTAATATGACTTAAAGTGTCACCGTTGAAATTCACGTGTTTGCTACCAAACTATTGATCTCTGTGTTTGTTTCTTTTTTTTTAGTAGGCTGATTTTTTTATTTTTCACGGATATTCCTGCGCGGGCCTCAAGCCTCCGCCTGGCCGTTCACAGCTAACAGAAAGCTACTGTCTGTTGTTGTTCTTTTCGGCTGTGAGAGTAAGGAAAGGTGGCGGTGCCAGAAACTGTAAAGAATGTTTTTTTCCAGTGGGCATTTGAATTTATTTTGGGTTTAGAGACCGGTCCGCGGGGACATTGATCCTCGAAACCACCAACAGGTGGAATGTTAATATCCGTCTCGCTTAATATTACATTTCTAGGCACAAACAAATCACATTACCGCGATGTATCTATCAGGGAGAAAATCAGTAGTAGGATTGGAAGGTGTGCTCTGGTAGACGACTACACCAGTGTAGTCGTCTCAAGTCCAGTGTAGTCATTTACACTAGGTGATGTATTAGTAGACTTGGTGTGTCTTCTACACTTCAAGTCCACTAATCCCTGGTCACGTTCTCCAGACTCCTTAGCAGAACTGTTCTTGTCTAACATCTGCATGTTTTTCGGGCGATGAGTCACAATAACGTGGCTAAAGTAAGTTGACCAGACCACACACTAGAAGGTGAAGGGACGACGACGTTTCGGTCCGTCCTGGACCATTCTCAAGTCGATTGTCATCATCGATTGACATCATCTGCATGTTTTTCATTGCTTGATTTTTGTGTTCGCAGCCGATTGGGCCTAATTGTGAGGAACCGGATTTTCCTGCTCCAAAGCCCATGTCGACCTGGGTTGTATAGCACCGTTTTGTATGTAAGGGATATAATGGAGGAGACATACTGTCGCGTCGTGCATTCACTGTAGGTTTGCCCTTCTTATTGGGGGTGATGTGATAGGGACAGGTTGGGCAAGGACCACGTGCCCAACACAAGTCTGCATGGCTTCCACTTTATCAAAGGGGTGGGAAGATAAGATGAAATACCGGAAACCCGGGTATGGGGGGGGGGCTGCCACACGGGAGATTTCAAGAAACCCGGGCCCGCGTCCGGAAATAACACAGCCAGAGTGACCCAGAGGGCATGGGTGACCGCCTGACCCTGGATGGGTGACCGCTGGCTTCCCTACTGCACGCCTAGGAATTTATGATCTAATACCGACAACAGGTGACAGAACCGGGGATTATTGAATTTTCTAATTAAAAAAAAACTAACACCCTGTAGGAAAATATAAGCGGGATGTATTAAATGTGGGAGCGTGTGGGTGTAGTGAGGTGGTTGTCGTCGAGTGGCCAGCCAGCACGCTTGGTTGTTGGCCAAGTTGCAACTTAAGAAGAGTCCCTACAAGTGACGACAGGTAAACGGTGAGTAATAGCGACCACAGATTACAGAGCTGGGGATTTATGGCTTATATTTTCCAAATTATGGAACGGACGTTTTAGTGGCGGTATTAAAAGTTTCAGACGTGGAACACGACGACAATTCGCCCCGGCCGGACAATTGGGAACCGAAGAAAAATAGTAGCATATATAATTTGTATGAGCATTTGAATGACATCATGACTGTATGTACTAACATTATATTTTTAGAAGGTCTTGCAAGGCTGAAGTGCCGTCTCCGCGCCCAGCCGACTGTCTCACCGTCGGCTGTAATAGTCTACTAGAAACACCCGCAGCATCTCCAAAAAAATGTCAGTAGCTGCGCGTGTAACACCCAGCAAACAGTTCCTTTAACAGGTGATTAACAGGCCTGGTCACAGCCGACCATCAGTGTTGCAAGCAGCCGGCCAGTAGAGCCCGAAACAGGCGAGCAACAAAAGCCTCAACAGTAAAGTAACAGGAGAGCAACAGGAGCCACAACGAGAGCCTCAAGAGTAAAGTAACAGGCGAGCAACAGGAGCCACAAGAGTAAAGTAACAGGCGAGCAACAGGAGCCACAAGAGTAAAGTAACAGGCGAGCAACAAGAGCCACAAGAGTAAAGTAACAGGAGAGCAACAGGAGCCACAAGAGTAAAGTAACAGGCGAGCAACAAGAGCCACAAGAGTAAAGTAACAGGAGAGCAACAGGAGCCACAAGAGTAAAGTAACAGGCGAGCAACAAGAGCCACAAGAGTAAAGTAACAGGCGAGCAACAGGAGCCACAAGAGTAAAGTAACAGGCGAGCAACAGGAGCCACAAGAGTAAAGTAACAGGCGAGCAACAGGAGCCACAAGAGTAAAGTAACAGGCGAGCAACAGGAGCCACAAGAGTAAAGTAACAACGGAATCGGTAGAGCGAGGCGAGGGAGACCGTCGGCCGAAGACCAGTCATCTAAACAGGATTTTCGCTGTTGGTTCGCGGTTCCCAATCATCGTAGTTTTCTTGCCAGCTTTTCGTCACGTTTCTCCTTCTTTCGTATATTTCCGAGAATTGTGCCGCTCTCATGATTATTTCTTAGTAGCGGAAGTTAGGTATAAAATTGTTCAGTTGTGGTTGTGATGTACAGTACGGACAGGGAGCCTCGGAACCAGTCAGGGATTGAGGGCCCGCGGCACCCTGTACTCCTGTGCTTCTCCCAGACACAAGAGCAAACTCCTTACTGCTAAATATTTATTGCCGTTTCTAGTCTTGTATCGCTCGGAAGAAAGCCACGAAGGGAATTGTTCTGCAAAATCCAGAATGTCAGAGTCGGTGAAGTGGTAATGAGTTTAGTAAAGACACGATTAAAGATCTTCATTTGTTAAAACATTCTAATTTTTTTATATTAAAAAAATCGTTAAATATTGAAATAAAATGTATGAAGAGGGTTGGCAGGTAAGTCTTGAGAATATAATTACCATATATGTCAAGATTTTTCACGTCGTGACCCACCTCCTCCCTCAGTCATGCCAGCGATTGGGAGCAGGACGCTTCCCTCGTGGATGTAATCCACCTGGTTCTCAACTCTTCACCTTTTTTGTGTTCTTTATTTAGAGTTCTTAATCAGGTTTAGTTGTGAGGTTATTTGGCCGGGGTGAGTTATTAGCGGATTGGCGGGCCGGGTCTTAGTGTGGCTGGCGGCCGCTGCCTCCAGCTAGAGCCCTTCTTCCTTATCAGATTCCCGCCGCCCTCCGCCTCCCATATTTATATTGCTCCATGAAACCCGTGAAGACCTTAGAAAAACCCTCCACCTTTGTCTGGGCTCGGAAGTTTGAAGCGATGACGCCAACGGAGGCTTCTGAGAAAGAGTACTTTTTGTCTGGGCCAATTGGTGTTGTGGGTAGTGTTTCCCAGCGTAGAGTGGCCGTGGGGCCGGCAGTTGGGGCCACCCTCGCCAGCCGGCCACCACAGGCTCCTCCACTTAGTACCACCACACGCTCTAAGAGATTTTAGTAATAAAACCTTGCGCCAGTTTCCTGCAGTGGCGTTGCCTTCACATGTCTCGCCGGAGGTGCTTCGGCAGCGAGGCGGACACAAGTTACGTGTGGCCGAGCCACGAGAAAACTGGCCCCGACATCCTGCCAGGTGCGGGACCTGCATGCTTTAAAAAGGAACCTCTAGTTTATCGTCATAGGGAAAATCTGGCAGGGAAAGTCATGGCCAAGGGTGGTGGTGGTGGTGGTTGGGTTGGTAAATATACGAGGTAGCCTGAGTCGACCAGGTCGTTGGGGGTGGGGGGGGGGGGCATCCGCTTCCTTGACCCAGGGCCCTTCTCTCCACTCCAACCTGCACGCCCTGGCTCACCCCACTACTGCCTCGTCGCCATTTCTACTGATGCCACCGCCCGCGCCTGCCGATTTTGGATGTGTTATTCCTCGGCAGCGGGTCGTCGTCACGTCGTAATTCTTACCATGTGAGGGAGAGGTTGGTGGGCTCCGTCACCGCTCCATGCAAGGAGGAACTGTCAGTGCCAGTGACGCCGCCCAGTGTCTCAGCTAAAATATAAATGGTTCATGTCGGTTGTGCCATTATTGGTGCACAGTTTGGTCGTTTGCTTCACTCGTCACTTTTGCTGCTAAACACTCAAGTTCTGATACGATCATTACTGTTGTACGGGAGGCTTACACTGTTCACACGGTGTCTGTGTGTGGCACTCCACCTTCACACTGTATGTGGCACTCCACCTCCACACTGTATGTGGCACTCCACCTCCACACTGTATGTGGCACTCCACCTCCACACTGTATGTGGCACTCCACCTCCACACTGTATGTGGCACTCCACCTCCACACTGTATGTGGCACTCCACCTCCACACTGTATGTGGCACTCCACCTCCACAAATTAACCAAAAATTACGTGGAATAAAAAAATGTAGAAATTCAATTTTCAAAACCTAATGGTAAATAGAATTGACAAGTTTAGTCTTCAATGTGTTCATTTATGGCGTCAATATCTGTTGGTGTTTGGGCAAGAGCATAACTTACAGAAGCAACGTGGAACACTGACATTCCTCACACTCTGGGCGTGAATAGTTCATGGTCCTAGACTGTACCCGCCTTGTTAAAAAGTACTAGCACAAGCTGGGCCGGCTCGTACTTCCACTACCAATTCACTCACCAAACTAGCACACGCACGCACGCACACGCACGCACGCACGCGCGCACACACACACACACACACACACACACACACACACACACACACACACACACACACACACGCACACACACACACACACACACACACACACGCACACACACACACACACACACACACACACACACACACACACACGCACACGCACACGCACACGCACACGCACACGCACACGCACACTCACTCACTCACTCACTCACTCACTCACTCACTCACTCACTCACTCACTCACTCACTCACTCACTTTCCAATTACATTTAAATTAACATGAAAGAGTGCAACACACTTGCACTGTTACAGAGGGAGGGTGTGTGTGTGTGAGAGCACACACCCTCCACGCTGGCCAGCACCGCCGTCACAAAACACATGACCACCACCACCACCACCAGATGCACAGCGGGGCGGCCTAACATAATAATTGTACACCCTTGTGCCCTCTGCTATTTCCGTCCGTCCTGGGGAAGAGAGTAATCTTGCTAATGCTCCTGTCCACTCCTCCTGCCCTCCATCATTTCTCTCTCATCACTCCATTTCCTCCATTCCTTTTTTTCCTCTTCTGAGGTAACCTTCTGTTTCACCTTTTCTCTTTAGCTATAGTTTTTCCATTCGTATCATTCTTCCATCTTATCACTCCTTTCCTCCCTCCCCTCCCCCCCTTTCTCTCTCTCCCCCCTCCTTCTCTTCCTCACTCTCCCCCCTCCCTCCCTCCCTCCCTCCTTCACCCTCCCCTCCCCCTAAACATTTCCCACGGCACACTATCACAAACAGACGAGCTTCAGTTATGAACAATTAAAAATACCCAGACAAAAATACAACATTTCGGCGATTCGTGATTTGACGCCGGTAACTCTCATTCATCAGAAAAGTTGTGTTTTTTGTCTCGCAACTTTAGTCCAGGTCGAGGCTCTGATTGTTGTTGGGGGGTGAGGGGGCATGTGTTCTTGTTGGGGGGTGAGGGGGCATGTATTCTTGTTGGGGGTGAGGGGGCATGTATTCTTGTTGGGGGTGAGGGGGCATGTGTTCTTGTTGGGGGGTGAGGGGGCATGTATTCTTGTTGGGGGTGAGGGGGCATGTGTTCATGTTGGGGGTGAGGGGGCATGTGTTCTTGTTGGGGGTGAGGGGGCATGTGTTCATGTTGGGGGTGAGGGGGCATGTGTTCATGTTGGGGCGCCTGGGGCATGTTCTTGTGTAAGGGGTGACATATGCTTGTGAGGGTATTAACATGTTCGTATAAGGAAGCTTTTGGTATGTTCTTGTGTGTATGGGGAAGCATGTGGCATGTATTGAGGTGGTGTGAGGCTAGAGGATGTTTGGCGGGTGGAGTTAGGAGGCACGCTGGCCGCGGGATAGACAGTGATGTATCCCCGTTGAAGCAACATTTACCGTCGAGCCCGGCAGAGAAGTTGGTCTGTGAGCGCGCGGGAGGGCAACGTCTCCACCTGATTTATTAACATTCCTTTCATTAAAAGGCTAAGACAAATAGGGTGTGAGGCAAGGTGCAATACATGGAATAGGAAATGTTTCAGCGAGTGTATATGCTAGAAGCAAGTTCTTATTGACATGTTGCATGAGGATGGGTGTTGATTGACATTTGTAAATTAGAAACTCTTAGTGGGGAACGAGGGGGGGGGGGGGTCTGAATGAAACATTATGCAGTAAATGATCAGTAATTCATTATTTTGTAAACGTTCCTCTGTTGTTGTAATTCTTATTGTGGAGTCCAGAGCCCATTGTTGTGGGTCACGCGAGAGATTATCAGGTGTAGGCTGTATTAATTCTTTGTATGATGTATATCATTATGGGAGTTAGTCTTTGCACAGTGTATTTATAGACAAAAATTGCAAATTAATATACATACATAAATATATATATATATATATATATATATGTATATATATATATATATATATATATATATATATATATATATATATATATATATATATAATAGATGAAGGGGGACCCATAACCTCGGAGGAGGCTATGGGGGCCATATATATATATATATATATATATATATATATATATATATATATATATATATATATATATATATATATATATATATATATATATATATATAATTATATATAGAAATATGTGGAGACGTGTACTTAAGTTAGTGAGTGCGTGCGTGTCCCTTGGTTAAGAAGCTTTCCGTGTTGTGGTAAGAAGCGTTTAGCGGGATGTTTTAACACAGCTTCACTAATGTAACCAGTTGTGTGAAGCTAATACTTCCTCACCCGTAGAGGAGTCCTGCACTCCAGGGCCTACTGGGAGTGTAGTCCCAAGGTAACCCGTCTTGACCTGCTTGGTCGGAGGTACAACTCCAGCACCACGCAGTGCCGCCACTCTTATACATCCCCCCGTATAGAGACGCATTTACGGGCTCACCATAGCCCGTGCTACGTGGATACTTCGTTCTGAGTAGCTAAATCTAAAACAACAACAAGAAGAGACGGTTGAAGCGAGCGTGTTTGAGGGTTCTTTCGCGCGGTGCGTGAGTGTGGTGCATGTACTCCCGCAAGTTGTACTAGCGGGGGTTCAGCCTCGCCTCTTTGGTCCCGCCTCTCACCTCTCAACTGGTGTACAGGTTCCCAAGCCTACTGGGCTCTTATCATATATACACTTGAAACTGCGTATGGAGTCAGCCTCCACCACATCATTTCCTAATGCATTCCATTTGTCACCTACTGACACACTAAAAAAAATCTAATGTCTCTATGGCTCATTTGGGCACTCAATTTCCACCTGTGTCCCCTAGTGAAGAAAACTAGAAGTTGTGGTGAGATATAACAGGACTAGTGACGGGGGGGGGGGGGTCGGAGGGGAAAGCTTATTGCCCTTGCATATTAGATCATTGCGTGCATGCGTGCGTGCGTGCGTGCATGGCTTGTACGTGAGTGTGGTGGGGCGTGAGTGACGGTGTGCTGCACTGTTGCACATCAATATTTAATATTGAATTATCTGATCTTGATTATTTTATAAACATATTTGTCGAAGTGTATCTGATTATTGTTAGGAGCGTGGTGAGTGACTATAAACAATTCACTTGATTATGAATCGCGCTCCCGGTTAGGAGGAAAGAACTTGAAATGGAATGTGACATGAGAAGTACAGCAAGCCTTGGACTTGCTGTCCTGGGGAAGGCAGTGGTGGACTCCTGGTAGTGCACCCAGAAGTCTGCCAGTGTAGACTACTTATCACATGCCTCTGTGTGACTAACCATCCTGTGTGATGGGGATTTTTAGCATCGCGTAGCTAACTTTTTTGACACACTGTACGCCCCTCCATATAGTCTAGGGTAGCTGCACAAATGTAGATGTACCTAAATGTGCTAATAAAAAGAATGTAGCATGGGTAATGGGTAGCATGGGTAGGAGGGGAGGAAGACCCAGGAGCTTCGCCAACCATAGGTGAGGGATGGAGGATAATAGGTGGGTGGATGAATATAGGGTGAGAGATGGCAGGCGGAAAACTAGAAGTTGTGGTGAGATATAACAGGACTACTGAGGGGGAGGGCGGAGGGAAAAGCTTATTGCCCTTGCATATTAGATCATTATTAATAATAATAAATGTAAGGTGTGCGGCGTGGGAGTATCCAGGTCGAGGGGTTCGAATCCCCTCATTGCTCCAGCTGATTTTCTCGTCGATATGTCACGTTAGTGCGGTTTGTTGTGTATACGAACAATAATGCTAGAACATGCCGTATTTTGGTCAAAGAACATTTTGTAGTGGTATGAGAAGTTGGGTCTTGAGAACAGGTCAAATGTTCCGTTTGGCTCTGCACGATGACATTCATATAGCACGACTTGATCATTCTATTCACCTGGGCTGTATGGGTCTCGAACCGTGGACCCCAGGTGTGTGAGGCCGACGGTGGGGTCACCCGCGTGGGGTCCACTGTACAGCCCAGGTCAATGCAATGTTTATTTCCAAGGAAGTGTGGATAACAATTTATACAACTTCATGTTCCAGAGTGGACCGAAACGTCGTCGGTTCTTCATTTTCAGATTTGTGGTTTGAGCATTAAAACTCTCTCAGCCACGTTGTTGTGAATCAGTCTACACAGTCATAGAATTTCTTAGCTTATTGACCAAAAGTTGATTCCGAGGTTCCGTGTGGCTGTGTGGTAATGCTACACATTGTAGTAGTCCTTAACTTTACGTCACTCAAGAATGTCGCCTTTAATCTTATCTTTTATGGTTTCATCTCTACAGTATTAGTGGTAAGAGAAGTGTAAATGTTCACTCTGCTGTTGACATTAGCGGCGTCTGAGGAGCTGACGTTCTCATAAATAATTATCCTCCGTATCATCAGCATTACGGCGGTCCTCAGCCTGGCATCTGAGCTGGCCACGAGTGGTGATGGCGGAGTGGGTGGTGGTGGTGGCGGCGGCGAGGCCAGTGCGTGTCCTGCGTAGTGGACCCCACATATGATCGTGCCCGTAACAGCCAGCCTGCAAGTTTTGTGAACCTGTTATGCAATAAACCGGTACGCACACCTCCCGCGCCTTTGCAACTCTTGGATTGCCCAACGCCCGCACGCCCACGCGTCGGCGGGGCGGCATCCCACCCTTCATGCCCGAGTGGTGATTTAAGCCTCGCTGGGGACGCGAGCCATCCACCCAGCCCGCCAAACACGCGGGCTCTCTTTCCTGTTTGCAAACACTCTTTGAAAGGCATAATTATCTGTATAATTCACTTTTGTTTTAAGATGTAGCTTGTCATACGATTAGTCATTCCTAGCTAAAAAGGAACGTTTCTGATTTTTAGAATGTAAATGTGTGGTTTAGGGTTTTTAAGAGGCGTGTTTTTTGTATAGTTGGCAGTAATATGCTTGTCTAAGGTGGTCATTCTGTTTGCGTAACTTGGGCGGGAAATATTGGGTGATATTATCATCTGGCGGCGGCGGCGGCGTCAGTCAGTGTGTGGGTGAGTATGATGATAGTGACAATGGTGAAGTGATGAGAGCGGCGCCAGGCTCCCACCCCTGGCCACCCACCGCTCGCCCTCCATCATCTCACGTAAGCTACCTCCCTTATCTCAAGACGCTATTCAACTATCAATTTCTCCTTTTTGTAGTGGGTCATGTTCAGACTAATATACTATAGCCATCTATTTAGTCTAACATGTTGAGGTTATATGAAGAACTTGGTGTTACCGTTTAGTTTCAAGTCTCCACGCAGTGGTGGTTCAGCCGGCCACGTTTTCCGTTGTCGTGTAAACAATTTCGTATTTCATTATTTATAGTGCGGGCCAGCAGGCTGCGTTCCCGGAAACACTGAGGTGCGCGCATGTTGCTATGTTGCTGCTCCTGTTTCTCAGGGAGGCCAGAGCCACCTCACGTGTCCTCTTCCACGGCCCCTCCTGTGTAATCAACTCGCTCTCCTGAATACTACATCGTATTTTGATGTATAGTTTCCCTGAGGCCAACAACTGGTGTACTAAAAATGACAGCGGCTCACGAAATTGACGTGATGTTCCGTTTTCTGTTCGCGAGTCCTCGGGTAGGTTCAGGCAATTTAGTACAAGTTGAGTAACATTGGGAACACTCGGGAGAACGGGCTTCCTTATTGGCCAGTGTTCCCGATAGTCTCTCTAGCCTTCTTTGTTGTTCCATCGCGATAATATTATATCTGTTCTTGAACTGGTAGAGGCGGTGATAATGGCTAAGCACATTGAACACTAGTGAAGGACACAAGCTTGAACCAAGAGGACCAGGTAGAGTAGAGAAATAGAGCAGACAGGTGCATATGCAGGAGGTAGGAGCCCAGATGTAGGGCCACCCTGTACCCAAGGGCCACGCTGGAAACCCACTGATGCATGTACCCACTTCTTCTCTACACAGGCTCCATAAACTCGTGCTCCCCGCACTCGGCTAAGGGGGGGATATGAATAATCGACTAGTTAACTGGAGTTAAGTTCCAGTTAACTAGTCAACTACACGAGGAGCTGGATAGCTAGTTGTTATGTTAACGAAGCAGCAGGTTTGTTTGGCAGTCATCAATCTGAGTAGCCAGGCAGATTATCAGAGAAACCAGGTTGATGAATATTATATCCAGAATGTGGCAACTGTGGCCCAAGTCTTGCAAGGGCCCCATGGCTTAGTGTGGCAACTGCAGGTTCTGCTGCTCCACCTGTGTCACTGTGTATATCTTTGTCCTCAACTCTGTTAGTGCTTATCATACGCCTGCAACAGTTGGAAATAATGAGGTTTGTATATTCTGAGGTTGACATCCGTAACGTGAAGACCCGTGTTCTGGCTGTGTAGAGCGTGTTACAATGGCATGTGTCGCCGTGATGGGAGCAGCCAGCCGGGCTCTACACCACCAGAAGTGGCGGTGGTGGGCCGTGGCCCACAAGGATAGGGAGGAGGTGGTGGGCCGTGGTCCACAAGGATAGGGAGGAGGTGGTGGGCCGTGGTCCACAAGGATAGGGAGGAGGTGGTGGTCCGTGGTCCACAAGGATAGGGAGGAGGTGGTGGTCCGTGGTCCACAAGGATAGGGAGGTGTGGTGTGAGGTGTTGGCTGACCTGAGAGTGGAACCTTGGAGAGCGGCGACCTAACCAGATGTTACCAGATTAAGCACAAGATACATTTGCCTGTTTTTTTTCTCATGTGGGCGTGGCGACTTTATCCTGGAGTCGTTCACACTCGTAAACAAAGCTGGGCCGAATAGCTCGTATATCTGCCGTTGGGGTTAAAAAATATTACCGTAATTGGCAGTTAGTTGGCTGGAGCGATGGTTAACGACGTAATTCGATTATGATATACGAAGGTACAATTGGCCTATTTGGGTTAACGAGGTGATTGGAAACATGGAGAAATAGGAGTCAAGAACTAGCAATAGTCTGGCATATAAAGGATACTCATGTGATATAATTGGGTGGTTGTGAGGGGTTCAGTAAGAGCGGATCGCGGGGAGGAACTCGCCCACTACCCCTTCAGGGAGTGTTGGGAGGCGGACACCCGCCGAGCGGGAAAACTGCTGGTTGGAGAATTGTCTTTTATAGTGGCCCTGGTATGGCCCTGCCATACAATGTGATGTTGGGGCCTAGCTGGACATGGGTTCTGTAACAGGTGAGGGAAGTACTGGTGTCTTGAAGCTTCTGGTAAGGAATATGGGAGCCGCCAAGGTGGGTAGTGTTTATCTTGTAATTCTGATGCGTTGTCGCCACTAGTAAGGGAGGAAAGCAGCAGCAGCAGCTTGAAAATAAGCGTTTGGGTGTTGTTTCTGCCATGGTAAAAAATAGCCCAAAGAAGGTGGTTTTTATGATGCGTTCGTGCTTAAGCAATGGCAGAAACTTAACTGGAGGGTTTTCATGTATGATTTTTGTGTGTGGAGCTTCTGGCAAGGTGGCAGGAAGANCAGGACGGACCGGAAACGTCGTCGTCCTTCACCTTCTAGTGTGTGGTCTGGTCAACATACCTTAGCCACGTTATTGTGACTTATCGCCTACTTTACCTTACCTTATGCTAGCGCCACTCTTAGACCCACTCGCTTATATAGCAATATTCAGTAGTCTGGGGGACTTAAGCAACGACTTGTGTTATTATCATTAAGTCACTTTAAATTAAGAGGGGGGAAAGCTTCCATGTAAATGGAAGTACGCTGATATAATTTCACACCTGAAAGAGTGAACGAAAACTATCCAATATCACTTGTCCAGCGCGGCTAGGTTGGTGTAGAGGCGTCTAGAGCCTCGCAGGGCTCACCACGTATTCCTTCATCCCAGCAAAAGTCTCCCAGCGAAAGTATAAGTAAGCATATTATTAGCTCTTGATTGCCACCATCCTGGATACAGCTTCCAAAGGAGACAAACGTGGATAGTTGAAGATCCAAACACTCTCCTAAGAACAAAGAATCGTGGATGAACTTGATAACTCCCCAAGCATCGTCAGGTAAACAACATCCTAAAAATAAAGACCTGATTGGTGTGTATTAATCAATACACGGGATGAGAGAGCGTCGTGACCCCGTGTTGCGGAGCCTGAGCCTACCAGACTGAAGGACGTGTACCTCACACACACCACCAGGGGGGCGTGGGGGGGGGAGAACGAATAACACATTGAGGTCAGGCTACCATGTACGTGATGTTGGGATCAACATCACTGAAGCAGCCAGGGAGTATACATGTTCTCCGTGAGCAATGGACTTGCCATCAAAACTAGTTACTCGACTAGACTAACTTCCAGAACCGCCTACGAAGTGCGTGTGTATCTCTTTCACAAAGATTGTCGAATTAAACAGCACTACAGTAGTGTCCATAAAATTAATGATATAACAAATAGATGAATACTTTTGCTGTCGCCGCCACAGCCACGTCCACAATTACTGTTACTACCACCATTGTCACGACTGCTGCCGCCGTTACAGTCACCACGATCTCTGCCGTGACAGTCACTTTCCTCTCTCACAACCACCTCAACACCATCACCACCACGCCACACCACTACACCATCACCACTACGACCACTGCTGCTCATTTCCTTGACGCCTCATCTAGTATCTTCTATTATATATATTTATTCTTTGCTTCCTCATGTTTCTGCCAGTTAGATAGATCTTGTCGTCGTAACTGGCCGAGTGTCTGTAGTCACAGTCGGAGGCCTAGTCACTGACCGGCCGGCGGAGACAACGATGTTAATTACATAATCTTTCAGTGCTCATTACAGATTCTGTTTTTTGATGTCGGTATTTTAAATAGTTTCCCTTTTTAGTAGATCGAATTGCCCTCTCTTGTTAATTATTATAAAAGTGGCCAAATCTGAGGTCAATATCAGACTTAAAGAGAACCATCAACATTCAACTTCTTGAAAATACCTGTGTGGTAGTGGTATGGGAACTTGACGTGAATAATGTCTGTGTATATAGATCTTGAGCCAGACATCCTGTAATGTGTTAGGGCTTAATCTATATCTTTCTTTGATCGATACTTTCCACCATTTGTTTCATCCTGTGTTGTGTTTCCCATTTTGCTTGGCTTACTTACTGTTGCGTTCTGTGAGTACTCGCATACCTGGTTGATACCTGGTTGATGGGGTTCTGGGAGTTCTTCTACTCCCCAAGCCCGGCCCGAGGCCAGGCTTGACTTGTGAGAGTTTGGTCCACCAGGCTGTTTCTTGGAGCGGCCCACAGGCCCACATACCCACCACAGCCCGGTTGGTCCGGCACTCCTTGGAGGAATAAATCTAGTTTCCTCTTGAAGATCCTGCATATTTGTGCATGCAGGACCGAGCTCGATGTTGTTGTTGTTAAAGATTCGCTACCTGGAACAAGAAGTTCCAAGTAGCACGGGCTATGGTGAGCTCGTTGATCGAGCTCGAGCTCTTGGAACCCGGTTCTCTGGAACAGGGACTGTGTGTGTGTGTGGGTATTTTGTCTCTCTCTATTGGTCACGTTTTCGCCTCGTCCTTTTTATGCCTTTATTCGCGTCAATGGCTAGTGATTTTTAGTAGTTTTTATTTTCGTGTTTTAATGTCGTCATTGTGTGACTCTTGCCGGTGACAACCTGTCTCTTATTGGCCGCGGTAGTTGCCATCTGTCGGTCGAGGAGTTGCCATGTAACGCTCGGCGTAGTTGTCTGTCTGTTAGTCACTTTTTTGTTTGTGGGTGTAAGTAGTTTGCCGTGGGTGGTGTAGCACTGTCTTCCTCCCTGAGGTCTTGATCCTTGGCGCCTACTGTGTGGCGGACGTTGGTCATAACTCTGTTGTCTGGGGCAGGACGACTGTGTGTATGTATATACTTCAAGGCTTGTATCGAGACACCCCCCCCCCCCCGCCCCGCCTTCCTGTCAGGTCGAATTACTGATCCTCCCCAGGATGACACCCCACAACAGTTGCCTAGCTCCCGGGTACCTATTTACTGCTAGCTGGACACAAACATTACGTGAAACGAAATGTGTCCAGCTATTTCTGTCCCGTCCAGAATTCGAACCTGGGATCCCCCCGCTTTTGAGTCGAGAACGAAGCCAACTGTACTGCGAGACCCCTCACCTCACGTCTTGCCTTATAATGACTTCTTTGCCTTTCCCTTTCCTCCCGCTCCTGTGCCAGGTAAGTCCACGACGGGCTCGCCATAGCCCGTGCTATTTCCCCCGTTCCTGTGCCAGGTAAGTCCACTACGGGCTCACCATAGCCCGTGCTATTTTCCCCGCTCCTGTGCCAGGTAACTCTACAACGGGCTCACCATAGCCCGTGCTACTTGCAACTTTTTGCTTCCAGTAGCTGAATGTAAAAGAACCATAACATTTCCCTTTAAAAGTTTCGACTTGATGAGGGGTTCAAGAAGCACAGAAACCGTCACTTTCCGTTATTTCATGTTAACCGGTTATTTGTTGGGGATAGTTGTCATGTAATGAGGGTGGTAGTTGCCATGTGGTAAAGGGTGGTGGTAGAGCTGTGGTGAGGGAGGCAGTTGCCACATGGGGGGGGGGACGATGGTCGGAGGGGGTCTGAGAGCAACATTTGACCGGTCCTATTACTTTCACCAGCCGACCCCAGGCACCAGTGCACCGTGACCAAGGCCCCACCTCCTCCCCACGGCGTCATGGTCACAGTGGCACTGGTGGCGGTAATGGTGAGAGGGAAGACGGTGATGGTGAAGGTGGTGATGCTGGCGATGGTCGGGTGGGGGAGGAGAGGGGAGGACGAGTCATATTGGATCGTTGCGTTGTTAGTGTAAAGTGTGGCAAGGGATCGGGGCTCTGTCGGTGGTGAAGTGTGGCAAGGGATCGGGGCTCTGTCGGTGGTGAAGTGTGGCAAGGGATCGGGGCTCTGTCGGTGGTGAAGTGTGGCAAGGGATCGGGGCTCTGTCGGTGGGTGAAGTGTGGCAAGGGATCGGGGCTCTGTCGGTGGTGAAGTGTGGCAAGGGATCGGGGCTCTGTCGGTGGGTGAAGTGTGGCAAGGGATCGGGGCTCTGTCGGTGGGTGAAGTGTGGCAAGGGATCGGGGCTCTGTCGGTGGTGAAGTGTGGCAAGGGATCGGGGCTCTGTCGGTGGTGAAGTGTGGCAAGGGATCGGGGCTCTGTCGGTGGGTGAATTGTGGCCCGAGTGCGTACTTGCTTATGGCTACGGCGGAGTGAGCTCTACCTCTTCGACCCCCGTCTGCGAGCTTCTCCCACCTTGTTGGATTTGCACATTTAATCTTTGATGGGGAGTGACGCGGCGGTCCTAACACTCTATCTAAAATGCAGGCGATGAGTCACAATAACGTGGCTAAAGTATGTTGACCAGACCACACACTAGAAGGTGAAGGGACGACGACGTTTCGGTCCGTCCTGCACCATTCTCACAATCGACTTGAGAATGGTCCAGGACGGACCGAAACGTCGTCGTCTCTTCACCTTCTAGTGTGTGGTCTGGTCAACTCTTATCTAAAATGTTGGCGTGTTTGGTGGTGCCAGTAGGCTGGTGCCAGTAGGCTGGTGCTAGTAGGTTGGTGTATTTAGGACACGAGTCTTTTGGAACATTAAATCCATATGTCAGATACAAGGTGCCAGGGAGGCGCGCGTGTGTACCTAGTGTGGTCTCACACACCAGACACCACTGCCTGGCAGTTGTGTGTGTGTTTATCCACTACACAAGAGAAGATGTGGCCTCTGCTTCAGCTTAGAGGAATTTGTTACTGCCGTATTAAATTAAACTTGGATGAGTAGCAAGGGAGGTGAGCCAGGCATTAGGAGTTAGGGAGATGCAGAGGTGACTAAAATAATGGTAATAATGAGTTATAAGCTTTCTGTATTTTTCATATAGGTGAAAGTGGAGTGCAAGAGAGGTGATATGGGAAGCAAAGGTTGCCGTGGCCGCTGGCGTAGTGTTGTGTGTGTGTGTGTGTGTGTGTGTTTTGTGTGTGTGTGTGTGTGTGTGTGTGTGTGTGTGGAGGGCGGCTCTTGCTCCCTCCTTCAGGTCCTCCTGCCTCTCGTCTCCCAGCCTGTATTGTTGTATATTCTGCGTCGTCACAGTCATATCCTCTCCTCAACCCTCTGTCCTCTTCCTCCACCCTCTCCTCTTCCTCGCCCTCCACCGTCTTCATCTGCCCTCACGTAAGTGTGTACGGGGAAGTGAGGTGTAGATCTGTGTGCCCCGCTCCCTGTTGTACCTGTATCATTACAACTTGACTATAATGACGTTCAAACTCTTTGTCGAATTTGACCTTAAAGTTGTGGATGGTTCCACAACTACTTCTTTCCGTACATTCCACTTGTTGGCCATCTGTGCAGGGTACCAATATCTCCTTACATTCCTTCGGCTCATTTGTGTTTCCAGCTTCCAGCTGTGTCCTCGGTCCTACTTTCTCTCGGTGTGAAGAGGTCCCACTTTATTCCATCATATCTTGTATGTTATGATCATGTCTCCTCTGCTTTTTCAAAATTTAGTTTTATGCTTCCCAAGTGGGGATTCTATACCAGCGCAGCATATTCCAGTATTAGTCAGACATATGTTATGTAGATTACCTTAAAGGAGTCTCCTCTCTTCCTACACTCTNCGTTAAACACCATATTATTTCTGTAGCCCATAGAAGACCTGATCTACATCTGACTGGAGGTTCGCCGTGTCCTCTATGTTTGCCTACTCTCATGAAGATCCTAGTGTCATCTGCAAAGGATGATACAGTGCTATAGTTGTGTTCTTGTCTATTCCCGATATAAGGATGAGAAAAAGTTACTGGAGCAAGCACAGTACCCTGGGGGACTGAGCTCTTAACGGTTGACGGGTTGGATTTTATTTTGTTGACTATTACACATTGGGTTCTGTTGGTCAGGAAATTGTAGATCCATCTGCCTACTTTTCCGGTAATTCCTTTTGACGCATTTTATGGGCAATAACACCATGGTCACATTTTCAAAAGCTTTTGCAAAATCTGTGTACATTACATCAGCGTTTTGTTTGTCTTCCATAGCATCTAATGCCATATCATAGTGGTCCAGCAACTGCGACAGGCAAGAGCGCCCTGTTCTGAAACCATGTTGTCCGGGGTTATGGAGATGCTGTGATTCCATGTATTTTGTGATCTTACTTCTTAGCACTCTCTCAAAAATTTTATGATGTGCGATGTTAGTGCTATCGGTCTGTAATTTTTTGCCTCTGCCTTATTTCCTCCTTTATGAAGTGGTGCTATCTCTGCTGTTTTTAGTATATCAGGAATAACGCCAGTATCTAGGCTTTGTCTCCACAGAATGTGAAGGGCCTGCGATAGTGGTTTTTTACAGTTCTTGATGAATATGGAGTTCCAAGAATCCGGGCCTGGTGCGGAGTGCATAGGCATACTGTTTATGGCTTCTTCAAAATCCAGTGGGGATAGGGTGACGTCTGATATATGATTTGATGTTGGTATCATATCCATGAAAAATTCATTTGGGTTATCGATCTTTAGTGCGTTTAATGGCTCGCTAAAGACAGAGTCGTATTGCTTCCTCAGTAGCTCGCTCATTTCTTTGTTGTCATCGGTGAAAGTTCCATCTTCCTTTCGCAGGGGCCCGATACTAGATGTGGTTTTTGATCTTGATTTTGCATAGGAGAAAAAATATTTCGGGTTTCTCTCTATTTCACTGATGGCCTTTTGCTCTCTTTCCCTCTCCTGCGTTTTGTATGATTCTTGTAGCTTGAGTTCAATTTTTCCTATTTCGCTACCTAACCTTCTTCGCCGTTCCTGAGATAGGGTGCGACTCTCAAGTTGTACCGCGATTCGTTTTCTTCGCCTATATAGGGAACGACGTTCTCGTTCCAATCTGCATCTCTTCCTCTTTTTTCTTAGGGGGATGCGGTTTGTACATATTTCTAGTGCTACTGAGCTTATTTTTTCCAGGCACTGGTTCAGGTTCGCATTTCCTAGCTGTTCTTCCCAGTTTATTTCTGTGAAGTCCTGGTTTATTTGCTCCCAGTTTATCTGTTTATTATTGAAGTTGAATTTGCTGAAATCTCCTCCACCGGGAATCTGGACTGGTTTTGAAGGTCTATTCCCCATGGTTGTCATAACTTCAATTAAGTTGTGATCTGAGTAACAGGTATTTGTAATCATTATGTTCCTGATCAATTCATCATTATTAGTGAAAATGAGGTCCAGCGTGTTCTCCTTCCTGGTTGGTTCTACTATTTGCTGGTTTAAGGCAAACCTGTCGCACATCCGTAGCAGGTCATTTGCATGTGCCTGTTCATTAAGGCTACTTCCTGGTATTCTTTCTGATATTACTGTATTAGCCAGGTGCTTCCATTTCAGGTGCCGTAGGTTGAAGTCCCCAAGCAGAATGATGTTCGGAGCTGGATTTGTGAGGTTTTCCAAGCAGTGTTCTACTTTCATTAGTTGGTCTTTAAACTGCTGAGGGTTTGCCTCCGGTGACTTATATACAAGGACAATAACTACATTTATAATCTCTATTTTGATTATCAGCACTTCCACCATATCATTCGAGGTGTTTAGCAGCTCAGTACAGATGAGTGTGTCTTTGATGTATAGGCTGACCCCACCCTGAAGCCGGTGTTTCCTATCACATCTGAAAAGATTGTACTCTGAGATCCATATTTCACCATCATGGTAGTCCTTTGTGTGGGTTTCTGTTAGGGCTGCAAACACTGCATTTGCCTCATGAAGGAGACCATCTATAAAGTGAACTTTGTTGGATTTGCGTGTTTTTATACCTTGAATGTTGGCAAATATAAATGATGTTATCGTGGTAGTGGAAGTGCTGGATGCCTTACTCGGTGTTAATATCTGAGGCTCTGGTAAGGGGGCCACTGTGTTTGCGTCCAGGGTGTGTTGTTTTCGAAGTGATTCGTCCAGTTTCGGTAGTGGGGCGAGTGTTGTGTGGTGTAGTACCTGTGTGTTTGTTGGTAATGTGTATTCCAGACTTGTGGGTATCTCCCTTCCCCTCTGTAATCCTGTGGTGGTTCCATCTGACTGTTCATCTCTCTATATTTTCTGCTCTGTTTCTGCCTTCCTCTAAAAATATGCAGAAGTAAATGCAGAAGTAAATGCCACAAACCAAAGGTATAAGATCGAAGGACGATTGAAGAAATAAAACAGAAACTGAAATTAATATCACCTCGGAAGAGATGCAATTATAAGAGAAAGCCATATAAGAGATAAAGAAAAAATCCAAAATATTTCTTCGCATATACGAAAGCGAAAAAACCTCTGTCGGTATTGGACCTCTTCTTACAAGTAAAGGATCATACACACAGGATGACAAAGGAAGTAATGAAAGCCTAAAACGGCAGTATGAGGACATGTTTAGCACCCCAATAAACAGCATGAAAGTAGAAGATCCTGACAGCTTCTTTATGCGTGATATCCAAACCCCTGGAAATATAACTGATATCAATACGAATGCTACAGATTTTGAGAGATAAATTGACAACATGCTATGCACTCAGCCCCGGGTTCAGACTCATGTAATTTAATAGTGTATCTATAAAGAAATACAAAGTACCGGTAACACGTAAAGTAAAGGGAGCCGGTCGGCCGGGCGGACAGCACGCTGGATCCTGGGTTCGATCCCAGGCGCCGGCGAGAAACATTGGGCAGAGTTTCTTTCACCCTATGCCCCTGTTACCTAGCAGTAAAATAGGTACATGGGTGTTAGTCAGCTGTCACGGGCTGCTTCCTGGGGGTGGAGGCCTGGTCGAGGACCGGGCCGCGGGGACACTAAAAGCCCCGAAATCATCTCAAGATAACACATACACTCAGTGTAGTGTGGAGGCAGAGCTTGGGCACGGGAGATACCAGATGTGCTTAAATCAGCAGATATAGCTTCTCTGCCTAAGGGAGGGAGCAAAGCATTGGCTGAGAATTGTAGACCAGTTGCACTAACGTCTCACATAATAAGTCTTTGAGAGAATGGTGAGTCGGATCTCTTATATTAGTTTTTATAGACACCAATGACCTTCACAAGCTAGGCCAACGTGGGTTTAGCGCGGGAAGATCATGCCTTTCGCAGCTACTCAAACTCTAAATCACTAGCGCATTAGAAGAAAAACAGAATGCAGATGTGGTATACACGGGCTTTGCAAAGACATTTGATGACTGTAAACATGGAGTAATGGCCCACAAATTGAGGTCATTAAGAATATCAGGTAAAGTAGGGCGATGTATATTCAATTTTCTGCCAACCTAATGACAAAGTATAACAGTCAATCTCATAAAAGCGAGTCCAAGCACAGTGATAAGCTCTGTACCTCAGGGCACAGTCCTTGCACCACTGGTTTTCCTTATCATATCAGAAATAGACCTTAAACAAAATACAAGGTAGAAAACAATAAAATTTGCCCATAGTAGGAATGGAACATGTAAGGTTCTGTGAATGTCTGACGACCTAACGTTTAGGGAGCATAACCAAGCAAATATAGCGTCGGCCAGAAAAATGGAAGGATGGACGATGAAAACCTTCACATCCAGGGATCCCATCATAATGCTCATACTGTTTAAATCACTGGTGCTGTCCTGCCCCATCCAGGTACAACCAAGGTGGGTAGTTGGTTAAGAGTACGAACTAGGGGTTGGAGTTCGACGGCTTCTAACTGGCGAGCGTACTCACTCCGCCAGGGCCATGATTCATCAAACATTTATGTAACTCCTTGCGAAACCTGTACATCATTCCTAAATTAATCATGATGGCTTTGTCTACATCTACTGTTTATGATCTTGGAAACCTCGCAACCCGTGGTTATAATCGTTATAAAGAACATTATACCGCTTCGAAACTCATTAACTTTAATAAATGTAAACATAGTCTCCATGATTGAGGCAAGATGTACAGGTTTCGCAAGAAGTTGCGCAAATGCTTGATGGCTCGTGGTCTAGAGAAGATGAGGCATAATAGATGTACATCTGCCCAGTTCTCCATTATAACCTTCATAAATGTGTACTCAAACATTGTGTACATTAATTAATTCAAGGATATCGGCGCTGTGTAATATAAACCAAGTACGCACTTGTCTGGAGTGTGTGATTTGCTACAAGAAGTTGATGAGTGGAGATGAATTTGAAGTAGCAATGTTAGTCCTGAAAATGTGCGGATTTTCACTCTGATGGGCAATGTATATTTACGGTGTATCTGCCTTGTGTTGGTGCCCGTCGCCCGGGCTCTGACCAGATCTTTTGGTTGGTGGCCTGGTCAACCAGGCTGTTAGACGCCGCTGTTAGTACTTTGGCGTATGAATCACCGCCCGGTTATTTAGGTATCCTTTGTATTTGTTTGTCAAGTTCTGAACGTCGTGAGTCATAAATATATAGTCTAGTGACAGGTCACTATCTATATATTTATCTTGTAATATGTTTAAAGAGTCTATAAAGATAAATGACATTGTTCATCCTGTGTGACGCTAACTGCACGTATTATAATGGCTACTGACTTTGTGAGTGTGTCGCCTCTGGAATGTTTTGTTATTGAATTGTTGAGTGTAAGTCTGTAGTGAGTTCTGGGAGTTGCGCTACTGCCCAGGCCTGGGGCATAGCTGGCTAGTAGCCTCAACTGGCGATATGTATACTGTATATATAATATGTAATGTGTGTATTGGGTGTGAATAGGGGTTGGTTGCTGCGAGGTTTGGCTGGCGGGGTTGTGGTGGTGGGGGGGGGATAAGTTGGCTGTAGGGGCTGATTCCCATTTGTCTTCTTCCTTTGTGAACATCAGGTCACTATTGTCCTTTCATACCGCACCCGAGCCGCATGCGGCCACTGCCACCCTCTTCCCCTCCTCTCCTGCTTAATTTTTTTTTGGGGGGGGGGGAGTAAAGAGGATGGAGAGGCACAGGTGAAGGGAAGTTTAAAAGTGGTAAATACAGTGAGAGGTATGAAAGCAGGCGGGCTGTCCGCCTTGCTGACACGATGTGTGGGTGTTGGCAGCTAAGCTAAGCTGGCTCCCTATTGTCAGGGAGCTGTGAGTGTGTGTGTGAGAGGTTCTTCACATGTGTTTCACCACATATGGATGTCTATAGATGAATACTGTGTAGCATTCATATATTCACCGCTGCTTCCACACGTTACGTTCTGTATATGGCTATTTATTTTAGTATTGATATATATATATATATAAATAATATATATAAAATATAAAATACAGTTTTTCAATTTTGGGGGGAGGAATTTCTGGTCAGTAGTTCATCTGGGAATATGGACTGTGGGGCGGGGTTTTCGTCTAGTAAATCGAGGCTGTTGGGGCACCAGCTGTGGGAGCGGGGCGTCTCATATCTGGTTGATACCTGGTTGATGGGGTTCTGGGAGTTCTTCTACTCCCCAAGCCCGGCCCGAGGCCAGGCTCGACTTGTGAGAGTTTGGTCCACTAGGCTGTTACTTGGAGCGGCCCGCAGGCCCACATACCCACCACAGCCCGGGTATTGCACAGCTCATGTTGGGGCAATCTTTCTAACATTGGGTCCTCGAACATTTCGATGGTGTTCCACACCCTGATGACTTGGCCTAACAGGGTGTGGCCATCAGGCCATCATTTTTATGGCCTGTTCCACACTCCTGCTTACTGTTGTCATCATTTTATTTTTTTATTCTCTCCCTCCCCCCCCTCTTTTCTTCCCCATCCCCTCCTCCCATATCTGTCTGTTTCCTCTATACATTCCGTTGCTGAACAAATCCACAAGGGCCGTGATGAGGGATCGAACCTACGCCCAAGAGGATCTCAGTCGCGCCCGTCGCTGGCTTTGCCCTTTACCCCCTACCACCAGGACGGAATGTGTTTGGTATAGTAGTGGTGTGTGGGCGTTGTTGTAGTGTATGGTGTTGAGCATGGTTGCCAGGTGTGTCAACTATGGCGCGTAAGTTATACCTGTAAAGTGTACCGGGTGTGTACACATCACCACTTGGGGGGGGGGAGGGGGGTGTACACACACTACCACACTGGTCATGTCCAGGGGGGGGGGACCCAGCATGACGCTTTCACCTATTTCTTTCAGTCGGAACTTCATCAGTTTTTACGAAGTGATGAACTGGGAGATTTGTCTCCCCGGTAGGATGACTAGCTGGTCAACTGTGAGCATTTGGCAGCTTCCCGTCTGTCTCCTCGTGATCTGTTTTGTGGGAACTCGTCTGTGGGGTTTTTCTAATTTATAAAGTACCGTTGATTGGGCCAAATCCCTTACAGAGGTACCAGAAAAGACAAGCATCTGGCAGGCAGTAAAGCTGAAAATCTCTGGAAATCGGCCACAAGTAATGAGGTAAGCTGGCATAATTTTAACGGGATGAGGAGGACGAGAGATGGAGGGAAAAGGGGGAGGAGAGATGGAGGGAAAAGGGGGAGGAGCGACATAAATGGAACAAATGTAAAGTGGAGTGGGTGACCTTTGGCACGGCCGACCAAGCCATCGGCGGCCCAGTTTACCCGGGGGAGGTGAAGGGTCGTGCGCGGGCTGCGGCATTATCCACCAGGAGACGGTTCTCCCGGTACTTTTACTCCCTCAAGCCCGCACCCAAGCCCGACTTCTTGTTACCTGGTCTAGAAGGCTGTTGTTGGGAGTGTTCTGCAGGCCTACGTCTCGATTGCAGCCCGTTTGGTCTGCCACTTCCTAAAAGATCTTGTCTGCTTATGGGAAATCTAAACTTGGGTTCCAGCAATATCTCGTATGTTTTTAGGAGCATATTGTATAGCTGTTCACCTCTGATGTTCATACAGTGTTATCTGTGTCTATAGCACCCTTTCTCTTCACTGGGTCTATTCTGTATTCCTTCCATATGGTACACTTTAGTATGTTGTGGTTGATGATGAGGCGCTGGTAAGGGTATGAACAGGTGGGCCTCAACAGTTACTCATGTTCCCAACAAGTTACCAAGCAGACTCATCAAAACCTAACCACTGTAGTATTCAAGTACAGGCATGAATTAGAGGAGCAAGAATGGTTTGGTATCAATAGGATGCGCCTATGGTGGGAGAGTAAGACTTTCTGCGGTTTCCCTGGATAATTGTTATAAATGTATGAACACAAGACATATTTGTCATTTTTGTAAACAGGTTTCTGCTTTCTGGGGTAAACAGGTGAACGGCTGTGCGCTTCTCCGCGTTCTGCAGTCTCTCTTTGGCTGCTGTTTGTTTGTTTGGTATTTGAGAGAGGCGGCTGAGTCCGCCTTGCAAGGACAGTGCTCGACTCCATGCCAGGAGCCACCATTGCCTACCCTCCCTGAATATGTCGCATATCGACTTAGTATTTACAGCTACTCCCCATATTAGTAAATACTTTTCAAACAGCAAAGGTGTCCGATGGTGTGTGTGTGTGTGTGTGTGTGTGTGTGTGTGTGTGTGTGTGTGTGTGTGTGTGTGTGTGTGTGTGTGTGTGTGTGTACGCGCGCGAGGGGGTGCGGTTACGTGTGCGTGTGTGTGTGCGTGTTCGGCCCCCCCCCCCCCACCCACCCACCCCAGACATCCTCTAGACGATTATACGTCACTAAATGTTGGCGTGCGATATTTTGAATTTTTTTATACTTCATTTGTAATTACTGAGAGAGCTTGTAGTTTGTGTATAGTGATTACATTGATATCTACCAGTGGTGTGTTATACAACTGGCGGAATAAACGGCTGATATCGTTGGTGTGTGCTTTGTAAAGAATATGGGAAACTAAAAGTAAAATCGGGCAGTAGATGTCGGGTGGCGTGCTTAGAGAACGGGGGGGGGGGGAGAGGAAGATCGCTCTTTACTTCTCTTTCCGTATATTTTATTCTTTTATTTTGTTCCCTTCTGGCTTGTTTACATCTTGTTGTCTTGTGCAACTTAACCGGGAATACGGTTAGAGAAAAATATATATATATATTGTAAAGTTATTACTACAGTACAAGTTATTCATATACAAAAACAAAAAAATCACTTATCGTAATTTGTGCGTTATTCCTCATTCGCTTCCTCTCCGTGTATCTTTCTCTTGCGGCGTCTCTCCTCCTCCTCCTCCTCTCGTCCTCACTCGCTTGGCAGTTAGACCTCAAGGTTAAGCGCAGTGTTGCCACTTGCCGCTCGAAAGCCACTCTTTTTGTTCCCGTGTTTTAATAGCTATACCGATCATTTGTATTGTTTATGAGAATTATATCTGTAAATAAGCGTAGATATTATGTCGTACATTGTATGCTGATTTTACGAGTGAGGAAAGCTTAGGAATGAGGTGGGGAGGGAAACAGAGAGGTGGGGGCGCGGGTGTACCTGCCCACGGACAAGTTTCACATGCTGCCGGCCTTGTCATAGCCTCATGCTGTCCGCTATTTTTACACGCATCCTACGTCACCCAGCGGGGCCACGGTTTGTTTATTTCTTACATTTAACTGGGCGTGAACTGTGCTGTGATGGGTGGGAGGTGTAGGATGGTGTGTGTCTCGTGGGTTTAGGAGAGGGGGATGGGGGGGGGGGAGGTACAAGGGTTCCTCACTGTAGAAGGAAGAGTACAAGGTTCCCTCACTTGTAGATGGAAGAGTACAAGGGTTCCCTCACTTGTAGAAGGAAGAGTACAAGGGTTCCCTCACTTGTAGAAGGAAGAGTACAAGGGTTCCCTCACTTGTAGAAGGAAGAGTACAAGGGTTCCCTCACTTGTAGAAGGAAGAGTACAAGGGTTCCCTCACTTGTAGAAGGAAGAGTACAAGGGTTCCCTCACTTGTAGAAGGAAGAGTACAAGGGTTCCCTCACTTGTAGAAGAAGAGTACAAGGGTTCCCTCACTTGTAGAAGAAAGAGTACAAGGGTTCCCTCACTTGTAGAAAGTACAAGGGGGCCGTGGTAGCCTGGTGGATTGCGCGCAGGACTTGTAATTCTGTGGTCCGGGTTCGATCCCGGGCGCCGAGAAACAATGGGCAAGTTTCTTTCACCCTATGCCCCCTGTTACCTAGCAGTAAAATAGGTACCTGGGGTTAGTCAGCTGTCACGGGCTGCTTCCTGGGGGTGTGTGTGTGTGTGTGTGGTGTGGGGAAAAAAAAAAGTAGTTAGTGTAGTTAGTAAACAGTTGATTGACAGTTGAGAGGCGGGCCGAAAGAGCAAAGCTCAACCCCCGTAAAAAATACAACTAAGTGAATACAAGGATTCCCTCACTTGTTCGACATTTGTTTTGTTGCTGATATTACATTGATTGGAAAAGATTAAGCCACCCGAGACCTTGGCACGGGCATCAATAGCCTCGTAATACGCTGATATTATGTACTGGGGGATCAGACAAGTATTGATCGGGCAATAGATCAGATATTAATATTTTCACGTTATAAATACCTGAACCAGTTTCAGCAGGTGAGGTGATCACGACAGCTGAAGTTTTGAGGTCCTCCAAGACCTCCGTCTTGGAGGACATTATCTGCACCTAGTGGCTTGGGGAATAGAAGAGCTCCCAGAACCCCATTAAGGAGGTACCTAGCAGGTGAAGGTATGGTGGCCTAACTCACCCCCTACAGTGAGTATGGTGG
>WNGS01008507.1:2477104-2489883 GCA_020271785.1 Procambarus virginalis
TCTGTCATGCTCGTACGCCCTCAGGCAAACCCAGTACTCTGGCCTGATTCCCAGTACTCTGCCCTGATTCCCAGTACCCTGCCCTGATTCCCAGTACCCTGCCCCTGATTCCCAGTACCCTGCCCTGATTCCCAGTACCCTGCCCTGATTCCCAGTACCCTGCCCTGTTTCCCAGTACCTGTACTGTGTTTACGCTTGTTGGCCCGGTCCTCGACAGGCCTCCTTTTTTTGCTCGTGTCCAGTACCGCTGTTCACTCTCTCACATCCAGTACCGTGTTCACTCTCACACACCCAATACCGTGTTCACTCACACACAACACTGGTGGTCACAATCGCAGTGTTCTGTTCATTTATACAATAGACGAGGATTTCCACTCATGTTTGAAGAACAAATGTAATCGTCTTGTTTGAGAAGCTGTTCACTTGAGATAGACAACTCCACCCTTTTAGCCTCAGGAGAAACGTACAAACCCAAGCAACCCGAGAAGCCGGTCGGCCGAGCGGACAGCACACTGAACTTGTGATCCTGTGGTCCCGGGTTCGATCCCGGGCGCCGGTGAGAAACAATGGGCAGAGTTTCTTTCTCCCTATGCCCCTGTTACCTAGCAGTAAAATAGGTACCTGGGTGTTAGTCAGCTGTCACGGGCTGCTTCCTGGGGGTGGAGGCCTGGTCGAGGACCGGGCCGCGGGAACACTAAAACCCCGAAATCATCTCAAGATAACCCGCCTAACGTGTCTAGTCCAACGCATTGAAAATGTACACATTTGTGATCCGTCACTTTTCATAACAGGCTGCATTTGTAACGTTCATCACCATAATGTACAAAACGTTCCTTACCAGCCCAGCGCGTTCTCGCCAACGTTCCGGACGTCAGGAAACCGTCGTACTAAAGTGCTCTTAGCCTGGCCTACCGCAGGACCCACCAACAGAAAACGGGAAAGTATGTCAATTTCGCGAGCCGCTTGTACGACGATTTTTGGCTTTAGGTCGAGTATACGTCAGAATGCGACGCTATTAGGACGGGTTGCTCGCCCTACAGTACACTGGTCCCTGCTTTACTCAACCGGTACACTGGTCCCTGCTTTACTCGACCAGTACACTGGTCCCTGCTTTACTCAACCGGTACACTGGTCCCTGCTTTACTCGACCAGTACACTGGTCCCTGCTTTACTCAACTGGTACACTGCTAAGTGTTCGTTATGTTTTGGTGTTTCATTCTTCACTTCAGCACCAACCAGCTGGCGTATTGATTTCTTTGGCCGAGTACTTACTCCCTTCTTCAGGTGGAGGCGGGTGTGACTCGAGCTGTTTCTCGCCTCTACACATCCTGGACTGCTAGGGTGGATGTGTCCATGTATCTGTGTGTATGTGTGTGTGTGTCTGGGTCCCCTCAGCAGACTTGCCAGAAAGTTGGAAGACAGCTAACGTGGCCCCAGTATACAAAAAGGGTGACAGGCAAGAGGCACTGAATTACTGGCCAGTTTCCTTAACTTGTATACCATGCAAGGTGATGGAGAAGATCGTGAGGAAAAGGCTCGTAGAGCATCTGGAGGGAAATAACTTTGTAACGCACCACCAACATGGGTTCAGGGATGGTAAATCGTGCCTCACAGGTTTAATAGAATTTTATGACCAGATAACAAAAATTAGGCAGGAAAGAGAAGGGTGGGCCGACTGCATTTTCCTGGATTACCAAAAAGCCTTTGACACAGTACCCCATAAAAGGCTGTTTAAAAAGTTGGAGCAACAGGCAGGAGTAAAAGGGAAGGTGCTCCAGTGAATAAGGGAGTACTTAAGCAAAAGGAAACAGCGAGTAACGGTGAGGGGGAGACATCAGAGTGCCGAGATGTCACCAGCGGAGTCCCACAGGGCTCAGTACTTGGACCCATCCTGTTTCTAATATATATGAACGATCTTCCGAAGGGTATAGACTCATTCTTCTCAATGTTTGCTGATGATGCAAAAATTATGAGAAGAATCAAGACGGATGAAGATAGACAGAGACTACAGGATGACTTGGATAAACTGGAGGAATGATCTAGAAAATGCCTGCTTAAGTTCAACTCAGGAAAGTGTAAGGTGATGAAATTAGGCGACGGGAGCAGGAGGCTGAACACAAGGTATCATCTGGGAGGTGAAATCCTGCAAGAGTCAAATAGAGAAAAAGATCTGGGGGTTGATATCACACCAAACCTGTCCCCAGAGGCCCACATCAAAAGAATATCATCAGCGGCATATGCTAGACTGGCCAACATAAGAACTGCCTTTAGAAACTTGTATAAGGAATCTTTCAGAACCCTGTATACCACTTATGTAAGACCAATCCTGGAGTATGCAGCTCCAGCCCGGAGTCCATACCTAGTTAAACACAAGACAAAGTTAGAGAAAATTCAGTGGTATGCCACCAGGCTCGTCCCGGAACTGAGAGGATTGAGCTACGAGGAAAGGCTAAAGGAGCTGAACCTCACATCCCTGAAAACAGAAGAGTAAGGGGAGACATGATAACCACCTACAAAATTCTCAGGGGAATTGACAGGGTGGACAAAGACAAACTCTTCACCACGGGTGGGACACGAACAAGAACACAGGTGGAAACTTAGTACCCAGATGAGCCACAGAGACGTTAGAAAGAATTTTTTCAGTGTCAGAGTAGTTAATAAATGGAATGCACTAGGAAGTGATGTGGTGGAGGCTGACTCCATACACAGTTTCAAATGTAGATATGATAGAGCCCAGTAGGCTCAGGAATCTGTACACCAGTTGATTGACAGTTGAGAGGCGGGACCAAAGAGCCAAAGCTCAACCCCCGCAAGCACAATTAGGCGAGTAGTACATTCCATTAACTCTGTAGCTGCGTGTTACAGGTGTTCTGCGATAAATATATAACGAACAAAATAAATATGTATCACGTAGCCAATGGCGTGTTTAGCCTGCTATTTATTGTTCCTGAATGTTAATCTTTCGTTTGAAATTTTCGTGTACACCTGCTTAATACCTTCTTGGTGGGGTTCTGGGAGTTTTACTCCCCAAGCCCGGAGACCTGCTGCTGATGTTAGGTTATTGCCATTTATGGGAGCTTCTGCTGCTGGGCTGGGGATTAGGCCTATGTCAATTCTTCGTTCTTTCTCGTCTACTGTTTTAGAATAGTCTCCGTTTCATTCCGCGTGCGTACGTGCACTCACTGACAATGTCACGTGCTCCTCTACAACGTATGCTGTGGTACCGGCTGTGTCGTGCACTTTGTTCTCTAATAGACTGAACCTTTACTTAAAAGATGTGTCCTCGTCGACAGCAGCTGGTTACTTGTAGCTATTGTCAACGTTGGCTGCAACATCAACACCTGGCCTGGCCTACACCTCTCTATCCTACACAGTTTCACAAGGTAGCCACTCCACACCATATTGAGCATGACAAGTCACTTGCATGGATCAATAGGCCTACTGGTAAATAACCAGTAGGCCTACTGCTGTCTGTTTATGAACCTATCTCTACTCCTAAGTTTTGAAACCGAGTATCAGTTAGTCCTCTCGACCTATCACAAAAATGATGTAGTAGTAATTGGCAGAGCCCGACCCGGCAGCTACGACTAGAGAGTGACTGACTGCCCGTCAATTCTGCGAGCCGCAATGATTTATAATACATATTTTGGCCGTTGAGAATTTATACGTCACAACCACATGTGATATCAAACCCGCATCTGTCACTGATGCGGGTTTGATATCTACCAGCCAAGTATCTATCTATATAGAGACTTGCAACGGTTCTCGTAGAAATGTTTCCTCGTGTCCTATTGTAGATCGGCCGGGCTTGGGGAGTAGAAGAACTCCCAGAACCCCATCAACCAGGTATCAACCAGATCCCCCGCTATTCAACAGCAACGAGCAGTCTTTCCCTGTTCGATATGGATTGTCATGTCCATCATGGATCCGCTCATCAACCAAACAGCTACAAGCGAGCTCCCGTTCATCAAGGAACACAGTTTACCTTCTCTCCCCCCCCCCCCCTTCACTCCACTGTTCCCTGGTCCAACCCACAGCTGCCCCATCTATCCACTGCCTCACAATAGCGAGCACTATCTACCCGGTTGCTCTCACACAAGCAGCCACAGAGAGGAGCCCGGTGCACTCTTGAGGCGCTCTTCCACTGCTGCGTGTCTCACCTACCCCGCCGGCGGCCACCACCACCACACCCGCATACACAGCACCGCAGACACCATGCCTCTCCTTCCCCAAACCTTGTTGACATTAAAACCCTGACTCTACCAGCGCTAACTTGCCTGGGTTGAAGCCTCGCCCCGCCTGAAAGCTGGCAGCAAGTGTTGGCTGGTTAGTTGAGGCGAGCCGTGTTGTAGTTTGTGGGGTGTAGTGTATTCAGGCGACAACACTCTTGGTGGCTGTATAAGGCAGGGTCACTGGCGGCCCAGCCCATTGGGGTACCACCTCGAATTCTTCAGCAGGGCAGAGTACACCTTTACTCTGGCCTGCATCACCCTAGCTGGTAACCTGCTCTGCCAGGGAACAGGCGCGCGCTGCCAATTCCCTTCTCCCCCACCATCTCTAACACACACACACACACGCGCACACGCACGTGATCACCACATTCAAGATTCTCAAGGGAATCAACAGGGTTGGTCAAGACAGGCTATTTAAAACAAGGGGCACACGCATTAGGGGACACAGGTGGAAACTGAGTGCCCAAATGAGCCACAGAGATATTAGAAAGAACTTTTTTTAGTGTCAGAAAAATGGAATGCATTAGGAAGTAATGTGGTGGAGGCTGACTCCATACACAGTTTCAAGTGTAGATATGATAGAGCCCATTAGGCTCAGGAACCTGTACACCTGTTGATTGACGGTTGACATGTGGGACCAAAGAGCCAGAGCTCAACCCCCGCTAGCACAAGTAGGTGAGTACACTTCGCTAGAAAACAGAAGGGATAGAGACATAATCACCACATACAAGATTTCAGAAATTGATAAGGTAGATAAATACAGTATATTAAACATAGTGGACACACGCACAAAGGGACACATCTTGTAGCCTAGGCCTACTGAGGGAGATGGCTATCCTTATCACATTACACAAGGAGGTATTTTCTTAATACAATTTGTGCCGTTGATGCCATTGAAGATACTCTGAGGTGGCTGCTAAGGTAATCTTAGGTAGTCTAAGGTAGTGGATGGATGTAGCCAAGGCTGTAGCTGGTAGTGGATAGAAGAGCCCGCTGAAGACGACTACAAGTGTTTCTAATGGCTTGACCCGCCTTCCTCCCCAGAGGGCCCCGTAGCCGCTTGTAATATATCATGTGCTTTATCCTTGTTAGGACTAAAAAGGTGAAATGATCCATCTTGTTGAGCAGCTAACCCTAAGACCAGACAGATGGCATCGCTGGCGACGTTGATGGGTCCTGTGGCCGCGGCCTCGCGCCTTCTACCATCTTACTTCTCTACTCCTTACACCTCTCTGGCCACGTCCACTTAACCCACCGCCGGAGTACGCTTTCCTGCCCAGGCAGTGCTGAAGTGATCTATTCATTATTCAAACACGTCTTGCTTATTCGACTGTGCTTTAAAGTTACTGCTGCCGGAGGGAGGGACGGGGAGGGGGGGGGCAGGAGGCATTTTTAGCAAGCATGATCATGTATTGATTTTGAGTGTGGCTGGGTGGCGGCGGCATAGTACAATATGAAGAGTGAGCGAAAATAGCAGAGCGGTGAGGAGGAGGAGGAGGATGTTGTGCTATTTGTGGCTATCACGCTACGCGGAGTATTGTTATTTTTCCTCATGGGGGGTAATTTTTGAGTAGGGGGGTGGAGGGGGAGATGGTAGGTTACAGCGGGGGGGGGGGCAGGGCGGGATGGTAGAGCAGGTGGGGGGGGGGGTGGCCTACTTCTGGAGCCCGAAGAGGCGCAGCAGACGTTTCAGATAGTGAAGAAATGTGTTGCAGAATGGGTATTGCAAGTTGCTTAAGGTCAACCCCTGGTGTATGCCAGGGCAGGGTGTTGGTATATAGCAACATGGCGCAACGTGTCGTGCACGGGATCCCGTGAGAAGAGTAACACATTTAAACTATAGCTTGGGAGGTTTTGGTGCACCGCAGCTTCGTTAATACCTACCTGTATATCTATGTGAATTACAACAACAACCTGCGCTGCTTCAACCTATTTTATGAATGGTGGAGAATATGCGGGAGAGATAGCAAAGAGACTGGAGCATTAAGATGTATGGTTGTGGTGTAGGTATGGGCTCGGGGGGCATGAGTATGTGCAGGTACTTATATTGGTGAGAGTTTTGTGGCACACAAAAACTGGGATTGGAAAAGTGGAAACTTGCCCTGATACTGTAAGTAGTGGTGAAGGTCAGAGAGTAAGACAAGATAGACAGATGCAGGAAAACAGGCAGGCAGAGGCACACACAGACAGACACAGCAAGGCAGGTAAAAGGTGAACACGCTTAAATGGTATACAGTCATTTGACGAATGTGCATAGTGATGGTGGCAATACTGAGAGAGTTATGACTGCTTCAGGTGGACACCCATGACATGGCTCGAGGATGAATCAGAAGGTGAATACTTAACCACGTCATTAGTTTGATGTTTAGTGGGTGGTAAGATGCGCGTCGACCCGATCGATCTCTGGTGTTGATCGTGGATGTTGTTGTGGGCAGCCTAGTGGCTGGCGTAGGAACCGGTTTTGGGGGCTCTGCATTTAAGTGGTGAACCTTGGTACTGTGGACGGCAAGGACTGGTCAGAGAGAGAGTTTTACATGCGCGGTAAAACTAGTCGAGGTGACTGGAATACAATGGGTTGTTGTTGGGTAAAGCTTTATAAGACGGTGGAGGCGCGCGTTATTGTGGTGATACGGCTTGTGGGAGCATTATAGTGCATGATGGTGGCAACAGGTTGACCTATTGTGGTGTAAGATGTTGCATGTACAATACTTTGGTGGCTAGTTGTGTTGGCACTGGTGGTAGTTGTTGTCTCGTGTGTTTACCTGTGGCCGGTTTTCAGAGACTTATGAAGCCCACATGTCCAACACCGTCCAGCTTATCCTTCACATCTTTCAGGAACTTGCCTTATTCCAGGTATGGTAAAAGTGAAGACAAAATACAGGGTACAAGACGCATCAAATCTGGCCATAGTAGGAAAAGAGAGCAGCATGTAAAGGCTCTGTGAATGGGGAGCCGGTCGGCCGAGCGGACAGCACACTGGACTTGTGATCCTGTGGTCCCGGGTTCGATCCCGGGCACCGGCGAGAAACAGTGGGCAAAGTTTCTTTCACCCTATGCCCCTGTTACCTAGCACTAAAATAGGTACCTGGGTGTTAGTCAGCTGTCACGGGCTGCTTCCTGGGGGTGGAGGCGTGGTCGAGGGCCGGGCCGCGGGGACACTAAAAAAGCCCCGAAATCATCTCAAGATAACCTCAAGATGTCTGATGGCCTAACGTTTAGGGAGCATAACCAAGCAAATATAGCGCCAGTTAGAAAATGGAAGGATGGATTTCGAGAACCTTCAAATCCAGGGATCCCATCACAATGCTCATGCTATTCAAATCACTTGCGCTTTACTCGACAGTTTTCTGCAAGAAATGCCGGACCAACTGAGCTGATGCTCCAAGCTACCATGTTGGGCTAAGCCCTTAGAAATCAAGCCTGGCCCTCAGGCTTGAAGAGTAGAACAACTTTCAGAACCCCATCCAGGTACATTTCCGATTGAAATCATTAATCTTTGTTTCAGCAGTAGGCCTATTTCTTATTTTTGTTGGAAGACAGTTGAAAAGTCTTTGGTCTCTTGATGTTTGTAGTGTTCTCCGTTAGCCTATAATGGTGTGGGCTGTCCTTGCGAGAGCAGTTAGCATAGCAGAACTTGCAAAATAATCCACTTGGGGATTTAAACACCTCCAAAGGATACTTGATCAATGTGGTTGTAATGCATACAACAGGCTGCGAGCAGCGTCGTCTAACAGCCTGGTTGGATACCCGCCAGTATGCCTGGTCAGAGAACGGGCCGTGGGAACATTGATCCGCGAAACAAACTTCTAGCGAAAGTTGCTTACCCTGTCAATTACACGAGTATTTTGTATATTGTCTTATGTATGACCCTCTGTCCTGCGTGACAGCGAATACCAGCATTTTCCTCACTTTAACACGACTTTATTAAAATCCTCAGATTAGGCAAAATTGTAATTAATTTAGTCAATAAATATGTTAATAATAAGTATTTTGTATGTAGCCTATAGGTTGGGGCGGTGAGTAAGTAGACCTGTAGTACACATGGTTGGGTGTGAGCAGTAGGTGGGCGGGTGTTGTGAGGGGCAGGAAGGGACCAACAACGTGACATCCGCGCCCCAGGCATCACTAGTGGACCTCCCACACTCATCACCCCGTCTTCCGCTCCCTCCACACACCCTCTCCACCTCAGGCCCCGCTAACTCTACACTCCCCTACGCTCCGTCCTTCGCTCCCTACCCTCCCATTCCGTCCCTCCTTCGCTCTCCAACCTCCTATTCTGTATTTCCTTCCCTCTGCGCCTCGCTGACCGCTTGCCCCTTCCGTGTCAAGGAGCTCCCTCTACGCTCCACCTCACACCCTACTCCCTCCAGTCTTGCCACTGACATTCACGTTTCATCATTACCTTCCCTTGGGGTGTCTTGCCTGTATAATCGCGCTGTTGGGCCCGAGCTCTGGCACACACCCTGCTGAACTGATGAGTTACCAGCGGTGACTCAAGGTACACTCGGCTCTCGGTGCACACGTCCAACTGTAACTCATTATTTACGACATTTGATAACAAGACGTTAGAGCGGTGGCGAGTGGCACGGACAGTATTCGAAATTGTTGGCGGCCGAGAATTTGGAGGGCTGCAGGGGCGCCTGTATAGTGAGCTGGTGAAGGGTGCAGCCTCATCTCTCTTATCCAATAAGCGAGCAATTTACAGGGCAGGCCTAATGCCTCCACGTGGCGGATATTAAAGTGTGGCAGGATGAGTAGTTGGCGTCCTGGTGTCAGGATGAGTAGCTGGCGTCCTGGTGGCAGGATGAGTAACTGGCGTCCTGGTGGCAGGATGAGTAGTTGGCGTCCTGGTGGCTGGATCTGCCACCCGTCGGCTCCCTCAGTGTTTTACATTTTAAATTAGGCGTTCCAGTCCCGGCTGGAGTATTAAATTCTCCAGTAATCATGATAAAGGTTGTAATTCATGACTGGAACACCCTCCCGCACACCACAACCAACACCCGCTTTGTTTAGACTCACTTGCTCACGTCTACGGCCGTAGCCGTAATCAACTCAACTTTATATATAGAAAATAATCCAAATCACAATTCATCGACTGTACACTTCAACAAGTTGAATTGAGTAATTTCAGCACAGTCAACACTATGCTTCATCGTGTTCTGCAACACTACTGAAAACTTCTATTTTAACATTGCACTGTGCAATGTATAATGCATTATCAGTTACATTTAGTTATCTTGTTATATCCAAACTAGTGGCAGAAGTTGGCGTAGCCTAGGCTGCGTTATCGCAGTGTTCCAATAATACCGATTCGCTGTCGTTGCAGCTGTGGGGGGAAAATATACACAAAAAAGGATGCTGGGATCAGTGTGATTGGTGGGAATGAAGGGGAGTACTGCACATTATCACCGCAGGCCGCCGGCACACTACTGCTTATACTGCAGTTATAGCCATTACCTCAAGTTTACCTAAAACGTGCATCAGGGCGTAATGGGAGAGGTCGGCCACCCTCACCCTGTGGGGTTACAAGTACAGTCCAACCGTAAATTACACTCGACCAGGTATTGATATGTGGTGGTATCGCAGTTTGCTGCCGCTATGTGGTGGTTATGCAGCTTCCTGGCAGTATGTGGTATCGCAGCCGTCAGTCGGCATGTGGTGACATTGCAACTTGCTGCCGGTATCGTAATACCTATCTTGAGGTTATCTTGAGATGATTTCGGGGCTTTAGTATCCCCTGCGGCCCGGTCCTCGACCAGGCCTCCACCCCAGGAAGCAGCCCGTGACAGCTGACTAACACCCAGGTACCTATTTTACTGCTAGGTAACAGGGGCATAGGGTGAAAGAAACTCTGCCCATTGTTTCTCGCCGGCGCCTGGGATCGAAACCAGGACCACAGGATCACAAGTCCAGCGTGCTGTCCGCTCGGCCGACCGGCTCCCCCTACGTTGAGAATTTATATGAACATCGACCTCTTGTTTAATCGTAAAAGTCGCCGGTGAGTGGAGTATATTGATGGAGTGACACATGATTACGAGGAAGGTGGAGGCATTAGCGGGCGCCGTAGACATGGTGGTCACTCACGTNTAGTTTAAGTGTGGTTTGTTCTATTGGTGAGTTTTATATATTTTTGAATTGGCTTTTATTATGTATGTGATAAATTATAAAGTTTTATTCGGTTTGACCACTTCAAGTATGCTTAAAGTGTTTTGTGACCAGTGTCGTTTGATATCTTTTTTCTCTGATTGGTAATTTTGTTCAGTAAGAGTTCTTTGTTGGCTACTTATTTTATTGTGACTTATGCTTTTCTTTAAGATCTGATGATGAATACGAGAAGTATTCGAAACGTCATGCTTTTTAAAGTAAAGTATCTGAAACAAGATGTTTGTTATATCAATGGTTTTCCTATTCATTTTAAATTATATATATATATATATATATATATATATATATATTTATATATATATATATATATATATATATATATATATATAACAAAGACAATAAGTCTTTGAAAATGTAATAAGTTTTACGAAACGCGTTCAAGTGTCGCGTCAGACTAGAAATAAAAATGAATTTTGGAGAATTGATTTTTCATTTACCGTCACCAGTAAAAAGAAACATAAGGAAAATCGAGAAAATTCGTGTTAGAATTATTAATCTTACTTTTTCGGTCATATTTAATAATATATGTCTACACGAAAGACTGCTACCAAAATATACTAATTATACATGTATATATATATATATATATATATAATATATATATATATATATATATATATATATATATATATATATATATTATGAGAGAGAGACTTGTATCATACCGGACGTGTTCTCCAAAGATGCCCAGAAAGTGTTTATAAGTCTACAGTAATAATAACCCATAGTAATAACCTACAGTAAGAGCTGTTGTATTAATAACCTGTTGTAATAGTCTTGTAATAATAGCCTATATGCTTGAAAGAAATGGTTTATTTATAAACGTTTTCATTTCCCGGAGTAAATGTTTTATGGGTTAAGGTAGAGTGTGGTGCAGTGGTCGAGAGGTTGGGCAGTGACTTGACAAGTGGAGCACCTTAGAGCCGTGACCAGCGACCTTAACCCAGTGTGTTGAGGAGGTGGCAGACATGGCCAGTGTGTGTGTGTGTGTGTGTGTGTGTGTGTGTGTGTGTGTGTGTGTGTGTGTGTGTGTGTGTGTGTGTGTGTGTGTGTGGTGTGTGTGTGTGTGCAGGAGCCGTTCCCGGCACCAACCCGCCCTCCTGTACTGGCAGGCATCTAGGCAGCCTATTTATCACCAGAGAGAGAAATGATTACAGTGAAAAATTGCCCGAAGAGGAAGATGCCGAGTCGGAAGATGGAGAACTAAAGGAAAGTAAAAACCGAATTAGGCAAGACGAAGTATTTAGGCTGTTAGTGTATTGTTGGCATGTGAGTGGTGTAGTTGTTGTATTCTCCAGGTGTATATGATGTATAAGTATGATACACTTGCTTCCTTGTCATGCAGAGAGGAAGAACTGGCAGAAATGTGGTGAGTGGAGGTAGTTATCCTGGGTGCGGCAACCTGCCGTGGGTGTATGAGGCAGATGGCACAGGGTCGCAGCTGGCACATGTGTATCGCACTACTCACTCTTACGCCTTGTCTAGGGCCCCAGGGGGGTGGTCCCGGGGGCGTGGCTATGCTCGGTGCGGGGCTCACCGCTGGGCGGAGCCTCTGCTGCGCCTGCGCTGTTTCGGGTTAAAGGTCTGCACCAGCTTGAGGCAGCCAGTTGGAGGCAGGACATGATGGAGGGAAGTGCGGCCCTCGTGGGTCATAAAGTGGCCATGGCCGGTGGTGATGTTGGCCTCAGCGGCCCCCAGGTCAATGGTGGAAACCCAGTGCGTAGTGTGGAATCCTTGCTAGATATCTGTGCCAAAATAGTGGCTGAACATATACCGTTCCAGCGGATAGAGGAGCGGTACAGCCGAATCCCCGAACCCGTACAGCGACGGATCATCTACTGGTCCTTCCCGAGGCACGAAGCCGACATAAGGATGTACTCTTGCTTCTCCTCGGTGGGCAGTGACCAGCACAGCCTTCCCTTCTACCGTGGCCTGCGTCTGGTGGAGTCCAACATGGTGGAGGGCGTATTGCAAGTCGGTAAGTAGGAGGCACAGCCCTCTCTCTCTCACCTCCGGCCTATCTCTCTTCCACGGAGTAGGCCTCGGGCACAGTACCGCAAATGGCTTTGTACTCTCACTTTACTCCAGGCTCATCCGCTCTCACACCTAGTACTCCTTCCCGAGTACTCTTACCCCAGTACACATCTCTTCCACTCCCAGTACTCATTTGCCTTAGGCCTACCTCGGCACTCGGCTCTTAGGTCTATACAAGTTCTCGTCCCGCACCGCGGTACTCGTCCCTTAAGTTCTCAGCTTCAGAAACTGTTATTTTACACTTTTGTCTCACAACCACTTTGTTGGCCTTCATGAGCTCTCTCTCTCCCCCAGTACTGTCTCCCAGTGACCTGCTCTCTCTCTCTCTCTCTCCCACAACTCTCCTCT
>WNGS01008507.1:2560476-2618032 GCA_020271785.1 Procambarus virginalis
TGACAAGAAGATAGGCTGCGTATCACAGCCTCGTCTGCTACACTCACCAAACAAGATGGACGATGTTTGGGCCTCCAAATCTAAGAGTAAGAGTTTTCCCTCGAGCCACACACATTTAATATTGTCTCATTACAAAGAATTGCAAATGAATTTAAAAACAACAGACCATAAGATCCAAACTATCTGTTTTTATGGAGTACTAATAATACGTAGAAATTTGAGCACAAAAATCTATTCTGTAGATGGGACAGGCACGAATGTCTTCTTTAGCGACTAAGTCCACGAAGTCTTTAGAGGCAACATTAAATCTATACTTCAGAACAAATGTCTAATCTCTTGGAACAAGAATTTAAGTCCTAACAGCATCCCAAATAGTCCAAATCGTTATAATCGATACCGGGTGCAGAGAAAATGCTCACAGGAGTTGTAATACACCGAAATCTACTTCAGAACAATTAAACATGGATGATTGCACTAACTATTCCCTCGTCCCTCCCGCCCCAGACCTCCTGTCCTCGTCCCCCCCCCCCAGCCTCAGACGTCCTATCCTCGTCCCTCCTGCTCTGGACCTGTCCTCGTCGCTCCCGCTCTGGACCTGTCCTCGTCGCTCCCGCTCTGGACCTGTCCTCGTCGCTCCCGCTCTGGACCTGTCCTCGTCGCTCCCGCTCTGGACCTGTCCTCGTCGCTCCCGCTCTGGACCTGTCCTCGTCGCTCCCGCTCTGGACCTGTCCTCGTTCCTCCCGCTCGTAAAATATTGTGTATTAGAGAAATAATAAGTCAGTCACCTGTACCAAGATAGCTGTAAGGTGGCTATACCGCAGGAGGCCGTCTTAAGCATCACCTTCAGCGTGCGGTGCTGGTGCTGTCCCAGTCTTTTACCAGCATGTGTTAGGAATAAGTTACTGAATGAGCGTGGGTGAAGCATTTACAGCGTTGTGGTTCGAACAAATTCGTCAGTGAAGCACTTGTTCCGGAAGTGTTCGGACGTCATCAGTTGTGAGTCGTGTGTAAACCTTTTTCATTCATAAACAACTGGGGTTTGGCGGGTATATGGAATGGACCTTGGTCTTTTTTAATGAGGACGGACTGTCTGAGGACAAGTTGCATTGAAAGGTGGGTTGAAACCCACCCATCCTGTTGAAACTAGACATGACGCATTACGTCAAGGTCCAGCTGTTGCAAGACGAACCAGTTCTGCAACACTGCCATATGAATATGCTGATTACCTGGCCCATAAAAAATATATATCCTGAACACAATTTTTCCGGGTTCGAGCCTCGAGCTAGAAGAACAACTGTGAACCGAACCTTATTTATTCACTTCTGTTTGGCCGACAGTAATTGGGAACCTGGTTATAAACATTTTGATCGGTCGTGCTTTGGGGAAAAACTAGCAGGGTAAGACTTAAGATGAGCTGTGGGAAGGGAAAGTTCTGAGTGGTACCGTGGTATATTATTATCAAATGTCACTACATTACTATGTCATCAAGGCAGCTACGCAAGTACTTACGAACGTGTACATCATTCTTCAATCTTTGACGGCTTTGGTTGCATTTATTAAACAGTTTACAAGCATGAACTATGTCAACAATTACTTTTATTATCTGCTGCGTGACCTGAGTCCTCTACTACATGACCCGGATGTATGTGGCCATGTCCTCGCCTGTGTTTACATATGGCGATGCCCCCACCCTCAGGTGTTCTTGTGTGGCTTGACTGTAATTATGGCTACTGTCGTTATGGCAGGTTACTGTGCCAACCTAGACACTCACACAAGGGTAAGCAAGACGGAGAGGCTTTATTAGTAAGCCGACTTAACTGATTCTGGATTTTGGGTCCTCTTGAGAGGAGGCAGTGTACGATTTCGACGAGACTAACCCCCATAGGTATAGTGTTGAGGAGGTTCCCTGTACAAATACTGAAGAGTATTGTTTACCGTGGTATACTATTATCATATAACACTACATTGTTTACCGTGGTATACTATTATCATATAACACTACATTGTTTACCGTGGTATACTATTATCACTACATTGTTTACCGTGGTATACTATTATCATATACTACTACATTGTTTATCGTGGTATACTATTATCACTACATTGTTTACCGTGGTATACTATTATCATATACTACATTGTTTACCGTGGTATACTATTATCATATAACACTACATTGTTTACCGTGGTATACTATTATCACTATATTGTTTACCGTGGTATACTATTATCATATACCACTACATTGTTTACCGTGGTATACTACCATCATATTACATTACATTGTTTACCGTGGTATACTATTATATACTACTTGTTTACCGTGATATACTATTATCACTACATTGTTTACCGTGGTATACTATTATATACCACTACTTGTTTACCGTGATATACTATTATCACTACATTGTTTACCGTGGTATACTATTATCACTATTGTTAACCGTGTTATACTATTGTGGCGGGAACCACACTCAAAGTGACCGCCAGCGGAAATATCTCCTACGCTAGGTGCTGGTGATTGGTGGAGGGCGGCCGTGTGCAGTGACTGTGCGCACCGGCCCCCGAGCACGCCGGGGGCCGGAGACAAGAGAGAAGAACCGCACCTGATTGCAAGCTCACCTGATACTGGCGCCCCTTGGACAGTGGTTATCCATCCCCCCATATTGACCAACTTTCCTGGACCTCGCCCATCTTCTCCCATGAGAAGCCATCGTATTGCTTCAGCCACAAGACTTCAGCTCAAGGTGAGCAACTGCCTTTCTTATTACGCACATATGTATATGCCTATTACCTCGTGGTTGGTCGTCATATACTCCATAGGCGACCGCCTCCACACTATTATCATATATCACTACATTGTTTAACGTGGTATAGATATCCCAATATTTCAAGACTTTCTTAATCTCCAGCGCAGAAATGCTTTAAAAGTCTCTCGCATTGGAAATGACGAGCCTAGCCCATGCCCATTCTCGTACGGGAAGTTCAAGAGGCTCTTCTCTTTTAGATTCAATTTTTAATAAAGTCGCATTTTCACGAATAAATATAAAATATGCATATAATTTTCTTTGATTATTCTAGTTATTAAAATGTATCTGCATAAAATCAAAACTCGAAAGAACTCGCTCCAAATATGAAACAAAATCATGATAGGCGCTGCAAAGAATATCCTTATCGAATGTCATAAAGGTCAATTTTCTTGAAGAAATGTGATATGTTGTTTTCATTTAGTTTGAATAAAAGCAGTTGAAATCCACACTGTTTTAGTTATTTAAATTAGGCCAGTGTAGTTAACTGAACAAACTTTTAATATCAAGTTAATAACCTACTCTGGATTACCAAAAGGAAAAATATTGTATTTAAGATCGTGATAAAAATATTGGAAATACTTTTGTAGACGGTTAATTTTACAGAAGGGGTGGAAGTTGGACCTGATTTTGAATTCTATCCAGACTAATCCTCCGCAGAATTTTGGAACTTAAGTGTGTAATTTTTGCGGAAATATATGGGCGTTCTGGAGATAGGGGAAAGCCTGCCAATGGTTCAGTGTGCTAACCCCCACTTGGCTGTGTGGGGCTTTCTTGTAATGGCTTACACATAATTGTTGTATTTATGTTAGCTTATTACTGAAGCGAGTATGTCACAATATCGTGGCAGAAACGAATAACACAAGAGCTATATATATGGAATAAAAGTGAGGAGGTTTCAGTCCTTGCTGGATGGAGCCTTACCTAGCCGTGACACGACCTGGTAGTACGGTCCGGACCGTCGAGGACCGTTTCATGTGTGGGTTAAGTTATTTACTTATTATTCTCTAATTACTGAAATTAATGCGCTAATGTTCCAAATAGTTATATAAAACATTTAACTGAAGCGCATGTTGCGGATTGTTATTTTGTTAAAATTGATCTAATAATTGCATGGTTCAGATTTATCAGAATTATTGCAAATATTTTAAGTAAATGTCTAATTTGCACTCTTCTGGGCCTTCTATCAAGGTTTGTGAGTTATATGTTGAGCATTATACAATTCGTTTGCTAGCCATATTATTGTCTTTGACCGTTCAATTATTATTTCTAGACTAATTGTGCAATTAACATTACTAAAGCCGTATTGCGTGGCATGGTGGAAACAAACTGTTGACAATATTGGCTTTTCTTTTGTAGTGCTGACTGTGAGGGAGACTGGGAAGATCGTTGTTATCATCAGTCACTGTTATTGTGGACCTAATAATCCTCATTTACAGTTCAATCGTGTTGTATAATCTGGTATCATTCCGTAAATTATATCATGCATAATGCATATCATTCCGGAAAATAGTTAAATAATATATATATTAATTATATAAATAGTAGTAAATATGTGTAAATATGTCAATGAGTAAATTCCTTATTATTCATGCTGAATGTATATATTTTTTTTCCTGAGCTAAGATGTCAATTATAAATGAGTTTAAACCCCAATATTTTGTGTTACCTGTTTCCAGATTTTATTAAATATTATCTTCCAAAATTATAATAAATGTCTGTTTACTTGTGTATTTAAACGTATAGTTAATGTAATTAATTGTAAATCCATGAAAGCTATTATAATTGTGGAGAGTATGTTCTCATGACCTTTGTTGTGAGAACATGTTGTCTCATGACCTTTGTGTTAGGTTGTGTCGTGACCTTTGTGTTTGGTTGACTCATGACCTTTGTGTTAAGTTGTCTCGACCTTTGTGTTAGGTTGGATCATGACCTTTGGGTTAGGGTGTATCATGACCTTTGTGTTAGGGTGTCATGACCTTTGTGTTAGGTTGGATCATGACCTTTGTGTTAGGGTGTATCATGACCTTTGGGTTAGGTTGGATCATGACCTTTGGGTTAGGGTGTATCATGACCTTTGTGTTAGGGTGTATCATGACCTTTGTGTTAGGTTGTGTCATGACCTTTGGGTTAGGGTGTATCATGACCTTTGTGTTAGGTTGGATCATGACCTTTGTGTTAGGTTGGATCATGACCTTTGGGTTAGGTTGGATCATGATCTTTGGGTTAGGGTGTATCATGACCTTTGTGTTAGGTTGGATCATGACCTTTGGGTTAGGGTGTATCATGACCTTTGTGTTAGGCTGGATCATGACCTTTGGGTTAGGGTGTATCATGACCTTTGTGTTAGGGTGTCATGACCTTTGTGTTAGGTTGGATCATGACCTTTGTGTTAGGTTCGATCATGATCTTTGTGTTAGGGTGTATCATGACCTTTGTGTTAGGTTGGATCATGACCTTTGTGTTAGGTTGGATCATGACCTTTGGGTTAGGGTGTATCATGACCTTTGTGTTAGGTTGGATCAAGTTGTCCTAAATGTTACATACCGTTGACTATGAAGCAGCACAAAGTAGGCAATCATCGCAATCTTTCACTCGTTTTGTATAAGCCTTTTCAGGATGCATGAACCCCCTGGGTTGTACATGAGGGTTGTGGGCTTTTTCTTGATGCAGGCTCTGACTGTGCGGGAACGTCTTTTTTTATTTTTGTTACCAACACGGCAGGATGATTACAGTAATGAGGTCACAAATGGTTAGACTCGCTGTCAATAGAGGACTCTGTAGCTCTGTAAACTACAGAAAAAAACACCCATTTTCCTTGATGCTAATATAACCATAACAGAAAACTCGTCAAAAAGCAACCCCAAAATATAACAGCTGGTAACATGTAAATCTGCGTTGAAGGTTCTGGATTCGACGGGAAAAAGTTGTCGCGATTTTTTCCCATTGGAACTCTATATTGCCTTCAGGCATCCGTCTTGAGCAGTCCGGCAAGATACGACGCCTAACACACTTACGGCACGGAGTCACAGGGTAGCCGAGATGTTCCCGTCTGTGTAGCTTCACAAGATGATACTGCTTAATTAAATTAATTATATGGGGTTCAGTTCCTAAACCCATTGTGTGCCTCTGTAACCCTATCCACTACCGCCCACGGAAGAGGTATGGGGTGCATAATAAGTGACTAACAAACTCTTCGGGTGGGCAGAAGGTATGGGGGGGGGGGAGCCTGTATCCCACAAAACAACAGCAGCAACAACACAAGTCTGAGTTATTAGTTGTTGTATTGTTAATGACTCGCATGTTATAGCTATTTCTGAAGTTATGGAATATATTTGCTTTACAATATAGAATAATTCCTGTGTTATGCCAAAAGTAAAAGGTGTTACAGCTTACATTATATATAAAAGCACTCACAGGGGCAAACATCGACAGCAAACAAACAATTATGAATAGAAAGCGCTGAGCTAAAATCTGCTGCTTAGCACTGTAACTCGAGAATATTATTATATGAACTACGAAGTCTATCTCCTGCTGTATTAGTGTCTGCTGCTGCTATATAAAATTGTTATTTGTGTAGTGGGGTCATTTCTCCAGATATATAATATGGTGCAATTGTTCGCACCATTAACGACATGGTCTCAGTGCTGTTGGTTTCCCTGAACAGATACACTTCCCACAACGTCGAAATTACGTGACACGAGTTAGCCTGACCTGCGATTCTGGGAAACTTGACATTTATAAAGTGAATGGTTACTATTACAGACTATTGATCTGTACATGTGGCAGCTGGTAGGCTTTGTGTATGTTTATTTGGTACACTGTTGTTCCCCCTGGTGACACTGTTGTTCCCTTGGTGACACTGTTGTTCCCTTGGTGACACTGTTGTCCCCCTTGGTGACACTGTTGTCCCCCTTGGTGACACTGTTGTTCCCTTGGTGACACTGTTGTTCCCCTGGTGACACTGTTGTCCCCTTGGTGACACTGTTGTCCTCTTGGTGACACTGTTGTCCCCCTTGGTGACACTGTTGTCCCCCTTGGTGACACTGTTGTCCCCTTGGTGACACTGTTGTTCCCTTGGTGACACTGTTGTCCCCTTGGTGACACTGTTGTCCTCTTGGTGACACTGTTGTTCCCTTGGTGACACTGTTGTTCCCTTGGTGACACTGTTGTCCCCTTGGTGACACTGCTGTCCCCTTGGTGACACTGTTGTTCCCTTGGTGACACTGTTGTCCTCCTTGGTGACACTGTTGTTCCCTTGGTGACACTGTTGTTCCCTTGGTGACACTGTTGTTCCCTTGGTGACACTGTTGTTCCCTTGGTGACACTGTTGTCCTCCTTGGTGACACTGTTGTTCCCTTGGTGACACTGTTGTTCCCTTGGTGACACTTGTCCCCTTGGTGACACTGTTGTTCCCTTGGTGACACTGTTGTTCCCTTGGTGACACTGTTGTCCTCTTGGTGACACTGTTGTTCCCTTGGTGACACTGTTGTTCCCTTGGTGACACTGTTGTCCTCCTTGGTGACACTGTTGTTCCCTTGGTGACACTGTTGTCCTCTTGGTGACACTGTTGTCCCCTTGGTGACACTGTTGTTCCCTTGGTGACACTGTTGTCCCCTTGGTGACACTGTTGTCCTCTTGGTGACACTGTTGTTCCCTTGGTGACACTGTTGTCCTCTTGGTGACACTGTTGTCCTCCTTGGTGACACTGTTGTTCCCTTGGTGACACTGTTGTCCTCTTGGTGACACTGTTGTTCCCTTGGTGACACTGTTGTCCTCTTGGTGACACTGTTGTCCTCCTTGGTGACACTGTTGTTCCCTTGGTGACACTGTTGTCCTCTTGGTGACACTGTTGTTCCCTTGGTGACACTGTTGTCCTCTTGGTGACACTGTTGTCCTCCTTGGTGACACTGTTGTTCCCTTGGTGACACTGTTGTCCTCTTGGTGACACTGTTGTCCCCTTGGTGACACTGTTGTCCTCTTGGTGACACTATTGTCCTCTTGGTGACACTGTTGTCCTCTTGGTGACACTGTTGTCCTCTTGGTGACACTGTTGTCCTCTTGGTGACACTGTTGTCCTCCTTGGTGACACTGTTGTCCTCTTGGTGACACTATTGTCCTCTTGGTGACACTGTTGTCCTCTTGGTGACACTGTTGTCCTCTTGGTGACACTGTTGTCCTCTTGGTGACACTGTTGTCCTCTTGGTGACACTGTTGTCCTCTTGGTGACACTGTTGTCCTCTTGGTGACACTGTTGTCCCCTTGGTGACACTGTTGTCCTCTTGGTGACACTGTTGTCCCCTTGGTGACACTGTTGTTCCCTTGGTGACACTGTTGTCCTCTTGGTGACACTGTTGTCCCCTTGGTGACACTGTTGTCCTCTTGGTGACACTGTTGTCCTCTTGGTGACACTGTTGTCCTCTTGGTGACACTGTTGTCCTCTTGGTGACACTGTTGTCCCCTTGGTGACACTATTGTCCTCTTGGTGACACTGTTGTCCTCTTGGTGACACTGTTGTCCCCTTGGTGACACTGTTGTCCTCTTGGTGACACTATTGTCCTCTTGGTGACACTGTTGTCCTCTTGGTGACACTGTTGTCCTCTTGGTGACACTGTTGTCCTCTTGGTGACACTGTTGTCCTCTTGGTGACACTGTTGTCCTCTTGGTGACACTGTTGTCCTCTTGGTGACACTGTTGTCCTCTTGGTGACACTGTTGTCCTCTTGGAGACACTGTTGTCCCCTTGGTGACACTGTTGTCCTCTTGGTGACACTGAGTTCGATCTGAATTTCCGTAGTCTTTGAGGAGCGGAACGTAATGTGAATACGCTAGCCATCACCACATGTGTGTGCCTCTCCAGTTAGGTGACCTTTGACCTAGTTTAACTTGTTTCCTTTCACTGCCAGTTCTGCAGTCGACTAATATATTAAATGAATAAAAAACTGTTAACAAGAATCATTATGTCCGTTAAAGGTGATAATATTATTGTGAAGGGAAAATGTGGTTTTGTAAGACTGATTTTACCTACATTGTGCAACATTTGAAATAACCTATGCAATATTTGAACTAGGCTATACAACATTTGAACTATGTTGTGCAGAATTTGAACTATGGTGTGCAGAATTTGAACTATGGTGTGCAGAATTTGAACAAGGTTGTGCAAACATTTAATCTATATTGAGAAACATTTACCCTAAATTGTGCACCAGTTGTACAATATCTGACCTTATGCTGTGCAACAGTTGAACTACAATGCTCAATGTTTGAACGATGTTGTGTAACATATGACCTACATTATGTACCATTAGGACTAGGATGTACAACATTTGAACTGTGCTTTTCAACATAGTTTATTACAAACATTAATTTGCTAAAATCGTCTTAAAAGCTTTCAATTTCTGCACAATTTTGTCATAAATTTTGATTGATTTCAGAATCATCCAGTTATGATTGTAACCTTAAAATATATATCAATATATTTTAAATTAGATTTTAGCTTTAGCCATTTTCCTCTAGACCTCGATAATCGACAATAGTTTGTTATAAACCTTTCATACTCCTTCGTTATCCTTGTAATGTGATGTTTCTCGGTTGATTAGAAGTTTACCTTTAATGTATTAATTTAAGACATGATAATTTATTATAGTCATTTAATCAAATCTCACATGAAGACAGATCTTACTTCCCTTATTGTAGGATCTACAAAACTAGTTATATGTAATTTTATTGAATAATTTTAATTAACTGAAACGTGGTGTGTAAATGCCACAGATTTATTATATTTGGGAGCTCGGGCATAAAGCGCCCAGAGTCTGCCAGTGCAGACTACTTATCACATGCCTCTTTATGACTAACCATCCTGTGTGATGGGGATTTTTAGCATGACGCAGCTCGCTTCTTTGACACACTGTACTCCCTTTCATATAGTCTAGGGTAGCTGCACAAATGCAAATGTACCTAAATGTGTTAGTAAAAAAAAATTCAGATCTGAAACCTATATTTATGGGCAGCACAAAATGTCCACCAGACTGTGCGACACAGTGGTTACCAGATCAGGTTGGGTTACTGTTACCTGTGGCAGGTGGCTACAGGTGACGGATCTCCCAACCCTGAGGACTTCAGGTGCAAATTGTGAGCAGGAACTGGGGCATGACGTACCAGGAGCTTTGCGATTACTTTATTCACTCACGTCTTAAAGATATCCTCATATTGCACTCAAATTTGCCAGTGCGGGCTACTAAACATATGGCCCTGTGTGACTAACCATCCTGCGAGATGGGACTTTTAGTATCACTGCTACCTTATTCATTTTTATGTTGATGATGATATCCTCATAATGCATCCCAACTTTGCAAGTGCAGACTCCTTAGGAGGTCGGGCTGTGGCAGCGGCAAGGAATGTGTACCGTCTGCTATGTGTAACTGATCTGTTATGTACTTTTCGGTTTTTGAAAGCTGGTCATTGGCCTGTTCTATACAGGAAATAACACAATTGGTTCTTGAGGTATCAACTGAGAATTGCATGAATTATGAACTCCTGGGCTTAGGCTTGTTAATGTATACAGTAGGACACAATCCAATGGAGAACTGCATTTGCAGGCGAAGAGTCACAATAACGTGGCTGAAGTATGTTGACCAGACCACACACTAGAAGTTGAAGGGACGACGACGTTTCGGTCCGTCCTGGACCATTCTCAAGTCGCTTCATTCTCAAGAGAACTGCATTATTTGGAAAGATTCCATTATGTAACTATGCTATTTGGACGTAGTATCAATTAGGATGGTGTAAATAGTACTGTACAACCATATTATTGTACAACCATATTATTGTCCGTCATCAATTGTAACATAATATAGATTCATTAAAGCTGTATCCTCTCTGTATATAGACATGTCGTGTCTTAAATTGACTTAAGAAAGTAAGGACAATATTTAACTGATAAAAAGTCTACATACGCGAATATTATTGAGGCTTCAATAATTAAATATTAAATTTACGTGTTAACACTCACATAGACACATGCATAAATGTTTATGTACATATTTTACAAATTTGTTTGCTTTTATTATTTCGCATATTCAACAATGTATAGCTAGTTGAACAATAATTACCTGCAGAAATCAGAAACAATCTTTTTAGCTCTAGACAAAAATAATGGTTAAAATAATTGTTTTTACACAATATATAACACTAGTGTCAATAAGGCCTCGTATGATAACTTATAATACATAAAAGTAGCAGGTGCTGTAATATGGCATCTAAATGTGGTGAGCCGCGTGCTGCTGTTCTGTGGTGGGTGACACGTGCTGCTGGCGGCCTGTGCAGCACCCACCGCCGCCTCCTGCTGCTGCTGCTGCAGGCACTGCTCTCCTTACAGCCAGACGAGCCATACCGCAGCGCCTTGGTTATACGCAGCAACATAAGGCATCAGCCCCAAACCATTACATCAGTGTTATCAGAGCGAAGTTGTCAAGCCTGCGGTAGATGCAACCAGTTTCTTGTTGACAGTCGTGGCAGACTCGCCGTTCACTGGGTAAGACTTATTTATCTCGTTTTGTCATGATTCCATCAGTTATCCAAACTGTCCGTGCTATTAAAAACTGAAGCAAGTGTCATTGGGAGTTTCAAGAGGAAAATGACAATAAGTGTTTAGAGTTCTACTCCATTAAGATAAAGTGAAAACAATCAGTCCTGTTTAATGTACCGTAACCAAAAAATCAAATTACTAGAATGTTTTTAATTCAATTATAAATAAAGCAACATTGTCCAGTTCTGAATATGAAAAGTGCGACCAGGTAAAATTATCCCTCAAATTCGCCAACCGACTATTACAGCCTTGACGTAAGAGCCTCAGTGAGCTCAAACTAATTTATGTTCATTAGGCTTTTATTACATTTATCTATCTTCAAAGCGATATTTCTGAAGCGTTATGAGTTATCTACTCATAATTCAGTCATAATGCAGGAATATTAAGCATTATCCCGCCATCACACACCGAAACTACGACGTTGGTACAACGTTCGAACAAGTTTTAACACCTAACCAGTTATAACAACCAATATAGCAAGTTGTAACAACGTTCTAATACGTCATAAACACGTTAAGCCAAGATGTAACAACTTTATTACAAGTTGTAACAAGCGGAAAATAGAGACAGTTTCGGTTTGTGTTTCCAGGGATAGGAATATTGCAGGAATATTAGGCTATAGTCCAGTCTAGCCATTTTGTGTACTAAAGAGACTCAACGTTGTTGTCTTAATATGTTACGTCTTTCAAGGAGTGGCTACTACTACAGTACTACTTTAATGTTTCTTTTCTTAGATAACAGTCTACGAACAGAGAATGTAGAAGGATCAAAACGATGAGACAAAGATTAAAACCAGTAGCATCTAAAACCTGTAACAACATGAAACGTTATGACGTTAAGTGGCATCATACACTTTTGCACACATATATGAAACTCAAAATTATATTTATTTTCGCTAGGTTAGATTCAGTTCAGTCAGTCGGTTCCGCTAGGTTTGTCCTTAGAGTAGCGATGAGGTCGTGAGGTATTTTACCCGAATTTACCCGAGGTAAATTTTTTACCTCTGGTAAAAATTTACGAGGACAGGAAGTCGGCGGCTTGTCAAGGGTCCCCCTCCCCCCCATTTGCACTTGCACACAGGAAAGTATATACATACTTTTCAATACAGTATTGAATATTCAATAAAGCAATGCTTTAGACCCTACTCATTACAACGGCGATTTTAAAGTGAGGCAGACCAACATGTGTGGATGTTCTGCGCAAAGTAAAATTTTTACCCACATACTGGCTGTCCTTACATGTGCAGCGCTTTCTAAGAAATAGTAACTTAATTATTGATTTATCCATGTTGAAATCATGTGAACAATAAACTGTTTTACCCAACCTTCCAACTTTTGAATAGTGTATTCACCGGAAACAAGTCTACGGGTTTTTGCGATATTTGTACTAGAAGTAAAATGTCTTTCATTGTATTTTTTGACAATTTAGGTTACTTTATCTCAACTAAATAGCGCAGCGTCCAATGAATCTTAAGTTAAAGGTATTGTTAAAATGATGACATAGATTAACGAAATAACTGTAAGATTCTATTAGTCGTTGCAATACAGACACAAGATGTAAAAATGATTACAATGCGCTACGCATTGCACAGTGAAAATAATGATGAGTGTGGAGAGGTTGTTGAAGAGGAGTTCCATCACTTTNATCACAAAAGAAATATGCTCCCTCAACTTAGGGACCCATGATGAGGCCCGAACCTGAGTGCCCAATCCGTCCACTTACAAATTACGTCGCTTTTCGCTCGTATGCGCACTCAGGGCTAAAAATCGACGTAATTACAAATGAAATCGGCTCACGAAAGTGACGTACTGTCCTGCTGTTTTGGGTCCTCTGCTTAGGCTGTTAGGTTACGAGAGGAAAGATTCAATTAACGGTTTTTATGACGTTTTGAACCTTAGGGAAACTTCCTGCCCTTCTAACTTAGCAGAAGAACCTTAACTTGCTGTTTTGGAACAAAAAAAATCGAAAAATTATTTTCAATTATTTTTTATTTTCAAATTACGGCCTTTTTGGCCGTACCGTATACGAACGAAAAGTTTAGTTTAGTTCCTTTATTATACCCCCCATACCCTTCTTGTGGGCGGTAGAGGAAAGGGTTACAGAGGCACAATGGGCTCAGGGACTGAACTCTACAATTATAATTCATTTAGCTAAGCAAGTTACAGTCTTGATGAGCTAGTTACAAAATTCAGTGCACATCGTCACATCAACAATGGGTTCGAGATCGACCTCAAGTACAGGTTCTAAATTAAGCAACTGACATATGTGGAGAGTTAGTGTCACAATTGATATGTTGTCCTGCACACCGCCCCCCATCCAGTGGGCAGCGGTGGATAGGTTACAATCACTTAGTTACTACCTACAGTTAGCAAACTGGGGATATTTGGCTAAGATTTCTGGTAGCAGATCATTTTGAATGAAAAATTTACACATTTCTGGAACATTGGTTATAGAATTGTCTCAGAATTCACGTATCTTGTCGCACTCCATCACATAGTGACGGAGGGTGTGCGAATAATTTTGTTGACACAGTTTACATTTGGTCAGGAGCGGACGTAATTTGTAAGAGGACGGGGCACCCGGCGTGACCTCGTGAACTACCAACTGGTTGCTAAACGTGTCTGCCGCCCTGTACACCTCACTACACATCTGTTTGTTGTTATGTGGTACTATAGTGCACCGATTTTGAATTGATGTTCTCGTGCAGCATTATTCAGTTCAGTTCTTGATTTCCGATCGCTATCGAGCCATACAGGTTCATTGTTTCTTTAATGGTAAATTAATTTTTGCTGTTTTACTTTTTTCTTTTTAACAATTGCTTGATTCATTATTTAAGTATTATTGTCAGTTTTTATGCAACAAACATATATTTGTTTCATTTTTGAGTTCCCATGATGAATCATAAATTTCACAATCTCTTATCAAGAACATATATTTAGATATTTGTACATAATTTACCGAGTGTAATTAATTATATAATGTGTTTAATGTAATGGCCGACAGCACAACACACCACGACGAGTACTTGTGCTGGTGGCCGTGGGCGCCATCCTCCAGCTCATCATCGATCATTGGCTCCTCTTTTTCATTCTGCCACCACACTTCCTGCTCAGCCGCATTATTTCATTCGCCACCTTCTGTAGTGCTACACTCACAATGACAGCAGTGCTGGTGGCACAGTTAAGCTTCGACCGCAGAATCAGTTGTACCGCACACGCCCACTTTCCCTCAGTCTTGGGGTAACTACGACTCACAGCCACAACCTAAATGGGATATTTTGACCAAACCACACACTAGAAAATGAAGGGACGACGACGTTTCGGTCCGTCCTGGACCATTCTCTAGTCGATTGTGATACAATGATTAAATGGGATACAATGTATAGGCAGTTACAGGAGAAACAAAGCACATACACATATATACGCACAGATGCAAACACGTTGAGCGACGATGTGCTAGATGCTGTCTATGTTTTGCCTGATGGCTGTCGATATCTGATAATTGACAACACTCCATGACAAAGTGTACCCTGGAGAGTCTAACCAAGACAGTGAGAGCGGTGGCTGTAAGCACTGGCACCTCTTAAGCCCGTATTTATCTGTATTTATCTTGACAACCACTAAATGTAATGGTCTTCCCAGGGAAAGGAAACAGAGTATAAAGCTTGCGAGAAATTCCCTAATTTCTAGGTTCATTATTAAATGATTAATCATAAACTAGAACGGTACCCTTATGTCCAGTTTCATGTAATACATTCCATCTGTTAACTTCTCTGACACTGAAAAAGTTCTTTCTAACGTCCCTGGGGCAACGTTCTGGCTCTGCTCTCCGGTTCTGACTACTGCGACTGATGTGACCCAGTAGTGGATCACATAGGGCAGTTATCTCAGCGAAATAGCTTCAGGGAGCCACTGGGTTTTGTGAGAAACAGGCATTTCATTACATTCAATGCTGGTTGTTCGGTGGGTCCCTGTTGCTTACCGTTCCACCAAATTTGAATTCCACCAAACCCCTTGCGAACCTGTAAAAAGCTTACCAAGGACCAGAGGCCAAAACCTGGTCTCCTCACAGAGAGGCAAGGAATAGAAGATCGACCGACAAAAGCTGATGGTAGCCGAAACTATTTGCCCATCAGCCCGCCGGCACTCTGATGGTAATCTTGGGCATAGTATTTTATCAAATCACCTCATTCTTGGTGATTTGGTGAATCACCTCATCTATATATATATATCTCATGAGTTTCCAGTTACACACACAATATATATATATATATATATATATATATATATATATATATATATATATATATATATATTCATCCCCCCCCCTAGGAAGCAGCTTGTAGCAGCTGTCTAACTCCCAGATATCTGTTTACTACTAGGTGAACAATGGCATCAGGGAACAAAAATCCGCTGTAGAAAAAGACAGCTGATTGGTTGGAATTCAGCTGCAGCTGCCCCCAGAAACAAAAGTGAAAAGGGGGGTGACAGGCAGAAAGCTAAGGAACCAAGGTGAATCTAAGGACTGGGCCAACATAGCTAGCCGACATGCCAACTGAGACAAAAAAGGGCTCAACTGCCTCCCAAAGGAGTGGATCCAGTAAATCTGGCACCTTCTGCCTTTGAAGCTCGAACCGATGGAAGGATATTGGTTTGGACAGCCATATGCTGGAGAGAGCCAAAAGAGAGAAAAAGGCCGAGGTGGAACACAGGACAAAGAGTCATAGTGGCTCACAGTGGATATAGAATAACGAGGTGGAGAAGTGACACAAATAGTGGAAAGGTTAAGACTAGGGGAGGAAGGATAGAAATGCCAACACAGTGATACCTCGGCCTCAGATCAAAGTGGAACAGGAGATGAAGGGGAGCTGGTTGAGTTGTCTGGGTTTAATTCTTGGAAATGGTTGCGGACCGAGGAAGGGAAGAAGGATTGGTAGAGGAATGTGACATAAAGCATGGGCAAATGTCAGAAAAAAAAACAAAGAAACATATCATATCTAGTGTCTTTTATCACCTGGGTAAAATATGAATCATGCTAAACTACTGTACTGTTTGACAGGCGTTTGTGAATAGTACAATGCAGTGCAGTGGTTTAGGAATTTAACTCTTTCATAGACACCATATTAGAAACCCCCTTGAATTAATCATTTCACTCGAAGTGTACTTTAATTTGAAAAAATTATAGAACTTAAATATGTACTGTATATAGAGCACTTAATTATTTAAAATATCATTGGCAAAAGTTCAGATAATGAGAGAAAAGCTCAGGATTATAGGAACACCACAAATAACTATCCATACACTTTAATATTTCTTCTCTAATATATCTATCTAATATGATCATGTTCGCAAGAGGATGAGTGGAAGGGGCTATTCATACTTTAATTACTACTGACTCAATATAAAATATATTAGTAATAATGGCTTCTAAATAGTTGACCCAGATTTTAAGCAAAAATATTTATAATTATTCACTAAAACATGTACAGTATTACAAAACAGAACATATTATGGAACAAGATTATAAAATTATTACAGATGTCTGGGCCTTCTAATATTTGAAGTTTAATCCCAGTCCTTATAAGAAACCGATAAAACTTTAATATTTCATTGTTTGTAGAAAAAATCTTTTGATTAAATTCTAGGTCAGATACACATTAAAAGTTTTTTTAAGTCAGTATATTTTGTGCCTAAACCTTCCATCTCTTGTGAGCATGACCTATAAAACACAAGGGAACATTTATGTACAATGTTCTGTTTGGTATTAAATGCATAATATCAGATCTTCCATAATAACATCACACTTAATTTCAAAATATGAAAATAAATGTATTAAAAATAACTAAGCAACAGGCAACTTGTGAACATTAACTTCAGCTGTATCATTTTAAAGACAACTAAATTTGATATTTCCCGCCTATTCTTACATAAATAATTACATCACTGAAACAAAACATTAGTAAACCACTGCAGAACAAAATACAGAAATTCTGGAGACTAGTAATAGGTAGAATGTGCCTCTCAAAATAGCCACAAGGCCCACAACTTTGCAAGCATTACCTCATGCCTCCAGTAAGGTTTTTCTTGGATACTGGAAAACTAGCCTCGTGAACACCACACAGAACCTGTGCCAAATTGCCGCTCACATTACAAGTTGTGCTGTGTATTTGGGCGGTTGCATTATTTACACTGACGCTGTCTCCTTGACCTTACACTAAAATATATTCTGTGTGAATAAAGTTGATTAAGACTGATAAGTCATACTGTTTTGCTAATCAAGTATTTGATTTAAGAAACTCTCACCACTCTAGAAACTTGTGTGCAAATATTTTGAGTGCCTTACAAATGAGCCTTAAGGCAGACCTTCCACTTGTACAGCGTGAGTTATCAGTCAAGTAAATCCATATTCTACGTTACTGCTCGAGTATCACTAATAATAATGGACAAATCACACATGAAATCTCAAGAGACCAGCTTGCATAAGAAAATCCTTTAGTTACTTTTGTATTCAAGCAGTTACCAAGAATTATGTGTAAAAAGTAAGGAAGGTCTGAAAATGACATGTGAATACACACTGACCATGATCATGAATACATGACTTTACATAAAAATCTGGAACTCTTATATCTCTATATACATTGATATTTTACATGCTTTTACAAAGCAAATGAGACCATGAAAATGATAACAGCTCAGGAATATTTTTCTTGGGAAATGGACAAGAAAACATCAAGAAAATTTGTCAAAAATAAGTAGAGTACAGTAAGGAAGTGTAAAAATAAATACCTTGTGATGACTTACATCTACGAAGACAGTGAAGAAGCATACAGCTGCAACCTAACTTTGCATATAAAATATTTCTAAACTTTGTTGAGAATATGAAATTCTTTTTAATTGGGATAGACCACTTTTGTGTACAAAGCATTGCATTCTTATAAAGGGGAGAGTGGATATGGAAGTACTTGAGAAAACCTTGGCAGTCATAGCAGTCTGTACAACACTGTCTCACGAACATGACGTAATAACACCTCTGTATAACTGCAGTTGTGTGCCAATTATCCAGTCTCATTTTAAAATTTGGCAGCATATCTGTCAAGACAGACTTTTGATAATGTTTTATTTTCTAAATTACCTATTTTCAGTTCCCATTGATAATACTCATTTAAAATACACCCAAGTGTCTCCTGATTTCACTATTTTTATCTTAATTGCAAGACTCAAAGAACTGGAAAGGCTATGTCCCAATCAGACTTTCAAAGCATGACAGGTCTATGACAGTAATGAGTGACTATCTTCACAATAAATCAAAACAATATATATATATATATATATATATATATATATATATATATATATATATATATATATATATATATATATATTGTATATATATTAGACTTTGATACTCTAAGTAAAACACAAAGTGAAAAGTTTTATATTACTAAAAATTATTAAAACTTTTGAGTAATTATAATTCTGAAGATTAGCTAAAGAATATTACACATAAATGATATTGGGTTCTTTATCTTACATACATCAGTGGTAAATATTACTCTGTTCACTGTAAATTGTAATGTATAGTTGTAGTACAAGATTAAAATGCCCCATAAACATTTCTTTACATACTGAAGATACATATAGGTAACTTTACATTTCCCAAGTTTAAGCCTAATTTTCCTCAAATATAAAATGCATGCCAGGTATTAGCATATCTGGCAATCTTTATGAAGTAATTTTCTGTAGCCTTTTCGTTAAAATGCATTTAAATAATTTAATATTACTCTATGTATAAAAAATATGAATCTTAAAGTTTTCATATCTAACAGGAACAGCAATATATAAAATTCTTCAATAGCTATATAAAAGAATTGCTGGACCCACAGTCTACCTTTTTAAAGCTTGCATTCCCTTAGCACAGTGGGCTGCATAACTTACAACCCAAACGTCCTAGGTTTAATTCCTATGGCAGGACAGACATTTGGGAACATTTCCTTTCACCTGTTTGTGAGCCTGTTTACCTAGCAGTAAATAGGTACCCAAGAGTTACACAACTGATGCAGATTGCACCCTGGGAAAAGAAAAAGTCTTCATTGGCCTAGTGAACCTCTACCAACCTAACGTGTTTCCTGCCGACAATACCAAACTAAACCATTCTTACTATTCCCTGTAGAATTTTCTTTCATTTAAGACTTATGCTGCTATTTAGAATATGATATTTTTCATAGAATACTGGTATAAGGTACAATTCATTGAGTAAGAGCTGCTGCTTCAACAAACACTATTTTTATTCTAAAATATATTAATATTGTTGTCATTAATTTATACTTAAAGCATAATTTCTGAATTTAAATTGATCAAAGTTGACAATAATAAACCCATGAAAACCTTTGGTCTGTAGTGTATTTTCAGACTTTTACACTGTTAATAGATTTACCTCTGGATAACTGGCACTTGACAGCTGTAACAATCTACAGTCCTGCATAATTATAATTAGTTTTAACATTATATATATTGTAATCTGAACCTCTGTAAAATAAACAAATAAGATCTAAACTTAATGTTTCAATCTCTGCAATATACAATAAATAATTATCATCTACTCCCATCTTTGAGCTCTATAATTACCACCATGATATTCAAGCTGCAAACTTAGCAATAAACTTTCATCTTATAATTGATTTGGACAAGTGAGCAAATACTCCTACCTGGTAAAATGATTCCTGCCACTCTTATCTCGGTGAGAATGCCTTGGAAAGACAAAATAAATACTTTTGACAATAAATATATAAAATAAAAAATACTGTATGTAGTAAATTCCTGCACCATATTACTACATAAGTAAGAGCTATCTACAGTATTTATACCCAAAAATACTATCCAGTACACACACAAAAAAGTATTTAATGCAGTTAAAAAAAATTGAATATACAGTGGAACCTCGGTTGACGACTGCCCTAGAGCACAACTTTTGTGGGTGACGACGTCAAATTCGTAGTAAAATATGAATTGGTGTACTACGGTTTACTTGGAAGACGACATCTGTTCATACGCATATGGGTCAAACAAGCATGGGGCGAGGCACTCTAGGTTTGTTTACAAGCCTATCCCTCGTAGTGACGACCGCAGCTGTGCTTGAATTCTTTATTAAGAATTTCATTGTTTGCATGCTTTTTTTAACATAAAAGTTCTCATTATACATCATGCCATGGGTCCCAAGAAAATCAGTGGTAAAGTTCAACCTAGGAAAATCGTTGCGAGTATGACGATAGAGGAAAAACAAGAGATCATTCATAGTGAGAATGTGATGTCTCACTACAGACAAGTGTTAAAATGTAGGGAATAACAAGTGTCTACAGACAGATTCTTAGTAAGACGAGCAAGCAGTGAGACACAAGCAGGTACCTGTGGTATGCCTGCAAAATGTAGGAAAGGGAGTACCCCAGAAATGTCATCACTGCTGTTATAATGAAAGGGGACTCACCCTTCCAAACACAAACACCTCCCCTCCTCCTCACCGTCTTCCATACACCAACAAGTCCTCATTCAAGGTAAGATATACATACAGTACTGTATTGTAGATAGTACAAAATGAGTGTTATTAGGTATAAAATGTATTTTTAAGTTAATATTTTTGGGGGTGTGGAACAGATTAATTAAATTGATATTATTTCTTTTGGGAAAATTAGTTTTGGTTGACGATGTGTCTCTGGGAACGGGTCACGATCGTAAACAAAGGTACCACTGTACAGTATTAAGCTTTCTATTTTAAAAATGGAAGTTCAAAACTTTAATAATTTATCCAGTTAACAATGAAACTGGTATATTATTAAAAGAGAGAAAATTGCAATATACAAAACAAATGGTCTTTCACTAGGCACCATATCACAAGGTCTTTCAACTTTATACCAACACTGAACTTAAAAACTTCATACAGTACTATTATAACAATTATCAACATACGGTGCCAAACCTGCAACTATTATAACAAGAAAGAGCAAATAATGTCTTGTTTTAACTCAGCAATGATTTAGCAATGTGAATGAAAAGTTAATGGGAACTTTGTCTGAAAATTCGTCACTGAAAACTCAAAACTATACGGCTCAATTTTACCGAGATAAAGCTAACTTTTTCCTCTTCATTGGTATTAATATCATTTAATTTTAGTAAATTAGTATTTCAGTTTCAAAACCTTTACTATCCACTACAGATCATTAACCTTCCACCTGCACTGACCATTCACAAATATTCTACTCATAAATTCCATATTCTGATTTAGGAAGCACTGAATTTTTACCAAGATCAGCATATTATTGATTAACTACTAAAAGCAAAAAAAACTGACACCTCAATCTTATTTACCAAATATAAAATTTAAAAACTAGCTTCCTAGCGTCAATGTAAGCATCCATGGACGTGAAGATGTAAAACATTTTGAACGCAATATTAAGAAATTAGAAATTACACATGCTGTGTGGTATCTCATATGTTAAAATGTTGCTTAGTAACATGGAATTTGTTCATTGTGTATATGCAAAGTATTGCACTGTCTGTGCCTTGTGTAAACAAGTCGTCAATTTATATATAACTTATATTTATAAAAGGACCTAATATTTTGTGGCTGTTCCTACTATGAGCAGAAAAATTTGACATTTTTTTAATTACTGTACAGTACTTTTAAATATATATTATCTTTCAGTAAATTAACTGCAAAATAAGTGTTGATATGTGTGTGTGGCACTCACAGTGAACATGCCTAACAGTTCACTGGGTTACTTGAAGATAAATATTAAAAGTTTCAAATATTATATTAATGAGTTAATCTATGCTTAACTTTCCTTAATGAACATCTTGGAGTGTCTCCATGTTATCAAGATTCACTTAATTATATTCTGGCTCCAAATATTCGGTATGACTGGATTGCACTAAACTTATTGTCTGAGCTAATGAGCAATCAGAATACTGACCACAAAACATTACCACGATAGAAAACGCACACTGAATTATCAAAACAAATACTAAGCTGACATTAACTACTACAATGGTCACACCATTCATGATTCTCTCTATGACACAATGCAGTACTTCACCAATTAACAGTGCACATTATAAATGGGAAGAATGAATATGGGATGAGAATTTACCTTAAGCCAAGTTGCAGTTAATACAGATACTGTATTTGCAATGAATCTCAGTGTCAGTCTTGACTAACTACATAGTCATCCATAAAAGCCACATAACATGTACAGTACTGAGTTTCCCAGTTTGTGAGGCACCTTGGGCATGTCTGGGAGAAACCCAGTCTAACATGCACACACTCTGGCGTTGATACACATCTACACAATTTAAAATTTAATATAAAATGTATAATATTGCTAAATTATTAAATACAGTATAATGAAAAGCCTTGTTACCAAGATATGTCAATGAAATTAAGAGACAGTTGAATAAATTTTCAAAGAATGAAACTAAAGCACAGTATGACAAATGGGTTGTGATAACAGTCTGCAATTATTATTCAACAACTTGAATAAAAGTTATAGGTTAACATAACTGTTTTCCCTCTCAAAATGCAATGTTTAAACATTTTGTTATGATAAATGACACAACTGCAGTCCATTATAACGGGCACAAGGTTTACAAATACTAGAATCCTTAACATGTCCAGAAAATTTGACAAATCTTCATTAAGTTCTTAACCCTTTCAAGATACATTAACATAGCCTTTAAAAAAAAATAAATAAAAAATAATAATAATAATTAGCAAGACAGTGTACATCATAATTGTACCTATGATGGTGTCTACTGGGAATGACTTTATTTGGTTTTACCAGCACATATATTATTTCAATACAAACTATGAATCAGCAAATTGATTTAGTAGATACAGTTAGCCTGAAGTACATGTTTAAATAAGTCACCTTTTCAATTTGGTAAAAAAGCTCATCTTGAATATAATACATTACAAAATTATTATGAATGCATCTCTTGTCAGAATGATTGTAAAATTTATAGGACCTTAAAATTGTCACCATAAAATTTCAGGGCATAAATTTAAATATATAATATGCCAACCAATTATTAACCTTTCTCAGTTGTTGATATAATAGGTTATAGGCAGTGTAATTTTTCCAGCTCATATATACCATTTTCACAAAAAAGGAAAAGTCAGTTTTATTATATTCTCTGAAGCCTCAGGAGCAGGCAGATCAGTACACTTGCTGGATATCTCACAACTGACAACACTGTAATTATAAGCACTCTTTCCTTGCTTCTTTTCACTTCATTATTAACTATATGATACCTACAGAATGTTCATATATTCCCACAATTTAAAAAAAAAAAATGAAAAAATAAAAAAAAAAAAAATTGGTTAAAAGCACTTTAATTATAAAATATCTTGCTTTCTTTCTGAACATGCATAATGAGAACATTGGTTAGGTAATGATCTATAAAATATTCTCTGACAAAATTACAATTTTAATTAAGCCTCCTGACTCTAGTTCAATGCAGCAGGCCTATTCCAAGTGAAAATGGTGAAGCTGAAAAAGATGAATTCATATCATTTGTACACTCAAAAACATCACAAGCATTAAATGCAACATCAATTATTAATTATTTAGACCTTATTGTTTTATAAAAAATTGTAATACAAGTTATATAACAAAGAGCAGTCAATGCTTTATGAAATTCATGGTCCAAATTCTCAGGTTGCCATTTGTATAAGTTTGGGTAGTTTGGTTCAACACCTCGTCTGATGGAACAGGAAGACAATTTGTGCTACAAATACTTGCCGGTTAATTTCTAAATGCATTCAAGGCTAACATAGAATTTGGACATTAAATATTTGCTTAGCCATGGACTCGGGAAGGCACAACATTTTACGTATGTCCCGGAAAAGGACGTAAAGATGGTTTTGTGCAAAGTATGAATTCACCTTAAGGTTCCAATGGCACTGCATCTCATATAAAAGTTTCTCTCACAAGAGGATATAATGTTCTTGAAACACAACAAAACAAGAGAGCCAATTAGTTTAGTGACTTCAATTTTTAATTGTTATAGGATAAACTACTTAAAACTGGTATGAGGCATCATAACCTTTGCTATCTACTATATTCTTTGCTATGTAAATTTATGTTAAAGAAATAATATATACAGTGTACATAATTATGTAAATATAATAAAATATAATTTTATAATTACAAATATTATACAGTAATTAATTATACTGTACTGTAATGATTGTAATTAAAATATAATAAGTAAAATTCTAAAAAATAATTTGTTTAATTTCCAAACAGTTGGTAAATAACAAAGATAACTGCTTTACCAGTTAGAAGGAAAACTATACAATAATAAAATGTCTTGGGAGTTCATCTTAATATGTTATAACTGCAGTAGCCTACAGCTGAAGAAGACATTAGAGGGATGTCTCTATGTCACTACACAGTAGGAGATGATCATGATAAGTTTACAGTATGACTCATCAAGCTGCACATATACATTTTCTTAAAAGTCATGTTCCATGTCATTTGCACATGTAATTTCAATAGTCTGTACAATATATATCAAACACTGCAACATAACAGAAAATTTTCACTCTTAAATGTACATTACAGGCCTTCATCAAGAATGAAAACGGGATATGCTTTTCATATAGAAAAATCTGTCAGTTTAAAAATAATACATCTGCTATGGAACGGCACTGGACATTATTAAAAAGAAGAAAGGTTTAACTTTACAAACTTTAAACCTGTGCTAAGTTAAGATACAAAATCCATGCTATATTATGCTTCAATACTATAATCATGATCACTGAAATTACAACTTTTCCAAATACCATTACTATACATGCTTTAGTATATGGAATAATTAAGCATCTGTTTCATGAACAGAGTAATTTTCAAAGGAACTGATTACAATCAATGAAGCACTGAGTCACAATTTTGTCTCCCAACTGCCATCAAGTTCATAACATAAGAAGCTAATAAAAGATAAAAAAATAAAAATAAAACTTCAAGGCAGGACACTAACACCAGACGGTTCATTGTAAAACCATCTAGATTATATTACTATTTGCAAAATTATGTCAGCATTGATCCAGTAGCATTATTTTTGGCAGTACTCATCCCACTGGGATCATACCGACACAATGGTATTCTCTATTCTCTGCAGAATAATATGAAATCCAATTGCTCCACTGGGATAATATGGATTCACACAAAGAGCATTAGTTCTAACAGGACAATGCAGACTGGGATCAAAATAAGGTACTTCCTAGGTAAAGTGACTCCTGTTGGGTATATATAAAGACTGGCAAAATAATATTAACACTGGCAGGATAATATTAATCTAGGAATAATATTACCTCTGGAGGACTTGGTGGTAGGACAAAAAACACAGACTTAACAAGAGTAACTACAAGCCAATTTAGAAGATGCGTTCAGAGCAAACAGTGCACTCACGATGTCACAACAACACACAAAACACTGTTGCAATCAAACTTGGTTATCTCTTGCAGAATACATGAATACAACAGCAGCAAGCTAATGTCAGCACTCGGCAAGGATAAGTTACTTGAGACACAGACGACCTAGTATGTTTGGAGGACATCTAGAGAGTAGTGCTTAACCTGAGGCAATCTGCTGAATAGGGACCTACATCCTGGGAGCTTATGCACATTCTAAATATAACACCTCCCCACCCACCCTTAACAGTTTGTAAACATTTACAAAACAATATATGTTACCATATTTTGTGGCAAAACTTCATGAAAATATTGAAATGACCCCAACTGCATAATCCAATCTGAGACGCCAAATTACATTCACCAGACATGTAGGACATTCCTTGTAAACAGGAGTTTCCTCACAGTCACTTGTTGGGGGCAAAATATATTTGCTTTGTACTGGGCACATGAGCTGGTCATTTCGAATTTGGCTCTGAAATCAAGATCACAAAGTATTAGTCGAGAAAAAATTACCAAAACTTTTCACCATCTGCACCCTATAAACAGCATTATTTATAATTATTTTTCCATAATGGAGGGTATGTTTTAAAATGACTTGAGACTTGGCTCTCTCTCTCTCACCATCCTCTTTATTTGTCAGTCTGATTCTCATGTCTATTTACCTAGCTCACCCTCTGTATCTCTAGTGTCTTTAACATCTTTTAAGAACTTGAATTCTGAGGTACTGGCCATAAATTTGCTGCTACTTAAGGTGAATGAAGTAAACTTTTTCACTACTGTCAACTACATTTATTATAAATTACCTAAAATCATAACAAACTATGCATAACTCAGAGGAACTCAAAAATCCAAAGGTGCTATGGAGCCACAAATGCCCAGTCTGAATGATCCATCACACAATTGCAACATCTTAAAAAGAGTTTATCAACCCATGAAAATAAGTAATACTGTACATAATTCTAAGAGAGCAAAGAGTCTGTGCACTTATGTACAACAAAAATAGAGCTTAACAGAACAGCTTGATTACTAGGGAGAGGAAACAATAACTGCCAGACAAAACAACCTGACTGAGATGCACACAAAAATATAATAATTGAATGCAATGAAATGCCTATTCTGAAAGGCACTCGATAGCATACTGGCACAATAAGCCTGCTTATTGTGACAAGCTTCCGAGACCCAAGTAAGCCTACCGGGAGCCAGGACTATAACCTTGTTCTTTCTACAAGGAGAATTTGGGGATCTGAGATCTACCCAAAACTGAGGAAACCAATCAGAAATATTAGGTAAAACAAAACAAACTACTGTTAATGAGCCATGCTACCTTAAGATGACATCCCATGGCTTCTGGATTCTTAACCAAGCACCTACCTCATTCATAAGCCACCAGAAGAGAATCTCAAAAATCACAACGAGAAACAGGTGAAAAGACGGAGAGGGGAACTCTGAGGGCCTACCATAAAGGGGCGCTTTACTACATTCAACACCTAATTTCTGGGAAGGCTCCTCTCAATGGCTTCCTGCTTAGCCTGTTTACTACCTGTTGAAGATTTTGGGGATCACTGTCAATGTGGCCAAGTCTCTAACTCCTGTGACTGATGACCTATAAAGCTAATAGAGCACTATATCACTTTGGATAGATTCAGGAAGCATCCAGTGCTAGCCCAGAAAATGGCATTTCATTACATACATCAATGGTTTTTTGTACATTCGACCAAATAGTTACTTTAAGCACTATCATTATTAGGAGAATGGTTTGAAAAATTGGAAGAAACATCTGAAATAATGATCAGGATGAGGGTCCTATATGGAAACTACAAGAAGAAAACAATCAGACAACCAATGGCCAGACAGGAACAACCCAACTCACAATTGGGGGCCTAGCTGCCACCACTGAAGCCAGGAATAGAGGTAGCTAAAGCCTAAACAACCAACCCGCTCAACAACGGGGGACTGGTAGATCCAGGCCCATCCATTTCCCATACACCTGTGAACTCTGGCCCTGCATCTCAGGCAAAGCCACACATCACCTGCTTTGACAAACACTTGTTCACTGATATAGGTGAGTAAATCCAGCTTGCAAAGTGTGCACTGCAACTGGGGATTTGCTGAAGTGAGGTTGTACTCTTCTTTAAATTATATTTAAAAAGCCTCATACCTATGTAGTTCTTACATTCACTTACTAATCTCTTTGCCTTTAATATTATTGACTGCCCTAGTCAATTTACACACAATGCTACTTCTCTAGTTCTGTTTTCCACTTTTTATCATCTAATCCCTAAACTGTACCTTTTATTTGTATTATTCCAGTTAAAAGTACTATTCAACACTTTCTTCAACAACTTGGAAATTTCTTGGGAAAAACAAAATAAAAGTGAAGCAAAATATGAGAAAAATGTGATCAAATGTGTGTTCAATAGAGTTCAATTGGTAATACATAACTAACCTCCTAAAGCACGCTCCAAAGTGGCCTAATCATCATCATCATCATCCGGGGCCTCATCAAATTTGCCATTTGCAATATCTGCTCGAAGGGTGACCAGTTGAGGTGCCTCATGAAATCGTTTTACTCCTCTTGGCAGTGCCCGGCAGGAGGTTAGGTTAAGGTTCACTAGATGACTACATCTATCTAATACTCGCCGAATAGACTTGAATGTTACTGAGGACCCACACATGTTCAGGTACCTGTTGATAATAACAAAATAATTAATAAGATGATTCTAAATGATAGCTAATCAGTAGCTCAGCAAGATATCTATTTCCAGAACTTAACAATTTCACGTTCCAATGACACGTTTTATCGTTATCCGTACTACAACAGTAAGTGTTCCTATGAAGCTAAAACACGTCATCCGATTGCTATCCATGAGTATTTATATATTCATCACTGTCATGCATAATCCATTATAATAATTTATTTTTCATCTATTATCTATTAATTTGCAAACATTTTGACGCCAAATTTATATTCATAACTCAAGAAATAACGTAAAATGATCATAACATTTTAAGCATCACTTAGCAGGACCTGCTGAGAATCCTAGATTCTCAGATTCTCAGATTCTGCAATGTACAGAGACGACTAAAATCTATTATAAATACACTTTGTTTTGTATCTAATCTCTAGGAATTAATTTGCAAACATTTGCAAATGTTTCAGACTCTGGTCGAAGGGTCACCAACCCAGCAGGCAGCGTGATGGAAGCAAAAACAGTGAAAGTCCCCAAGACGGGGGACAGAGCAACCCTAAACTCCTCGCACAAAGCGAGGGGGGACTCAGGGGTAATCCATCGGACCCACACGCTCCTTGGGCAACCCCGGGTCTGAAACGGAACTAGCGCTCAGGAAAGCCCAGACAGGGTACTGTTAACCGTCCAAATCTACCAAAACTTTTAGAAGCTGAACCCCCGGGTTCGTGTCCACTCACGGGAGGCCTAGCAAGGATACCACCAGAACAAACACACCACATCAGCCTCAGAACTGAGGTTTTGGTGGCACACAAGGGGTCTGAGGCTCCCCCTTCCCCCTCCTGGGGAGGGGGGAGCTGCACAACGGCAATGTATGATGTCATGCTTGTTTGCTTGTTTTTCTTTGGGGAGTTTTGCCCCGTTGTTTGACTTTTAGTAGTAATTTCAACCAAAATAGAGTTTGTTTTGGGGATGCTTACCTTTCTGGGTGCCTGATCAGTCAATGTCAGCATAGAATGCTCCAAATCACATGTGCATTTCTATAGGCCATTGCTACCTGTTGCCCTCGAGGGGCCAGGTTCTGGTTGGGCGTCCGTAGCCAAAAACTCCATTCACACTGACTGGATAAGCTCCAGGGAGCCATAGAGGCTCTCTCCAGAAAAGCCTGGCGTGCCACCTTACAGCAAACCCAAAATTCGGCCAAGCGTTACCATGAGTGAGCACCCAACCGCACACCCCACAACACCCGCACTAAAATGTGTTTTCTCACGTCAATTTCATGTTACATCTTTCAATTTGATATCAATTTGTTCACAATATATTTTTCTAAAGGATATAATGAATAGTAGATAAAAATAACAGGCGCACTACCCACAGCAAAGTATGGAAGTCCACCGACCGTTACCTATGAGGAAGCACATATTCGCCACCAACACTAAAATGTGTATACTCTGTCCAGTTTTCTCACCCTCAATTTTCATGCTACGCCGTTCATTCTGGTATCAAATGGTTCGCAAACTGAAGGCATGCATTTTAAAACTAGTCCCGATAATAATTGGAAAACAAAAATATTTTAGCAATATTTTTTTTTGGACGTGTGCGGTCGTCCTTGTCGCACATCCGCAGAGTTAATTGTGGAAGTCGCACATGTCCAGGGAGGACGAAAGTGTTAAGAGCCTGGTGCAGTACTGAAAGTTTGACATGTATATCAGTGTAGCTTGGGGAGATACTGAGGAAGTCCTCCCAGAAATATGTGAACTTTTAACAGGCATCTAGTGTTGTGTAATACAGATAAAGAAAATATATTTAATGAATCTTTTAAACAATTAAAAGTACAGGCCTTCACTGGTATCCAAAGAGGTTATTTCAGTATTAATGTTCCACAACATGCTAACGACTTCAGTTTCCCCAAGAGTTTTTCACAATTAAGTTTACCAACCTGAGTTTGTTATCTGATTCTTCTGATATAGCCATAAGAGCAAGCATCAATACTATCAGCATTGGCAGTCCAGGACAGGTCCCAATTCTACCAGTGAGTGTTGCCATTTGCGTACTACCAACTCTAACCGATCTGAGTAACTCTTGGGAGATGTAGAACCTGCTAAAAACAAATGCTCCAACTCCCATGGTGGAATGCGAACCAAAGATGAATCTGTAATATTCATACACCTGCAGAAAAAATTTGTTGTTAATACTGGTTCCTTGAACAATAATTCTAAGATGAACTCTCAAATGTAAATTTTGTTACTCTAACAAATATAATATTTTCATTTTAAATGTGTCTAGCTTCCAATGCCTTTAATGAATCATTATTACCATGATTTAATGAGAGCCATATATAGTAATTCCTCCCCCCCCCCCCAACATTTATGCCCAATTCATATTACTGCTAAGGACTTGGCACCAACAATTTCAATATTTCTTGAGTAACACAAATTTAAACATGGAGCATAGATAAAAGAAAAGCACTACAGCTAAATGTCTCAACGGAAAGTGTAAAAAGTAATAACATCCCTTCACTATGTCCAAATCCTCCTAATTTTGAGTAGTAGTTTTCCCATAATCGGGGAGAGGATGTCTGTTAGGCTTACTGAGGTTGCCTATAAACCAACTACTGACCTTCCCCCAGGATGCAGCCCACAAGTTACCCAACTCCTAGGTACCTATTTGCCCAGAGATGAACAGCGGCATCAGGTTAGAGGAAACGTGCCCAAACATCTTTTAACTTCCGTGTAAAATGAACCCGAGCCCTTTAGTTGTGACTGACTGCGATGACTGCCGACATTGCAATAAGCAACAATAAACATTATTTCTCTTATCTTAATATAAACTGTTGCTCTAAAAATTTTGCATGTTTTCTTATCTTAATCTGCCAATGGTTACAGTGAATTATTTTAATTGCTAAATATTTTGTAGTATGATTGTTAATAAGTTGGTATTTGTCTAGGATTTGCCTATGTTCAAATACAGGCTGCATAACAAATTTTGTCACAAATTGAAAATGTTTTCATTTAATAAATTATTTTTTATTATTTTGTGTCATCTACTCTTAACAAATATTTTTAAAACACCAAACTCACCCTCTGACATCAAGCAGACGAAGTTTGTGAGAATTCTTGAGAACTCGTTCTAATTCACTATCATTCATCCCAACACTTAAATTACCATCCACAGCTAAACTGAGCTCCTCTAACTCTGGGAACCCTGGAGATGATGCCTGTGTAACAAATCATATGTTAATATTAGGTAGGATAAATTCAAATAGCACAAAATATAACTTATTCAGTAATTGTTTCAAGATCAATTCAATATTTCAATTTAATTTCCTAAGCGATAGATAAATTTCAGTGTAAGGTTGAATAGATTGCATATTTGCAGTGGAAGACACTGTCTATCCCTGCTGTTTCATACCCACACATCAAAGTTAAAAATAAAAATTACTATTTAATAGAGCCTTCAAACTGCAATCATTTCTATCTTGTCTTTCTAGCTATTATACATATTCACATTCTTAAATTTCAATTTTTCATCATTCATACTGGTTCCACTGTATTTTCTTCTATCTGCTTTAAAAATTATCTAAATTTTACTTTAAATTAGTTTATCATCTTTCAGACACTGAAATCTCAAGAATCCTACACTTATCTCATATTTTGTTCAAAATCAAATGTCACTGGCATGCATCAGGTTTTATACAGTTGGGTTGTCTGCTAGATGGGACTCTTAATTCTTTTCCAGTTGGTGGAGTGGGTTTCACATTGACTGCTAGGAGTCCTAGTTGGTTGTGGGTTCAACTATGGTTAGGCCTGGTTTGAGCCACTTGGACAGCATCCCATCTCTGCTGCCACCAGCATTGCCTTGACTATCATCTCATATTTCCTGTCAGGTGGCTGCTGTGTACTGCTATCTGCATGCCCCTAAAGAGGTTTGGGTGGATGCTTTGTTCATTAATCTCATGTCCCTGGTTTCTTATCATAAGGCCAGGTTGTCTCAGCTGGTCCACAAGGTCATGCAGTTTAGCCAACATACTTTGTATCCACAGGCCCAAGACATCTGCAGATTTATGGCACTATCCACATTTTTTTCATTATGCAGTGGGCAGATATTTGGACTTGGTGTTTATTGTTCTTGTCATATTTTTGCAGCTTGGTACCTGGTCAATGTTTTAGGCAATGCCAGGTGTGCTTAGTGTTGAGTTGGTTGACCCAGCACTGATTGCCATTGAGGTTAATGGTATCTCCCCACCTCCTACACTAAGCCATACTTCTATTCCTTCTTCATGGGAAGTTAGTGTTATTACACAGCCTAACCGGTTCAGACTGGATACGCTGAGGTCATACCTGTAATTGTTAATGTACCTCTTAGTACAATTTTACACTGCTGCAGTATTTAAATTTATGCATATATGTATTGAACTTTCAATATATACATGTGTATTGTGGTAGTATTGTATTCAATTATGTTATATTTCATTGTTGTTGAGTGAGTGGGTAATTGCTAGTTGCGCGAGTAGCAGCCGGACGCTGACAATGAACCTGTGTGTCTGAACGAGTGTGCCCGCTCGTGTGTTCTCGTAAGAGCAGCCAAACTGTGCTGTGGTTGTTGGCTCTTGTTTTTTTTTTATATGTATATATTTTATTATTTTGTGTAGTTAAACATCTGCATATGTTCCCGTGTTGTGCAATTTACTTGTGTATTTTATATTTTCTTTTCGTTACACCGAGTGTGTTATATTCCTTAGGTTGGTATTATTTAGTTGACCTGTGGAGATGGCGAGAGGAAAACTTCATTGGTCTTTGGGTTTCTGTAGGGGTCACACATAGTAGTAATAGTATATTAGGGATATCTGTATATGTCTATCGTCTTCTTACCAGTAAGGTAAGAATTGGATTATTGTGTGGATCAGAGTTAACAAGTGTTATCACTAAATTCTCAAATTTTAACTCCTGTGGTGAAGTGACTTATTTGTTATCGCTTTTTTTTTGGGGGGGGGACTGTCATATTTTGATAAAGTAGAGAGTTTCTCAACTGTTATATTTTGTCATTGTGGACTCTGATTTGTGTTAAGAATTTTTCAACTTTGCCATTTGCCAGTCCAGTTGGGAGTTAGGTTTTCTGAAGGCAAAGTGATACTTCACTGACTTGTGTTTATTGATGTTCATGCTCAGACATTACCTCCACTCTTATTATATAATGTCACCACCCACCATGTCCATAACTTGGCAGCCAGTCTTACGCTGTCTGGTATACCCATGTTATTGAGTTATCTTTGTTTAGTGACATCTAGCTGCTGTGACTTGTGACTTGTGCCTTGTGTTAACATACTTGATTGTTACTGGATTGTGGCTATGTAAAAATACTGTAAATAAGCTGTGTCATGTAGATACGTTTGCCCCAGTAAACTGGTAGATTTTACTTAAGACTTTCACTCAATCCTAGACATTTTGAACTTACATATTTGAACCCAGGAGGTTCACTGATTTATGAGGGGAAAGTTCTACTCCACGAGCTTTGCTTGGGAGCATGACATAACAGTCAGCTTGAAGAAACGTTTCCCCGAAGCATATGATGCCTTTGGGTCGTTGTCTCCATCAGGTTAGGGGACAGCGTGGGCTTCTTTGGTGGGTTCCCTGTTCATGCTTGTGGGGAAGAAATTTGAGTCTAAGACCCTACTGGAATTCTGTTGCCATCTTTCAACTTTGTGTAACCTTTGGGTTTGTATAGTGTGGCATCTTTCCCATGGGATCATACCTTTCCTTCTGTTTTGAAGGTATCTAGCAGAAATCTTGGTTCTGTCCCAGTGCCTTCTTCATGTTCAGTGGGAAGGCCTTGGGTGTTATGGAGAGGCCACGTTGTGGGTGTGCTTCAATCATCTTTGTTCTCTGGTTCATGTCCCTGATGGTCCTTTGCTCTGCACAGGGGATTTTTCATATCCTCCATCAGAGTTTGTTTTTCATTCCCCTGGAACCTACCCTCAGATGCTACCAGGTTCCGGTCGGTTCTACTGATTTGCCTTTGTTGCGCAGGTTTCAGTTGTCTAATTTTTTCCTAAATGTGGTGCAGAAAGACTTGCTTCAGTTCTTACTATAGTACAGTTAATGTTTCAGGTGCTTTAAATGGCTAGCATTTTGAGGCAATTGTCACCCTTTTTGTGTCAGCCCTGCCCCAAAATGTGGTCTGGAAGGTCCATTTGAGTCTGTCACTTCTTTTGGCTGCATGTCATAGTGAATAATTGGGTGCATCCTTGGAGGCTGGATGCCGTGACATCAGTGCTGCTATGCCTAAGTTGTTTTTCTTCTCCTGCTGGATGTGAGGGTGTATTTATTTGATGCTTGCTAAGTGTGTAAGCTTGGTCTCTGTCCCCCTTTTTTTTTGCCACGCCCTTTTCTTCCCTCCTTTTCTTGAAGGTAAATGCTTTCCGAGTACTTTCAACAGCTGCCACTCCTTTTTGCAGTGTGGTTCGGTTCCTGCTGCAGCCCCATAGTCTTCAGAAGCTTGAGCTCGCAACTTCTGATTGAGGTAGAAGTTCTGTGTTGCCCCCTTGACCTCTACTGAGTACAGACATTGCTTCTCCAATTGAGTAAAGTTTGAGGCTTCTTGCAGATACATGAGTTACTAGCCAATAATCTCTTCCCACCCATCCCAGTTCTCTGCAATTTTTGTCCAGGTATATACTTTGGATCTGGCTATGGTGCAGGTTGCCTACATCACAGCTAAAGAATTGTCTCATTTCTTCATATAGGGATTGCATGTTGGCTCACTCAGTGCTCACTCACTGTGTATGCACTGAGTGCTCCAGTACATTGCACAGCTTACATGTGCTGCTCAGGGCATTTCTGCCTTTTCTGGCTTTCCCTTTTGCCTTCAGCTCCCATCCTATTGGTTGTAAGGTTGTTTTCAGCAGTCCTACATGAGAATTCCCTATTTATGGGCCTGGTAGGGAATTGGCAAGTCCCCGCTTCTGGATTCTTCAGTATACCTCAATGTCTACTTCTTGCTTCGGGGTTCCCAACCTTCTCCGTTGAATTGCATGTCAATATCGGAATTCTGTAACCTGATGAAAGGATCGTGTACGGTAATTCCATGGACTCGGCAGCAATCGACATCGTGGGCGGGGTCGCCATGGATGCTGACTTCCATTAGTGTGGCAATGGAGCCAACCTCGACCTGCCTATGAAATTTCCCCTAATACCCACCAGTCACCCTGCAAAGTTTAATGAGGCTAGCCCAAAGCATTTAGCTCCAATCTTGTACAAACACACAATCAGACAGAATGGTTTTTATATAATGATATGACAAAAACAGAGTTCAATCATATCAAATGAAAAATGCCTTTAGTGGAGGATACTTATGGTAATAGAGGTGATAATTTAGATTCTTATGATGAGGTGGATATGGTGGATATGACCATTTAGATGTGAGAGTTCTGCATTCTATTGCAAACCATACCTCAACAGTAAAACAAAAATTAAAGTGCAGATAATATTGCAAAAACTGTTTTACTCTCACTGACATTATTATAAAATAAATTAAGTACCTGTTCCTGTAAGGATGTCTGGCTAAGTCTAACAAGAGAGTTGGTAAGTCTCAAATTCTTCATCTTTGTGCATCCTGTCTGTAACCTTTCGATGTTGATTAACACACAATCCCGGCCCACCGTCATCACATTTGATAAATCCAATGTTTGGAGATTGGGGCAATTATCCTGTATGAAATAAACGCATCATTAAAATACAATACAATAGATATATATATATATATATATATATATATACATATATATATATATATATATATATATATATATATATATATATATATATATATATATATATATATATATATATATATGTTATTTAATATATATTTATATTACATATACATATATAGTATATTAGCAGGTTGTATGGGAGTACACGTGTGTCTACATTGGCCGATACCTCTCTATCTTACAGCACAGCTGAGGGAGGCAGGCCAGCCACCTTCAGGGAGACCCCAGAAAACCAACAAGTACAGGGACCTAGCACATTGTTACAGGTTTGTGCCGATAGGCTCTGAAACTCTGGGCGCCTGGGATGAATATCAAACTTAAATTCTTAAAAGGAAGTGGGTGAGGACCTCATTGGAAAAATTAAATACACAACAGTGGCCAGTTTCCTGTTCCAGCGCCTCAGTGTTGCAGTCCAGAGGGAAAATGCGTGCTGTATCTTAGGCATGCACCCAACCTCCGAAGAGCTAGACGAGGTTTTCGAACACTGGTTGTTATATATATATGTGTGTGTGTGTTCTCTGTAAACTGTAGCAATGCAATACAATAAAATAAAAAAATAAATTAAAAAGAATAGGGGTGTAGGAGAAGAAAAGATTAAAGTGTTCAGTGAGACCCCACAAGGTCTTCCCTGAATACTCTATTTTCTTCTTTGAGGCTGTGGGTCCCTACAATTGCACCAGAGGTGGTGCATAAGTCCCCCTTCCGGGGAGGGTGGAGTTGCACAGACAGCGGCGCGGCAGCTGTGGTGACATCATGCTTGTTATCTGATTGGAGAGTTCTGCTTGCTCTTTTGGCTTTTGGTTTGCAATGTTTAACCAGCTGTAGTTTGTTTTGAGATTCCTACCTATATGCCAGACCTGGTAGATGGCAGACAAAGACTGCTTCCACGAGGGTATCTATAAGCCATTGCTCCTTGTGCCTCTCTGAGGGACACCAGATTCTGGCACATGGTCCCCGGTAGGCTTAGAACTCCATCGATTGACTGTTGCCACAGTCTAATATATATATATATATATACACAATATATATTAATATATACTAGGGGGGGGTCTGGTAGCTGGTAGCTAAGCGGCAAATCAAGATAACAGCCTGTAATTTTTGTACTCTAAGCTTAGCGTACAAAATGAATGTTCGACCACCAAATCTAAATAAATGAACAAAGTGATAAAGAAACTGTATTCAGGGGAATTTAAAAGCAGAAAGCGAGTCAAGAGAATGTAGTGAATAACTACTAGTAAGAGAATGTGGTAGACATATGAGTATTGTATGTGATGTGGCAGTGAACATAACAGAGTGGAAGCAGTTTGACAGTAACATGCATGACTAATACTGCACTACTTTACACACAGTCTACAAAACTGCTCAAATACTGCTGCGAATATTTTGCTGCATTTCCAAAGCTGTTATATAGAATATAAGATATTGTGACAGGCTAATTATTATTTTGAATACATTAAACTATCTTCTTTAACAATATTTTTCTTTTCTCGGCCTTTGTATCCAATAAAAGTTGAAATTGGGACAATAAAGGCAATGATTTTCTTTTTCATCAAAATTGCAAATTTAAAGACTTTTCAAGTCTTTCTATTATCTTATGGAACTCTTGTCATTAAGTATAACAGATTCTAGATGTGACATAACACATACTTTATCAGAATAGTATCTCAGAAAATCATAAACTTCCCATCCTTAACCTGAATGACAGTATGGCAAACTTTTGCCACTGAAACAGTGCTCTCATAATAGTTAGAGAGCAAAAGGAAATCTTATGTTTATACATACATGTTTCTAACTTGTTTCATACAAATAAAATACTCACTGATAATGACTTTATTAATGATGGCATGTTGGACAGAGTATTGTTTGCCAAGGTGAGATGAGTCAGTCTATCTTTCATTGTTGATGCTAAGTCTGACAATGTTTGTTGACCCACAGCACACCGAGGAGTTGGCTTATGAGACTGTCAGAAGAAAACAATAACAAATAAATACTTTTAATAGTTTTAAGCATACCACCGAAAAGACTTGTCAACTCTTTGCAAGATGTTAACATCAAGGACAGAACATGTGAGAAGAAACTCACTGACACATTAGAGACAAAACATACCCATGCCTCATTACAAAAAAATAACATAAATATGCACCTTCAAATAGCTACTCTTGTTTTCAGTTCTAGTTCAAGTTAAAAAAATTTAAATAATAATGCACAATACAGTGGCCCCTCCATTTATGAATTTAATCCGTTCCCAGAGATGGTTTGTAACCCGAAAATTTGTAAACCAAAGCAAATTTTCCCATAAGAAATTATATAAATTGAATTAATTCGGTCCACACTCCCAAAAATATTAACTTCAAAGTAAATTTTATACCTAATTCACCCAAATATTTAGTACTAATTTATGTACAAGTTATTGCTTACCTTTATTGATGACTTGTTGGTGTATGGAAGACAGTGAGGAGGAGGGGGGGGGGGGTGAGAGAGGTGTTAGTGTTTGGAAGGGGAGTCCCCTTCCATTATAACATCAGGCAGTGATGACTTCTCTGGGATACACCCTCTCCTACACTTTGCAGACATACCACTAGCACCTGGTTGTGACTCACTGTTTGCTTGTCTTACTAAGAATCTGTCTAAAGACACTTATTTTTCCCTACATTTTAACACTTGTCTGTAGTGAGTCATCACATTGTCATTTAACAGGTCAATGCAATGGATTGCTGCAGCTTTATCTAGGGAGTTTTTTCAACAAAACTTTGCAGTTCTTCCCATACTTCACACATTTTCTTAATGAGGAAGGGACATCCTCTACTGTCTATACTCACAACTATTTTCTTAGGTTGAACCTTCCCACTGACTTTCTTGGCACCCATGGCGAGATATATAATAATTACTTTTATGTTCAAATACTAAAAAATCTGAAAACATTGAAATTCTTTACAAAGAATTCAGGCGCGATTGTCACTAGGCAGGAGGCAGTGGTAAAGTGAGGTGTGGTTGCCGTGGTTGGCAACCATGGCAACTTTTCACACACTACGTCAGCCATACTCGTATGAACAAACTACGTTACCCGAGTCAAAGTTCGTACCGCGATTCATATTTTACGAAGAAATTGGGCTCGTAACCCGAAAAGTTAATAAAGAGAGGCATTCGTAAGCCAAGAGGTGTCACTGTAATAGTAACAATGAATTAAGATATAACTGACAGAAATTATTATTTATTGTAATATCTTTAAAAGTAAAATGAACAAATTTAATTTCCTTGAACCATTCCACTGTGGTATTTATTTGGCAGCTACCTTCCAGGTGTGACTTTTCTGACAAATTTTAAAACAATTAATTCTTATCAAGTATTGAATGAATTAAATGAAACTCCCTTTTCCGGTAGACTTGTCAAAAGCTCTAATTTAATTGCCGTTATTACCAGTCATTAGGAAATTGCATGCAGTTTCCCAAATCAAGAGAACAAAAACAACACCAAAAAATCATAGGTGCAACACCACAACCTACTACTTATGTAATATGGTAACCCTAAAGTAAACAAGGCAAATGGTCATTGCTGCAGGTTAACTATACTAACCGTAATGCAGCCGAGTGCCACTGAATGGCAGCCCGGTATTCGAACCTGCACATCTTTCCTAGGCTCTACCTCTCCCGTCAGGATCGTTGGTTGATGCCTAATAATGTCACCTCTTTCATGCTCAGCCTTGGCTGAGCCTCTCTTTTTGGCCCTTTTGAGTTGCTTTGTCTTTCACTCCTTTCAGGACAATGTTAAGGGCATTTCTTCACTTCCAGTGCTTTTAAGGGTCATTGGTACCAGTACTAGGTTCCTCAGGCTACAACCTTTCCTGTTTTTATTTGCCACAATTGTATCCTTGAATTTTCTGAGGGGTCTTGTGGTGTTTGAAGAGTGGCTTCACCAGCCACGAGTTCATCATTCTCTTTGCCCAGATGTAACCATTTGACATTTCTTGCATACCTCTAGGGGATGCTTTAGTGCCAATGTTGTTTGTTACCCCTCATGTCCCAGGTTTTTTGTTCTAGGGCTCATTTGTCTTGGGTGCTTTGCTGTGTGCAGACAATTTTGGCCACTCACATGGTATTCTCAGGCACCTTGTATTCACATATTTGTTACTCAGTTGGTTGCTTCTCTTGTACGTTGTTGGTAAGTATTCCCATTCATGGTTCCGACGTTGCCAGCGTACTTGCAGCTCAGTACCTAGTTCCCGAGAAGTTATCATCTTTATTCATAATCAGCCCTGGGCAATTTGTTTTCTGTTTGGTTAATGGCTTTTATTTTTTTATTGTTATTTTTTGCCTCATGTTATAGCTCAGGGAACTATTGAGGGGTAATAGAAATACAGCACTGTATGTAATGAAATGCCTCTTTCTTGTGATTCACTCTGTAGCTCCCCATTCTCACCTTTGACCTGCATCCCAGGGAGTTCGAAGGTCATGTACTCGGCAGTGAATGAACGACTGACTTGGCTGACGGGAGCCTAGGACGACTAGGTCTGCTTGCTATCTGGTTTCGCGCAAATATTGCCAAGCAGCGATTATATTAATCCTAGCTAGTGAGTGTTTATATAGTTCAGCTGAGGGTTGCAAATGCTGTCTACATTGTTGCTTTTTTTGCAATGCTCTTCCATTCTGGTGGTTTTCCTTCTGGTGTGTGTAGTAATCTGGGATCCACAGGCACTCCTTTGCCTGTATTGAAAAGACCAGATTCTGGTTCTGGCCTCTGGTAGGCATCTGAGTCACTGGAGCCTGATATGGCACCCAAAACCTGGAAACTTCCAGATGGGTAGCTTGGGAAGCTACAGAGACCCCCACCAGAAAGAGGCATTTAATTACAGCCAACACTGGAGTTTTCATTCTCACTACTGCCATCACATAGTTCATTTGCAATAACAATCATCACCTTTATACTTATATACTTGAATTTTAAAAATATGTTGATCTGTAATACGAAACATTATTTTCACATACAGGTACTACTATTCATTGAGCATACTACTTTCTTTTACTCCTATTCTTACAACATTAATTTAATTCCACTCATTATAATTTCCTATAATTGTCTTCTCACATAAACCAAGCACACTAAACTTTCCTTCTTTGAAAACTTTTCCTACTTCAAATTTCTGTTCTAGATTCATTCCTACCTACATTCCACAGCACCACATTAACCTGGTTTGCTTCTGAGGGCATGGGCAGACATGAGCAGGCATGGGCTCCAAATCAAAAGCTATTTATACAGTACCTTTATTGGGGAGATGGGTGCTCAGCCCTATCTATCTAGTTTTGTAAAGCAGGAGCACAATATTAATTGCACCACATGTGAGCGTTACTTACCAATGTTGTTTATGATGGCAAATGTTTGGCCATTCAAAGGCTTACTACATGTATTTTTTTACATTCTTAAAAACACTCAAAGGAAAATTATCCCACAGCACTATCTTTTCAATTTTCTTAAGACCCTATGCTTATTTGCTGGGATTTTGCAATGAGAATTTAAATGCATTATACAGTCTTTTCTTTTTAAAATTACATCTGCCATCCAGATCTGCATCAACATAATGCAGATCAAGAAGCCAGATTAATGAAAAATTCAAGGTCCACAACCAGAAGCAAGGGTTTATTGTTTTACTCTCCTGGACATAATGCTTTTCCCCGTTATGACTATTGGAGGCATTTTAAGCTCATTTTGGTCACAAGTTTTAAAATCTAATACATTATGTATTTATTGGCAGGTTTCAGAACAGAAGCATTGATCCCATGCACTTGGTGGCAATGGCTAAAATGGCATTAAAAACTTGTGTAACTTTAAACCAAGACAAAGAGTGAAAAACTAAGTTTAAAACAAAGTGACAAGTGCAGCAAATAATTAATATATTTATAACATACCCATAGATGAAAGATTCCATTTGAACTGAACAAATTAAGAATTTGTCCGATTCCAGATAAGTAAGACGCGGCAGATCAGTCGCTATTGGGAAATATAAGTAATTGTGCTTATATATTAACAACAAAATTAGGAAAGGAATGTGACACTGTTAATCATTCTCATTCATAAATACTAACCGCCATAACATTAGTAAGGTCAAGGCGCTGAAGTTTGTCACAGGTGGCAAGGTGGGTGTGAAGGTTTTCTGAATGGATTTTATGGCAGTAAGAAAGGTTGAGGCCAGTGAGTTTGGGACACAACTGCACTAGCCTTGGCAAGAGATGCGGTGTCACAGCCTCATTCCACCCAGCTGAAAAAGATCCCAGTCAAAAGTGAGTAAGGTCTATAATGCTGTACTACACATCATTGTTATTGAAAAATTTGTTGGGGCCAAAGTTAAACTGATTAAAAACAAAAAATTAAATCCTTTTTGAAACTAGAATAATTTTTATTAAAACTGTTATAATACAGTACTGTATATATGTTTAGATTACACAGCAAAATTTTTAAATAGAGTTTAATATGTTTTGATTGCAGCTGTTCCAATTGTTATGTGCGATTTTTTCCCCATTTCATTGGTTAAGTATTTTTAGTCATGCACACCTCGCTGTAGTACTTTTAAATAGCTGCAGTGTTTAGGAGTTTAAAGTATGGTCGGAGACAAGAGAAAATATGAGTGTTGCAGTTGGGAAAGTTATGTAATCAAAATGAGGAGGGGGTTCATGGATGGGGTGTGAGAATTTAGGCAGTTGGAGTTGCAGTCCGAATGTGGGAAGGTACCGTATACTGTATTGGTGTTTTGGGCAAATGGTTGATAGTTGGGTGTGGGTGAAGAAGGCACATAGTAGTGTTGGGTGTGGGTGGTGTGCATTATGGTGAGTGGGTATGGGCATATGGCTGGTGATGATGTAATACTCATATACCTGAACTTGCCTACATGTACTCAACTAGATGTGTTTGCCTGCATGTACTCACCAACATGTACTTGCATTGATCTACTCATCTAGATACACTCTTTTAAATGCTGTCTATCCTCATACTGCATAATGTGGTAACCCTAATGTTTTAAATGCTGGCTTGTTTCCAGACTTAATTTAATATCTCCCAAATATTATTTGGCATGACTAATGTAATTAAGAAATTAGAGCTTTTATTCTTTCATTAAACTAATATCAGACCTGTGTTAATTTTTATGCAAGATGGAATGTGCATCAACATTTTATTGGTTGTTTAGTATTTAACTCCTTTTCATGTTATAATAACTGGCATATAATGTCTAACTTTTATTTGAATTATTCTGACTGTTTTGCTTTGTCAATGTTAATTTGTAAGTTTCATTTGCTAGTGTTTGCAACCACCCTGAGAGGAAACCTCATGCTAGTAACATGTGGAGGTACAAGTGAGGTGTCCCTCACTGTTGAGGTGTTTGCCTCAGCTTTCTCATTGTCATTTGAGAATGATACGATTATCTGGCAAGTGATATAATATGCTGTTATTTATGTCCCATTTCAGGTATTTATAAAATAAATGAAATGCATGCACCTTGCCAATTTGTTTCGAGTCCCACAATTCAAGATACCTGTAGTGACGCTATTCACTTGGCATTTCCTCTCTTATGTGAAGAACATCTTTACATATAACATCTATTCAAATTTCATAATTTTAAATAATGTAATAAAAAAGTAAGGAGTAAAATCACATCAAATACACCCTACCCCCCCTGACAATGTGTGGAGATATGGTTGCCATTGTCAGGGAGAGGAAGCCTGTCAGGCTCATTAAGGTCCTCCTAGACCAATGACTGACCTTCCCCATGATGCAGCCCACAACAGTTACCCAACTTCCAAGTACCTATTTACTACTAGGTGAACAGAGCCATCAAATCTAAGGAAATGGGCCCAAACATGTTGTCCTTTGCAGGAATCAAACTCAAGACATCAGTCTTTGCACCATTAATTTTATGAAGCTTAATCCTATTAGTATAAAAGTCACCATAAAGATGATATGTATAACAGTGATGTAATTGCACCACAGACACTTAGCTAAAATCCAGTTCAACTCCCATGAAATCCAGTTAGGAAGAATGTGAGGTAGCTTGGGTCAGAAAATCCTGCTGTGCATCTGGTGCTGTTATCTGGTAGGTGGCCAATCCAATTGGTGATAAGCAAGAGTGCTCTTATTGGCAGTTGATAACTTCAAGAGTTGCTCTACTCCAGCAGCCTGGCCTGAGGCCAGGTTTCCTTAGTGATTACATGTCTTTTGAAGCTGTTTGCCTTTGTAACCTGCAGGCCCACTTATTTTAATAACCAGACTGATCCTGTAATTTTGGCAAAAACTTGTTGAATTACCTATTCACAGGCCAAAAGGTTTTACAAAAGAACCTTCTGTTGACCATTCCAAGCTGAAATGAACATTCTCCAAAGACTAGCTAGCAACAGTATAATTCAATTCAACAGTGATGCCCGAAAGATTAAGCACAAGTGCAGAATGTCCACGTGCCTGACTGTTCATGGTACTGCTTGATCGACTCTGAAAGACCCCCACTATAAGAAGCAATGTGTGAGATACCTCAGAAAAGGCCTAAAATGCAAGAAATTGGGCTAGTAAAAAAAAAAGAACTTTCAATTTCAATTGAGAATATCTAACCTTATCAAGAATATGATAACCTATATGCACATGAAGAGTGTGCATAACAAGGTTAGAACATTCAACCAGTTTGTCTTGACAATATACATATAGAGACTCTCCCAAGAAAAAATTAAATTCCCAAACCGACCACCAAGAGATCATTGTCGAACTTCGATACGAGTAAATATAATGAAATGCCTTATTCTGGTGAAATTTCAGTACCTCCCCAAAGCCTACATGCTAATGTAGCCAAGACTTAAAAATCGCACCAGGCCTGAGACCCACCTTGGCCAATTCGGAGCCAGGACCAGAATCTGGCTCTCTCTGGTAGATGAGCAGAGTTTAGGGATCAGAGACCTACTCAAAGTCTAGAAAAACCTACCAGAAAGTTAAGGCAGAACAAAACAAGCTACTGCTTGAAAGAAAGAAATGCCACTGGTGAAGGGAGGGGTATGCTACTGCCACAGATGCCAACATACAGAGTCCATAATGCAGTACAGCTCAGTGAGATTGCAGCTCAAACCTAAGGGGACAGCTCCTTTTACTGTGAGCCACACAGAGGAGCTAAGTTCATGCATTATACAAGAAGAAGCCCTCAAAGAGAACGAGACTCCAGAGAAGCCCATCCCCCCTCAGGGAAGGAAATCCTGGTGCAAGGCAAGGGCAATGAAAACAGAAACCAGGAAAGAGAACCATGATCTCATGCAGCTGTAGCTAACTCCAATTTAGAGCATACACAATGAATGACACCACTCACACATGCTAAGTACATATAACAAGGCACACAACTAAAGGCTCCTAGAACTTTGCATCCACTTGTATGTTCCAGAGATAATTTTAAACAAGTACTTATCACCCTTCAAAGTGCCTTTTAATATCAAACACATAGTAGGGGAGGAGACCTCTGACTTCCTTATTAAGTAGGGAAGGGAACTATCAGGAGAACGTGCCAAGTCATTACAATTACATAGTGGATCAGGATAAGGATTTGCGATGGGACACGGTACCGCGCTGGTTCCACTTTGTCCTCCACAACATGCGTCTGGTATTTCCGACGCTTGTGTATTGCCATTTGTATGGTGATTAGGTAGCCTCTTTGATGGTGCCCCACATGCACTCTTCTTCTCAGCGACAATACAAGGTTTCTTGGCAGGCTTTCTGTCATTTTCTTTCTCTTCGACGGGTTTCATCAGTGTTGAACAGGTTGTTTTGTCCTTTCCCTCTTGGGTTTTTCTGGTTCGGCATCTCATGCCGAATACTGTCACTTCTTATCATGCGGCGTTGGTGGAGCCACTGTAGCTTGCATTCGGGATAGATGTCACTTCTGCCCCCATTTCGTAAGTGAGGTAGGCTGGCTTACCAGGACCCAGGGTAACCTGCTCCACTATCTGGTGATGGTCAGGCACATCAAGATTAGCATTGCTCGCCGGCAGCAATGAATACTTGCTTCATTTGCCACAGGTAGTTTCTTTCTTTTAAGCAATAGATAACCGTTGTTGGAGGCTCTTTCTTAGATTTGGGTAGATCTCTGCTCCTCAACCTCCCCCTTACTTCAATAGAGAGCTAAATTCAGTTCCTAGTGTCCGATAGTCCAGGCAGGGTCTCAGAGGCCTGATGTGATTCTTAAAGTTTGACTATAACAGCACATGAGCTCCAGGGAGCTACTGAGGAGACCCTCAAAGAAAAATACATAATGGCAAATCTATAAGGAATTCCCACGTACAAGTGATACTAATAATATACAGTACTACAATAATACAGTAATTTAAAAATTAATTATTCTCACTATTCACTGACTGAAGTATTTGATATATACTAAACATATCAAACAATTAACAGATTAAACAAGCAACTTACCTAGAGTAAGATCATGCACAGCACTGAGCCTATGTTCTAAAAGCCAAAGGAGCTTCTTTTCATTGCGGTACCGAGGTTTTATACGTCCAGTAGCTAGGTCAGCAGTGTGCCACAATTGTGAGTCTGTAGAAACTTGTCGCCACAATCTGCACACTCTAGATGTTCTGCAGTAATAAGATTGATTATATTAATGTTTAAGGAAACATGCTAAATATAAAATGCTCTGCAGAATGTACATTATTTCATATCTCTGGATTTACAGTACTATAATTGAAATCTATGGAAACAGACAGAGACAGTCAGGGTATGACGGAAGACAAAACTAAAAGGCAGATGTGCTTAAGAGTTGCGCACACAGCGAAGTGTTCAAGGGATCCTTCACAAGCCACTCTGATTCAAGGGAGAAAAAATCATACATAATTCATATGGGTACAGTATAACAATTAAAGAAATCTTAGTTATTCAATTTTAAGCCCTTCTGAACATAGTGATACAAAAAGGCAGCGTTGGATGGCATGAAATGCCATTTTCTGGGCGAGCCCCGGAGGCACCCTGGAGCTATCCGACTGATATTAGCTATATTAGTCTGGAGCCTCAGTCACATGGTAACCATATATGCCCCTTGCCACTGCAACAATTCCTGGGACTCAAGTTCCCAAAACACCCTGTCTCCTTCCTGATGATGGGGACAAAACAAACAGAACTGAAACAGCCTGCGAGCAAAATGTGGGAGGAACCAAACACAGTGGGAGATTGAAAAACCCAATGGACTGAAAGAGCCAAACACCAGGGATGTTAAAAACCCCGAGTCCACGGAGCTGAAAAGTGAAACACAGAAACCAGCTCCCAGAAAGAAAACAAATACAGTGGTACCTCGGAACACGAGTGTCCCTGTATGCGGGTTTTTCGGAATACGAGCAGGATTTCCTTGGAAAAGATGTCTCGGAAGGCGAGTTTGTTGATACGCGTTCAGGGTGACCAAGCGCGTGGTGGTTCAGCGATCGTGGCCCCTTCACCCCTCTGCCCCTCAGTTTACCATTGTCTCGTGCCCAGTGACTATCCCACATCAATTCTTCACCCGGATTTTCAGTGTTTTGTTGGATTTTTGGTCATTTGACTATACAATTTGTTATTATATATCTCACCATGGGTCTCAAGAAAGCCATTGGTAAGGTTCAACCTAAGAAAATAGCTGTGAGTAGAGGCAGTAGAGGGTGTCCCTTCTTGATTAAGAAAATGTGTGAAGTATGGGAAGAACTGCAAAGTTTTGTTGAAAAAACTCACCCAGATAAAGCTGTAGCAGGCCGTTGCATTGACCTTTTAAATGATAATGTGATATCTTACTACAGACAAGTGTTAAAATGTAGGGAAAAACAAGTGTCTTTAGACAAATTCTTAGTAAGACAAGCAAGTCTTAGTGGTATGCAGGCAAAATGTGCCAGATTGTGCATACCAGTGAAGTCCTCCCTGCCTGATGTGATAATGGAAGGGGACTTCCCTTCCAAACAGTAACTCCTCTCCTCCTCCCCCCTCCTCACCATCTTCCATACGCCTACAGCATTCAACAGCAAGGTAAGTAATAACGTGAACATAGTTTTGTAGGTTTATTTAAATGAATTGGGTATAAAAATTTAGTTTGATGTTTTTAGTGTTGATGTTTGGGGTTTTTGGGGTGGTCAGGAACGGATTAATTCATTTCCCATTATTTCTTATGGGGAAATTAGCTTCGGAATACGAGTTTTCGGAATACGAGCCGTCTCCAGGAACGAATTAAACTCTTAAAAACTGAGGTACCCCTGTAGAACCCAAACAGCCAATTCTCATGATTCAATATTGTAAATATGATTTTTGCTTAAGCAGAATCATGTTATTCTTGTTATTATTTAAAAAGGATGTTAAGCCTTTCTCAATTTTGCCCCCTTACCAATTTTGGAGGCTACCAGCATCTTGGGCCAAGCGCATATTTCCTAAGCGATATTTTCCATCCAAAGCATACAACGAAGTTACTATGCAAGGTAAAGTGTTCAATTTGGTATCGTTTTTAACCTAAAGAGTTGTATTTTTATGATGGCATTTTCAAAGTGCAATAAAAGCAAAATAAATAACAAAAAAATTAATTAAAGTTTAACACAACGTTCAAAATGGTGACTACTGTACATGATGGAATGTTCTGGTGGTTTTGAGCAAATGACAACTGTAGGCATCACAAAAAGTTAAAGGGTTAAGTGACATTTCTTTTCTCTCATGTGTGTGTTTATATGTGCAGGAACTGTAAGGTGGTAAGGAAAGCAAATGATCAACCCAAAAATGCAAAGAGAACATAATACAGTAACCACGGGCTAAAACCAACTTACAAACTAAAGAAATATTCAGGCATGTGGAAAGGTTTCATAAAAAGCCAAGACAGAGATGCTGCCTCGGCTGACAACCCGTCAACCAGAAAGGGTGACAAGAGTATAAAAAAAAATCCCCAGAAAGAAAAAAAGTCAAGCACTCTCCTCAAGCAAGCAAACCCCAGGACACTCTTCTGCCACAAGAGCAGAGCATCCAGACAGTCATCCCCCAAAGCCCAGGGACCAAAAACATCCAGAATTGAATATAATGAAACACCTCTTTTCAATGGGCCCCCATCTTATAACAATTATAAGATGGGACCTATCTTTCTCCCTATAATAGAAGGAGATGCTTCAGTTGCAAATAAAAATGAGTCTAGATTATTCATCATGGCATGATAGATTTGGAAAGTATAGAACCTTATAGATGCACAAATACATGGAAAGCAAAACTACTGGAAGCAGCAATGAGAAACTTTTCTAAGCCAGCATATCAAGAGCCTACACAGATGAGGGATAATGACAAACCAGCCAGAATTTACTTGATATTCACTCTAAATGATGTGGATGAAGTATACCAATATGACATGAACAAGCAAATGGTGCACTCATGAATGACCTATTAACCAGCCACAAGACAGGAGGTTTGGAGAAGCAAACTAGGCATGAAAGTTGCTTGTAGTAATCCAATGCAAATTAAAAATACATTAAACAGCACTTACCTCAAAAGAAATGGAATTGCTCCCACACTGTGAGTGGCCATATCTAAGATTTCTAATAAGATGTTCGGTGGTATTTTCCAAGCCCACGGTGACTGTGGTTCACCATTCACTTCACTTAATACTGGGCCCCATTCAATAAATTCTGTTGCTTTTCTTCGTTTTCTTCCCTCTCCTGATGATTTTACATTTTCACTGTCACTGCCCTGGGAACTTTTTCTTTTTCCAGACCCTTTTTCACTTGGACTAGAATTAACACTTGGAGTTCGATTTGCCATAGGTACATCAGCAACAGCACGCGAACTGTTGTCTTTAATTGGAGGGAGGGTCATTTTAATTTTCATTCTTATACCAGTCACTTCTGAGTCTTGAGATATTTCACTTTGGTAGTGCATTTTCCCAGACTGTTTACGTTTACGAGGTTTACGCTGGGCATTTGGATCCTTGCTTCTTTTGGATTTCACTTTTATTTCACCACTGTACCTATCCTTAACACTTCCATCAAGCACTGAATCACTTTCATTTCCAGGCTGTTGATCATTTGCATGTCTTCTATGGTCCTCACAAAGAATACAAGAACAATCATCACGACGTTCACTTTCTCTGCTTCCACTGGGATGTGTGTGTGTGTTGCCTGCATTGACACTAACGTCCATTTTCTCATCGTACATATCATCTTTCATACCATCTATATATACTGTTGGACTACGTGGGGGTTGTTGGTCTGGTGTGATAGGTTGATCAGATGGAACGGACTGATCAGGGGTGATTGGCTGATCAGGAGTTATGGGCTGGTCGGGTGTCATTGGGGTGACTGGCTGGTGGTCTGATGATGGAGTGATAGGTTTCATCCCAACATCATCTTGAGTATTATACTGATATGGAGTTGATCCCGCCGATGGAATGGATGACGGTGTAGACCCAGCAGATGGGATGGAAGATGGCGTTGATCCTGCAGAAGCTGTAGTTAATACACTTGGAGGTGAGCTCATATTATCATCAGGTCCTGACATGGGACTAAAGCCTTTAGGGTCCATGTCCATTGCTGCCATTCTAGAATCTAATCCAAGGCTCTCTGTAGGCATTTTAATTTGTGTTTCTAGAGATTATTAAAAAAAAAAAATTGGCAAATGCCAATAATCTTTCTCAAACAAATTTTTCACAAAGCCCAACTAACTTGGCTCAAACAGAATTAAGCAATGAATTATCAGCAAGCTCAGGAGTCACCAGTATCTCCTCATAGCCCTAAGGAGCAAAACTAAGTACTTGAAACCCAAGGTACAAGACCCTAACAATAATGATCTACACCAGACCATATCGTCTATGTTCTGGGAGTAACAGTGGTAGTAGGTGAGGCATTGAGAAGTCAGATGACACTAGCAGAGTAAGCTTCCATAGAGATGTTGAACCTTCTCTGTCACTTAATGTTGCTGCAGTGATGAAGCATCCTTAACAAAATATTCTGAAAAATATAAAATGTAACAATTATAGGGGTAAATCAAATTAAATATCATTTAATGCTATGTACTGTACATTGAATAAATTACTCAGTCTCATACAGTATATGATATTTTCACTCTACAGTGGAACCTCGACTTACGAATGCCCCTACGTACTTACGAATCTTTCGAGTTACGACCCCAATTTCATCTGAAAATTTGACTCATCTTACAAACATTGCCTCGACTTGCGACTTTGTTGATACATGTATGGGTCGATGGAGCATGTGGTTTGTGGTGGCATGGGCAACCCAGCTTTAGTTTACCAGATCGCCTGCTTAGTGACGATCGTGCTTGAATTCTTTGTAAAGAATTTCATTGTTTTTCAGCTTTTTAGCTTTATAAACATAAAAGAAATTATTATATACCACACCATGGGTTCCTCAACAATTAAGAAGTGGTGTGCAGTATGGGAAGAAATGTAAAAAATGTTTGAAACGACTCACCCAAATCAAACTGCAGTAGGCCGTTGCAGTAACCTTTTCAATGACACTGTGATGCCTCACTACAGACAATGTTAAAATGTAGGGAAAAACAAGTCTCTATGGAAAGGTTCCTAGTAAGAAAAACAAGCAGTGAGCTACAACCAGGTTGTGGCTCACGAGGTGCATAAAAATCATCAACATGAGGGAAGAACTGAAGCTTCCAATCATACTAGAGAGAATCATGCAAGTCAACACGACCTTTTGCCTTAAAGTCATGAGAGACCCTACATCTCCTGCATTGCTCAGAGACAAATTATTTAATGCTGTTAACACCCTATTGACTGGTGCCGACATACCAACACACTCCTTTATGATAAAAGGTTGAGTAAAAATGCCTACAATCTCATTAAACTCAACATTCCTTTTAAATGCAATCTACCTGTCTCTGATATTCCTCTTTATCTGTACCCCACCATTCAAGTATCATACACACCTGTCACCAAGAAAGATAATGAGAATCCTGCTCTTCTCAAAGCTGTCACACTCAAAACAATTGCCTCCTCCATCAAGAATTTAAGATCTCACGAGTACTGTGTCTACACCGACGGCTCAGTCCAATCTTCTACTGGATGAAGTGCGGCAGTATGTAGGTTTTATAGAAATAATATTTGCCCAAAGACTGCCAGTGTCAGATTAAACAACTGGCTGAACTCCACATAAGCAGAACTAGCAGCATTACAACTAGCTACCAGTACATTAAAAAACACTGGAGGAGGAATAATATTTTGTGATTCAAAGTCTGCTCTTCAAGCAATCGAAAACTTCTCCTGGAAGACCGGAAGAAGACCGTACATATATTTATTTATATATACAAGAGTTTTTACATTCTTGTACAGCCACTAGCACACAGCATTACATTGTGATGGGGCTAGACAAAAATAAATAAAAAAATATTTCATATTCAATGTACAGTATTCCGAAGTAAGGAATCTGTAAGCAAAAAAATATATAAAACTAAATACTGTACCTGTACCTGTATTGGTCTTGGTATATGCTATGACCATCAAGTGATGACGAGAGACCAGGAGCTGAAGTCCATCCAACTTACAAATTATTTATTTGTAAGTCACAACAAGCTAATTAACTCCTAGGTACCTGTTTACTGCTAGGTAGGTAAACAAGGGCATCAAGTGATAGGAAATGATCACAATCACTTCTGTCCAATCCAGGACTCAAACCCAAATTCCCAATTGAGAGTCAAGAACAAACCCAACTGTACTACCAGGACCCTATACACTTAGTGCAGCTCTCAGGCATCAACAAGAGTGGTTAAATACACTGGCTTTGGTTTCAGCAGATTTCTCACCAGAGAGCTTATGTTATTGATAAATCACAGCCCTTACTCAAGAATAACAGAATAAATAGCTAAATACTATAATGAACTCTTATCAAGACTAATAATTGTGGACACATTGTATACAGGGGTCATAGAATGTTCCATTGTTTAGATATAACCCCATGGAATGCTGTAATATTTGGATACAAGCCCATGGAGTGCTGTAGTATTTGGGTACAAGCCCATGAGTGCTGTGATAATTGGATACAAGCTCATTGGGTACTGTACAATTTTAAAACAAGCCCATGGATTTCTATAGTAATTAGATACAACCCCATGAAGTGCTGTAATAACTGGATACAATGCCATGGAGTGCTGTAATAATTGGTTACAAGCCCATAGAATGCTATGCTATTTGGAATACAGTAGAAATAAAAAAACAAAATTAGTGTACTACTTTTACAATTTGGATTACAGTATCTAGTATTCAAATAATCCAGTACCCAACAGATGTTTATGGTTTCTTATTGTTGGTATTAGTCTTATCATGGTCTCCCAAGGCCAGTGACTGATATTACCCAGGATGCAACCCACAACAGTTGCCCAATGCCACGGGTGTCTATTTGCTACTAGGGAAACAAAGGCATCAGGTACAGTATAAGGAAACATGGCCAAACATCTGGTCCTGAACAGGAATTGAACCCAGCACCATTATGTTATTAGCCAATGACCTTGACCTCTGCTCAACAGGGGCTAAAGATTCATTATTCAGCCAATTCCTTAATTTCTCCTTTGATAACATTGCAATATCTTTAATATTTGTTTATTTTTTAATTTATATAAATACAAGAGTTCTTACATTCTTGTACACACATAGCATTTCAAGCAGGTCTTTAATCTTAATTTTCCCTGGAATACAACCCACCAACTCAGCTGTCAGGGGCCTCACAGCTGAGTGGACAGTGCTTCGGATTCGTAGTCCTGAGGTTCAGGTTCAATCTCCGGTGAAGGCGGAAACAAATGGGCAGTTTCTTTCACCCTGATGCTCCTGTTACCTAGCAGTAAGTAGGTACCTGGAGTTAGACAGCTGCTACGGGCTGCTTTCTGGGGGGGTGTAACAAAAAGGAGGCCTGGCTGAGAACCGGGCCACGGGGACGTTAAGCCCCAAAACCATCTCAAGATAACCTTAAGATAACTATCTCGTCTAACAACCAGGTACCCATTCACTGCTGGGTGAAGAGGCATACAGTTAAGGACTGGCGCCTAGTCAATCCTCACAGGCCAGGATACGAACCCAGGCTAAATTGCTCACGAAGTGCAGGGCAAGTGTGTTATCATTGCATCAAAAGGAAGTCTAATATGGTCTAGTTTCTCATTATGCACGTAACACCTATGTAACTTGTACAGATTCATTGTTAGGTAACTAGACCACTTCCAGATGCATATGCATAGGCAAAGCTTGTCCGACTGTCAAGTGACAAATGTTACTGCTTACATAATGTAGCTGAAAATTTGGCAAAGGATTTTACGAGTAACAGATCCATCAAATGAGTTACATATTCAAATTGTAGACAGACATTTTGAGAAAGCTCACATTCTAATTGTTAAAACCAAATGAATCATTAGGTAAGGCTGTGTGAGTTTTGGTTGGGTAGGTAAGTATAAAGAGAAAGCACAAAGACAGTATTTCTATTAGTACGTTGGCTTCATCCTCGACTCACAATCTGAGATCTCGAGTTTGATTCCCAGGCGGGACAGAAATAGTTGGGCACATTTCCTTTCGCCTAATACCTCTGTTCACCTAGCAGTATATAGATACTTGGGAGTCGGAAAACTGTTGTGGGAATGCATCCTGGGAAGGGTCAGTAGCTCAAGCTTGTAGGGTCCTCAATACAAGCCTAAAGTATAAAGTATCAAAACAGGCTTCCCATACCAGACAAAAAGGAATAAACTTGGAATGGAAATGAGGACTGGATAGAAGTTGAGATAAGAAGACAGAGTTACGTAATAGTGCCCCGTCACTTGCATCATTGGCAATTACATGCCAACCCTGTGAGTGGGGAGGCTTGGTAGGCTATAACAAAAAATCATTTTAAAGCTTGGGTATGACATGACTCATATCCTTATGAAACAGCAGTGTGCATCCACCCAAACACTGGCACTCATGCCTGCTACTGACACCACTATGAGAGCATGTCCTCGACACCAGACACATGCCAACACAGCTCTCAAAGACAGCACTAAGCTACCCTGACACTTTGACACGGCACCACACGAGAAATAGTTTAACCTGGAAAAGCTTGGTTCCTCCCCCCTACCTCGACAAGTTAACACTTCACTCCTAACTCCTTATGCTACAATATCACCGCCACAAACAACCAACGAACACGCTACCTATGCTAAATCGGTAATTACATCAGTACTGAACACGACTGTCAGTAAAATTGGGTAGTTTAGAAACGTCAGTTTGGTGTCTTGGCAGGCTCGCTAGCCAAGCTCTCAACGCTCCGACCTGGGTGAGAGTTTCTGAGAAAGTCGTCGTTTTCTCACTATCTCAAGCGACTAACATCACAAACAGGTAACGCTGCCACTCTCCACACACTGACTCACCTCACTTGGAAGATTCATGAGAGAACTCCTCCTGGCTCTTGCGAAAATAGGGAAATATTGAAGAGTCAGCCACGGTGAGCGTTCTACTATAACAATCTGCCCTCAGGGTTTGTTTATTGTTTATGGTCGCACGAACGAACAAACTTGTCTCTTTTAATTTGTGTTTTTGTCCATTTTACTCCTTTTTCAACTATAAAATGCACTCAAAGCTATACATAAAATTAATACAAACCAGATAGGCGGTATAATATCACCGAAACCTAGTAACTGAAAACTGTAATCGGTAAAATAGCCTTCCCGAGCAGTCCGACATTTTGTTGGCCCATCTGTTTTAGGCAGAAGGGTTCCGTTATATTGATTCTTACATTTAGGTTTGTCATTGTTCAGGTGACATTTTATTATACACAAGAACAAGAACATTATTTGAACATATTTTGATCAGTTAATACTACCATTTCTATTTTAGTTACATATGAGAGATATGACAACGCTGGAAACAGACGGAGCTCTCTTGGTTGTGTAGTGGTGGGACGTCGTCTGCATATTAGGAACTTTTCATTTAATTTGCAGTACACAAAGCCAACATGAAATTTCACCTCAGGTTTCTTAGAAAAACTGCTAGTATGTTCTCACAAAAGATGACTCGGGTAAAACACCTTAGATTAACGAAGAATAAATGTGAGGAAGTATTCGAAAAGTGCGCGATGTGCAACAGGGATCGACCGCCCGACTTCGGGTCTAGACCATCGCGCGCAGCACAGATACCAATCAATTTTAACAGTTTTATTTTCACAATATTTTTAACAGATCATAATATTGCATTTTAATATTAAACTGAATGCGTGCAAACTGTGTGTAACTATTCGCTGCTGATACCGTTATTTTAACACCTATAACTGAGTCCTAAAACATAAATTCCATAAGATCAACCAATATGGCAAACTGATAGGCCTAACTATCTATATATATATATATATATATATATATATATATATATATATATATATATATATATATATATATATATATATATATATATATATATATATATATATATATATATATTATATATATATATATATATATATATATTATATATATATATATATATATATATATATATATATATAGTTGATATATATATATATATATATATATATATATATATACTGCATCCATGGTTCCTGCCCGCCATCTGAGGAGCTGGAGGAGCCTTTCAACTTGTGACAAGCAGCCTTGTACCCTGCATGTAATCAATACTGTAACTTTTTTGTGTAATGACATTTTCAAATAAAGTTAGATAAATATACACACATACCAAAAGAATAGGGGTGGTAGGAGAAGAAAATATCAAAGTGTTCAGTGAGGATCCACAAGGTCTTCTCTGAGTACTCTTTATTTTCTTCTCCGAGGCTATGGGTCCCTACACTTGCACCAGAGGTGGTACCCCTTCTAGGTCTATATATATATATATATATATATATATATATAAGAAGTATTTATATATATTTATATAAATATATATATATATAAATAAATATATATATATATAAATATAAATATATAAATAAATATAATATATATATATATAAATATATATATATATATATATATATATATATATATATATATATATATATATAAATAAATAAATATATAAATATAAATATTAGATATATATCTATATATATATATAATATATATATAATATATTATATATATTAGATATATATAATATATAATATATATATATATATATATATATATATATCACTAAGAACTCTTTGACCCGGCCAGGATTCGAACCCATGCCGTCCAGGATCACCCCTAAACGTACATATGGCTTGCGCGTTCATGCAGCTTTCTCACACAAATTAGACTCAGTGCGG
>WNGS01008507.1:2636433-2656485 GCA_020271785.1 Procambarus virginalis
ATATTCATTTTATATATGACTAAGCCTGTTTGTCACCGAGTTTTATACATGGCTGAATATGTATAATGTGGTAGCGATTTTAACCTTGCCTGCCCATGCTACGTGATATTCAACTTACTTTCTTGCCACAGGTCATGTTAGGCGTGGTAAGGCTGGGGCTGGTGCGGGCTGTGTGGCGCCCAGCGCCTCCCTGGTCACGTGCCCTCTCAATCACAGTCACATCTAACCAAGTAACAGCAGCAGCAGCAGCAGCAGAGCAGGCGTCAGCAGTAAAACCGTTCTCTGCAGTACCCGGACCACGAAGTTACCCTTTTGTGGGGACTCTTCCCTCCATGCTACTAGACAAATGTACGTTGCTGTCACTAATTCTAGCTATTATGTGTACATCTTTTTCGAGTTGACTCAATTTTAAATGCGAAAACATATCATGGTATTTATATTTTATTTGCATTATTAACTTGAAGTAATTAATACATATCATTACATTTTTTCACAGCCTTCTCTAAGAGAAAGATTCACATCTACTTCCAAAAGATGACTGAGACGTATGGCCCCATTGTTAAATTATCGCAGCCATTTATGCCCCCGATGGTGCTTGTGTCCCGCCCTGACGACGTGGAGACTGTGATACGAGCCACCATGGACAACCCTATTAGGGAAGGCTTCACTTCCTTCCAGAAGATCAGGGAGGAGGCTGCCAACAACTACTTCGAGAACAAAACTGGAATATTGGTTGAGTAAGTTTGCATTTATTAGTGATGTGTTTTTGCCAATATGTTCTTGGATTATACGTATCAGCTCCTGGTCCCCGCCTCTCAGCCATCAGTGACTAATGTAATGGTTCAAGACTCTTCTAAAGGACTACAAACTAATTCAAATAGCAAGACCATTAGATCCACCCCTAGGCTGTTTGTTTATGAAAAGTTTGTATTATGTACAAACAGTTTAAAGCATGGGCTAGAGGAGATATACTTATAAATCCCATTGATTAATACATACACGGAATTACACTGAATTATATAGTTTGTTAAGCTGTTTCATGTGGTTACTCTTCGAATTAAAAAAATACTTTTTTAGTTACTTAAAAATATTTGTCTTCAATTATAAGACCAATATTTTGGGTGATATTAGACCATGCAAAATTTAAAGTATTTTTGAATCAAAATTGTCATGCTCTCTAATGATTATAAATACGTGTGCTAAGTCGTCTCTTATTATGCTCAAAGTGAGAATGACTTGCTCAGATCGAAACTATGAAATCCTCCGGTGAAACCTATAATGTTCTACTGCTTTCGTTACAGCCTTAGTGAACTACTTACTAGGCTTCCCCCTGCAAAACTTAAAACTAGAATTTCTCCAAAACGCTGCAGCTCACAGTCTTCATGTAACAAAATTCTCTGGGCCGTCTAGCATGTACATGGGAGTAAGAGAATGACTCTTGAAGCTCGGAAACGTACGAAACGAGAAGGCAATCGTAACAGTGTTTGGACCAAAGTCAAGTTGCCTTTTTCAGACTTCTCAAGATTGTTCAGGTCCTCCTCGATCATTTTGTGGTATTCAGCAGTTCCGAGGCGTTTCTTTAGAACAGCATTGTCCAAAAACCTATTATATAAGACCCTAACTCCACAGTTAAATTACTGATTGTTGTGGTGCTGTCCTCTCTTTATGTCTCTTTCACGCTCTCATGCTTATCTTTCTTGCCTCAAGGTACTGTCTCTTAGGCCATGGGCTGGGTTTGTGTGCTGTCTTAATTACCACTTTAGAGTTTTAATAAATCTGTCTATATGCATGAATTTCCAAATCTTTATACTGTACTCGCCTTAATGGTATACTGGTCTCCTTTCTTCCCCTCTGTTATCCTACTTCGCTTTTCATGTTACTCATATTATCAAAGACAGAAGGTTTTACTACAGGTATTTAAATGTCAGCTATGTCTTCTGTTCAGGACCCGTAAACACTTCCTATACAATTTATCTCCGTGTATAAATATTTATAATGAGAAAATCCACCAGGGCTATGAGGTGGCCGCAAACCGACGACCCCGGCAGTGCCATTCGCCTACTCTACCACTAGACCACCGTGACTTGCAAAAAGTCATAAAACTGGATTCCTACAGAAATCACAGTAAATCTGGAGGCCCCCTACTGAAGCCAGTCCAAGTTTTTACGTATGACCCACAAGCAATCGGGTGGAAGGGCAAAGTGGTCCTACACCTTACGCCCCAACTTCAGAAACACTTCTGAAGTTGGGGCGTAAGGTGTAGGTGTAGCCCTAGTGATTTTCTCATTTATATATATCACGTTAATGTGATTTCTGAATATTTATTATCTTATTAACGGTAGAATGCAGTGTGATACAATTTGCAGGAATGGGGATGAGTGGTGGAGAGTCCGCAGCAGAGTGCAGACGTCTATGATGAGGGTCAAGGAGGTGGTGCACTACCTGCCTGTCATGGATCAAATTACTTTGGAGTTCATGGACAGGTGAGCCAGGTCATGAACAGACGAGGAAGGTCATGGACAGGTGTCCTAGATCATCTTACCCCAGCCAATGGTTGTTGTTGTTGTTATAGATTCAGCTACTCGGAACAAGTTCCAAGTAGCACGGGCTATGGTGAGCCCGTAACTTACCTGGCACAGGAGCTGGGCAAGAAGCACGGGCTATGGTTAGCCTCGTGGACAGATGCCTCCCGTGAGTCAATGGTATAGAATTTGTTCGTTATTTACCTTGTATACATGTTCAATCATTCTGACACGGAGCTTAAATAATCTGTGCACTTCGAGTGAGGTGTATTATAACAGTACAGATCATGAAACAAAATTTACGAGTCCACCATTCTGGGGTCACAGTTGTGGGCCATGTGTAACAATTTGACACGATTGATTGATGAAGCTTAAGCCACCCAAGAGGTGGCATGGGCATGAATATCCCGTAAGAATGTGAGACGAAAGCAGTTATTCTTGTACTGGAAATTTGTAAAACAAGTTAGGTGCTTACGACACACTGTGGCGTGACACTCGGATACTGGTATATATTATATTAGAAAATCAGTAGGAATAACCTTTACGGGCTATTCATGCCCGTAAAGGTTAATGGCTTAATCTTTATCAATCAATCAGTAGGAATCTCAATTCTCAGTAGGAATCAGTAGGAAAATCAGTAGGAAAAATCAGTATGAAAATCATTCTCAATCGACTTGAGAATGGTCCAGGACGGACCAAAACGTCGTCGTCCCTTCACCTTCTAGTGTGTGGTCTGGTTAACATACTTTAGCCACGTTATTGTGACTCATCGCCTGCAAAATCAGTAGGAGCCGAGAAGGGGATTCTTACCTAAGCTCTGGGTACTCCCAAGCGAACCAGAGCATAGCTTCGAATCCCCCTCACGGCTCCTACTGATTTTCTCACTGACACATCACGTTAATGTGATTGCTCTGTGCATATATTATATTATAAAGCTACAAAACTTGAGCAAGTTACACTTTATTCAAGAGAGGCGAACTCCAAGGCCAGAACAAGAACCACGGCGTCAACTTCAATTGCTGTTTTTTATAAATATGTGACTGTTTTGTTTTCCCCTCAGAATTTCATCACTTCAGTCCCAGTTTGGAGAAATGCCAAGTGATTTCCAGAATGAATTATACAAGTTTGCTCTTGAGTGTACGTATGTCATACTTTTAATAATTACAAAGCATTTGTTAATTTTTATGTTTTCAAATAAATCACTGAAGTAACAGGATGCCTAAACGTGAAAAATATAATTAAATTTGTGACGGATGAGAAATTTGCTTTGTCCAGAACAAAAATTATTGTTTTGTTATATTATTTTGCAAATTATTGTAATATAATTTGTCCTTTTCTGTCATTATACAGCTGTTGCTTCTGTGGCATTGAATCGTCGGCTTGGGTGTCTGGACCCAAACATTGCAGAGGACTCTGAACCCATGAAGATTATCAAATTGGTAAATGTATTATTTCATTCTCTGAATGACGCAGAATTCAGCGCTCACCTTTGGAAGGTGTTCCCGACCCCGACCTTCAGGAGGCTCAAGAACAGTCACCACGAGTTCTTAAAGTAAGAGTTTAATTGTGCTGTATTGTTGGGCTTGAGGCCTATCAACCTCTGGAAGTTTATTAAGGGCAACACAATACCTTACTGACCAAGCTGCAAGTATACTTTATTCCTGAACATAGTTCGGGACTAAAGTATATTCTCAGTATTCTCAGTGTACATACACCGAGAAACGGGGTTAGTTTAGTTCAATTATTATGCACCCTATACTCATCTTGTGGGCAGTAGTGGAAAGAATTACAGAGGCACATAAAGGACTCAGGGATTTAGCTAAGCAAGTTACAAGCTAGTTACAGAGGTGGTTGCCCAAGCATCGACTAACTCGTTTGCTCTGTGTTGAGGATAAGAGTGTGACACTTGGTCGATCTTATCGCCTTAAATTCTCTTAATATCCTTCCATGCCTGGCTGAGAGGGATGTGAGAGTTGAGACCGTTAACAAAAGTTTCCGTTATCTTGCCTGAACTCTGTTATGCGCTCCCTCGCCTTGGCTAGGGCTTTCTGAAAGAGCTTGAGCATTGCTGGGGTACGGGTTTTCCTATATGCAAGTCCAACTCGTCTGGCAATGCGTTTCAAAGTACGCAGTTTGGAGTCATCGTCATAGCCATGGTGTTTCTTACTTTTCATATCGTTCCGACCATTGGATGGTGCGGGGAGGGGGGGGGGGGGGCTGACCTAAAGGGTCAGCGAACATCTGAATGTTCTGCACTAGATCGTCGTTAAATATCTGGATTGTGGAGGATCATAAGTGCTGTACCACTCTGATGCGTGAGGTTACCTTGAGGTTACCTTGAGGTGCTTCCGGGGCTTAGTGTCCCCGCGGCCCGGTCGTCGACCAGGCCTCCTGGTTGCTGGACTGATCAACCAGGCTGTTAGACGCGGCTAGAGCAACAAAGTCTTCACGTCGAGCAGAAGGAACACTGATTCGTTTGCGTTTAAAAGTCCCACCGGGTAGGATGGTATTTCCGATATATATATAGGATAGTCAATCTAGTATGGTGATCTGACAACAAATCTGTTACAATAGATGATGTGGGGTACAACTCTCGCTATATATATTCGTTTGTGGTTATAGCTAGCTATCAACCTATATAAATAATGCTGTTGGATACTGGAAGGTCAAAAATCAGATAGAATGATATAATTGTTAATAAAACAAATAGTGAAATATATTAGTTTGTAGAAGCTGAAAGATAGAATACATTCTGTTAGAACTAGAAGAGCTGGTTTGATATGGATAACATTAATCAAGTAATTTTCGTTATATCTATGCTATTATGAGCAAGATTATTTAGATATAGCATTTCTGTTGTTCCATATGTATCATAGTGAATGAAAAATACATTGAGAATGTTATTGTTGCTGTACAGAATTGCGGACAGGAACATACGGGAGACGGAGACTGAGTTGCTGGCCAAGCCTGCTGGTGACGGCCAGGAGGTGACGCTGATGGAGGCACTGCTCCTCAAGCCGGGGCTCACCCGTAAGGACGTCGTCACCCTCATTCTCGACATGCTCTTCGCCGGCATCGACACGGTGAGCGTCACTGTAATACAATGTACACCTCAATATTCTTCCTCGTTTTTCATGGAAAACACAAAGTATTTGTAACACATTATATTTGCATAGACAAAATTCAGTAGTCTCCTTCTTTCCAGTTATAATAATAAACAGAATCAAAGGATAAATCAGATAATTTTCACAATGTTTCGAAATTATTTCCTCACCTTTTAGGTATATTTAAAAATATATGATGTAATCATTATTATTTTGCAAAAGTACGCTTATAAATGATTAAAAATATATTTATAATTTGTATTGCACAAGTATAAATCTTCATTGTTCACTAGAACCAAAACGGTTCTTCAATCTAGCTTAATAATTGCAATAAAGACAAATTTAATGGTTTAGTATTAATAGACAGGGAAGTTTTCACATGGAAAATAATATGTATTTATGAAGCAAGACACATAATTAACCCGTACAGTGTGAAGTGTACACTGTGTAGTGTACAGTGTGTAGTGTACACTGTCCGTTGACCCAACAAAACACCATCACACAGGATCACTATAAATTTGAACCCCCTTACTCTTAATATTACCTAATACGTCTTGGTATTCTATATTAAAAGGTGTTAATTAGGAAAATTTTGGCACATACATCATTATCGCAACCGAGACTATTTATCAAAGTAATGAGTTTGAGACCATTTTGTAAATTTGTTTGCTTTTCTATCTTTTCAAACGAAAAGAAAATACTGTAACAAATACAGTCTCTAAGCTAAGCAACTTACATATGTAGTGAGCTAGTTTCATAATCGTTTTCGTGGAAAGTCATGATTATTATAAATTACTCTAAACAGCCATTTTTAAGTTTCTTGGCCAAATGCAAAGTGTAAAGTTTTCCCGAAGACCATAAAGCTTGCCGTCCCAGTTGATAATTTGTATCTGCCGGTAGGCACTTAACTGTCGCCTTTCCATCGGAGGGGCAGACAGCCTCGCTCCTGGTGAGGGCAAACTCGACAAGACTGAGGCTTACTGTCCCTGATAGCGGTATGCCTCGGCCAGCATATCAGTATATAAAAATTACAGCATATCACTGTGCCAGCATACTGGTGTTTAAGTATACCTGTATACTACAGTGCCAACATACCACTGTCAGCATACCAGTATTCAAGTATACTAGTGTACCACTATGTCAGCATACCAGTACTGAAGTATACCAGTGAATCACTGTCGGTATACCACTATTCCACCATACTAGTATGCCAGTATACCACTACTCCACCATACTAGTATGCCAGTATACCACTACTTACCAGTATACCACTATTCCAGCTTAGTGGTTTATGAGAATGTAGACATACAAGTATAAGACTGTACAAGAGTGGCGTACCTCGGGTGGTTGCAGACCTCCCACACGCTGGCCTTCGCTCTGTACCAGCTGGCCAGGAACCCGGAGGCGCAGGCGCGGCTGCAGGAGGAGGTGGACGCGATACTCGGCGACCATCGGGGACCCCTCACACGGCAACACCTGGCTCAGTTCTTCTACCTCAAGGCTGTCCTCAAAGAGTCCATGAGGTATGCCCTGAGGAGTATAACCCCAAAGAGAATGTATCATTTATGCAACACTCATTTATTTACTTATATACAAGACGGTACAATGGGTTGCAAAGGTACATTCATTGGCAATTATGTGGTACATTCTTGCAAAGCCACTAACACACACACAGCGTTTCGGGCAGGTCCATAAATTAACAACAAATGTAAGGAAAGGTACATTGTAACCGAATTTGAATTCATATAATAACTACCTCAGCATAAGTTAATACAATAAATTATACCAATGAAGCTGCAGTTCTATATTGTAATATACTGTGTGAGTTAGGAGCACAAGGTGGGATATTATGAAGGTGAAATTAGCTACATGTAATGAGTCTTGTGAAGTTGGATTTAAGTGGCTATTTTTCAGGGTACTTCCCACAGTGATGGGGACGAACAGAGCCCTGGACAAGGATCTTGTCCTCGGTGGATACTTAATTCCTAAAGGGGTGAGTTTTCTTGGAATTAATTAACTTAAAAATTCAGGTAATGACCAATATATATATATACTGTTTTAGTAAATTTTGTTGTATTTTGTATTACCGTCCTTCAAGATTTTTATATACAGTATATTTCCTGCACATAGTCGTCAGTGATGATCATGACCATGACGATGGGCTGGGATGAGTCGCTATTCCCTCGGGCGAAGGAGTTCGTTCCTGAGCGCTGGATGAGGAACAAGCCTCTGGGGCCATCAACCCTTTCGCCACCCTTCAGTTCGGAGCTGGAACCCGGATGTGTATCGGTCGACGCATTGCTGAACAAGAAATGTTCACATTCCTCATCAGGGTAAGCATTCCTGTAAACACATCACATATGACTCTAATTGTAAAGCATATGTTATTTTCTAATAATCATTCGAGAGATAAGTAAGGACATAAAAAGATCAAAAAGATCATTTTGATATTCATCAAAATGATCAATGCAAATCGTTGAAGGCTTATGTCAAGTGTGACTATATGACAGGTCTTGAATATAGCGCTATATGTGTGCACACACACACATATATATACATATATATGTGTGTGTGTGTGCAACAAAAACAATCGTGAGGACACACATTATTCAATATGGTTTTTCCGCATTATATATATATATATATATATATATATATATATATATATATATATATATATATATATATATATATATATATATATATATATATATATATATATATATATATATTTATATATGACAGGCAGGCAAATATACATTCAAGGAAACAATATTTTTAAGCGAATCTACTGATGTCATACTGATGTCAAAACTCTCACTCTACATATAACGTTATTTTCAAGATCTGTCATATAGCCACACTTGACTATGGTACCAGTAATGTAACGTAATTATCAAGAGAAAGACCTAAACCATTACGACAATATTGTACTTGGAAGGGATATGAGGATAAGGATTTAGGATTGAGCGAAGGAAAGGAATGGTGCGCAACCACGTGGACTGTCGGGGATTAAACGCGGACCTGCACGAAGGAAGGCCGCCTCTCTACCGTCCAGTCCAGGTGGTTGGGTTATGGCACTAGTAATAAATATTTGCATTTCCACTTTCTCTTGCTAATATAAATCCTATAAATAAGCTTGTTTCACTCCTGCAATGCCTCAGCTTTATACTTGGTTTGCACCATTCTTACATTGACTCAAAGATAAAAAAAAACGCATTTTCCTGTCAGTTTCCATAAGATAATTACCATTTGATTAATGTTATTTGTATACAGGTGATGCAGCGCTTCACTGTTGATTACAAGTATGAAGACATCGAGCTTGAGAGTCGCCTAGTGTTCGCTCCCTCACAGCCGCTCAGGTTCACCTTCACCCCCAGGAACTGACACCCGGGGATATGTCTGGCTCCTCACGCATAACACACTCATACTCTAGCAGGGGAACCCGGCGGTGCGCGGGACAGTCTCTCTCTCCCCACCCTTATCCTACCTCTCTTCTTTTTCCCCCCTCTCCCCACATACCCTTATGCCCCGCCCCCTCCCCTCCCATATATATATATATATATATATATATATATATATATATATATATATATATATATATATATATATATATATATATATATATACACTATATATATAAATATAAGTTAGATATAATATGTTAGATAAATATACACATATAACAAAAGAATAGGGGTGGTAGAAGAAAATATCAAAGTGTTCAGTAAGGATCCACAAGGTCTTCTCTGAGTACTCTTTATTTTCTTCTCCGAGGCTATGGGTCCCTACACTTGCACCAGAGGTGGTACTCCTTCTAGATTATATATATAATTATATAATTATATATAATTACTGAAGTCAGTAATTCATGTTATTAATATAAAAAAATTAATTATAATAGGATGAATTACTGAAGTCAGTAATTCATCCTATTAATATAAAAAAATTAATTATAATAAACCAATTATAATATTTTGTTTAATAACAAAAATCACTTTGCCTATAAGGCAAATCGAGCCTTGTTTACTAGTCCAAATAATGCGTTCTAGTTATTAGAGACGTGTACAAATTAATTTACAACACGAGAATCCCAGTAAGAGGTGTAATTCACGATTAACTTGCCTGAATGTACTCATGTTGTGAAGATTTCTTTAAATTGCTCAATTTACATGACTAACAATATTCAATATATATATATATATATATATATATATATATATATATATATATATATATATATATATATATATATATATATGTGTGTGTGTGTGTGTGTGTGTGTGTGTGTCTATTAATCACTTTATACTATGGAAACAAAATGTTAACTATCCTTGCACTGAGCCATACAATCAATAATGAATTTTCTGGATAATGGTGGAGCTGATGTTTCTATTCTTGAGTTGAATGCTGTCAAGATAAAGAAGTCGTTGACGTAGCACATGTTTAGACTATGGCTGCTCTTTGTCAGCTAAATATACAAATAATCCCCATAGCCTATTGTTATGTATTTGAAATAAAACTGCTCGGGGGAATGAGAATCAGCAAGCTAATTACCATCACATACTCTAAATAATAATAATAATAATATTTATTCAAAGAATGTGTATACAAAGAACATAAGAGTAATCCACAATAATACAGACAGGAGTTACACAAAGCCACTATTACACAGAAAGAACAGTTTCGAGAAAGAAACTTGAGAATCTATCAGTAACATCTGGATCTATCAATTATCACAGGATAATGTTGCTGAGTACTCTAGCTACCCCAACAATTACCAAATTGGCTGTGAAGTTAAAGAAGTGACCCACCTGAAGCAGCCGCTGCCAAGGAAAACTTGTACGTGTCAGTGGACTAGTTATTCCCAACAAAGTGTAAGTTACTGGGTTTGTTAGTTACCACAACATCATGGTAGAGCTTCTGCTGGCTACCTAGAGCATGGGTTCGTCTCTCAGAGTGTTAGGTGAACGCAATATATTACATCCATACAGTGGTTTACAAGGTCATACTCTCTTGGTCCCAAGGTTACTGTTTCCTTATCTCCTGGCAAAGATTCCTGGCTTTTGGAATGGTCCAACACATTTAAAGACCTTCCTAACTTAACCAATTATTGCCTAATCCAGTCTAATCTAAGGTTAACAGCTGTTCTTACACTTAGGAAGCGAACTGAACAGGAAACGCTGTGTACAATGTGACGGTAACTCGGAGGGTGTTCCTGGGTTCAAGTTATGAGTATTGTTTTAGTGCCATCAGTTATCTTTGTTATTCTTTCACGATTTACTAAGAGTACCCCGCTGCACCCGGGTCTCTTCTTCCCCGCTTTACAGTTTCCCCTTTGGTTCCCGTTTCATTCCTCCCATCGTTCTACCCTTTCCCTTCTCTCAGAAAATGTATCATTACGATTTTTTTTATTAATACATTAGGTACATCTGCATCAGTGCAGCTACCCTAGACTATATGAAGTGGAGTACAGTGTCAAAAAAAAAGCTAACTAGTTGATGCTAAAAAATCCCCATCACACAGGATGGTTAGTCATACAGGCGGTTCTGTTACTCAGGTAACCCCTGAGCCATGTCTACAGTCTTCCCTTAACTCCAAAAGAGGCTAGCTGTTCTAGGATTATTTATCTGTTTGCTGTATCAAATGCAGTTTGGAGATCAATAAATGCCTCCTGAGAGTTTGGTTCCTCTCTGATAAAATACTCAGCAAAGCAAGTTTGTGTGCTTCTTCCAGGAAGGAAACCATACAGGTTAGGGGCAAGGTGTTTTATTGAGCTTCCGCTGACCCATCAAGGCGAGTCACCAGTTCTGTTTATTGCTGCACAATAAAGTTAATATTCACAGCACAGAATCTTTCAAGGTATATAAATATCGCTAATGGACGTAAATGTGAACATATAACACGGTATGTGTGATAAGCGTCGTGTGAGATAAGATAAGCAGCGGACGGCGCGAGCGCTGCTGGAGGTTCGCCATCGCACTCCACCCATACCCGTGGCGTCGCCCAGTGTGGATCGAGACTTCATATAACAACAAATTCCTTATGCTATGTATTGAAGTGAAATATACAATTAGAAATATGAAAGTTAATTCAAACTTGCGGGACATGTTTTCGTTTATCAAAATATCAAACGTCACAGTCAAAAACTAACGGTGCAGATAGACTGCTTTCATGCAGGGAAGTGATTGAAGCAATCGTTGTCAAAACAAGAGTGCCAACAACACAATGGCTCAGGTAATGTAATCGATGTCTCAGTTTTCCAACCAGTCCTCTTAACTAATACGTCTCATTTTGCATGCTTTTTCTCTCTCTACCGTACAAATTACAAAGTTCTATGAAAAGTAGCGGCTCACAAATATTCACGTTTTCTATGTATCGGTAGGTTCAAGTTCCTTTATGGAGACAATAAAATACATCTCATAGGGATTGAGTAGCTTAGGTTATTTCTACCTTCCTTTCGGTAAGGTAGGGTAGGGTAGGACAGGGTATGGCAGGGTAGGGTAGGGTAGGGTAGGTTAAGTTAGGTGGGTTGCTTAGGTTTGTACGTTTCTGGTTGTTAGGGCTTTGTATTTTGTACGTTGTGGCAATCCAAGAGAACGGGCTATATGGACACCTCATGGAGAAACGGTGCATCTACTGATATTAAATATATAAAACTCCTTTTGCTCTAAAATCACTGAATTTGTGTAATCAACAAATATTCCGCAGTAAATTCAGTATAGTGCATGTTAGATGTCCTACCATTGCTAGGCTGTGGCCTATGAAAACTACAAGAAAACAATTACAGTAATCGCTATATTTATACAAGTCTTACACCTTTAAATTAAGACTTGTGTCATAAATTATGACAAGTGATAAAATGTTTGGGTGAAAATTGTCAATCATTACAGTACTCTGATATTTTGGATATAACCTATATCAATGAGAAAGTTTGTCGGTTTCTCTGTACGAAGTTTGAGGCCGGACGCTTGGGGCTAGCCTCGCCCAACTTTGCAGGGCGAATGGTTTGAAATACAGGACGGACATAAGCATGTCGGGGGCGGTCCTATTAACAGAAGGTAAAGCTAAATAGTGATCCCCCCTTTTCCTTCCCAACAAAACTGGTGAAAGGTAACTAACCGAATCAGTAGGTTTCTTCACTAAAAGTGATGTACGTCAATTCAGTATTAAATGGAAATGTCTGTCTATCCGCGGTTGGAGGCCAGAAGGGGATGAGAGAAGAGCGGCAGGGAAATGGGAAGAGGGGAAGGGGGGATATGAAGGGGGAGGGTGCGAAGAGTGGGGAGGAGAAGAGAGGGAAAAAGACTATACCAGACACTGGATACCCTGCCTAGTGAATGTAAATATCCGAATCACTAGAAAGTCATCTAGTGCCCTAATAATTTGAAATAAAAATATCCGCTTACAATTTGCATATCTGAGGCTCGTGATTTTTCTTGCCATGGTCAGCAGCAGCTTATATACAGATAACATAGAAAAATATATATGTACTGACTAAATTGCAGGTCAATGTGTGTTAGCATCATCTTAAAGGCATTATAGTATTGAAATATTGTTTTATAATAATTTGAGTAGACTAATACAAAAATGTAATAATCGTAAATTTACAAATGCTTATAAAAGCATGAAACATACAGCAATTAGCAACAAATAATCACACCAAAATTAAATTCTGACTGCTGTACTGAGAATATTGTGTTCATATGTCCTGCTGGGATGACAGACCTTAGCTCTGGAATAGTTAATTCACGGTTAATCTCAGGTATATATTTACTGCTAATTGTCTAGCTGACTTTTATCAGTAATGTCTAATGATGTAAAAAGTATGAGATGCACTACACAAATCCAAACGAACCTTTAACTTTAAGAAAAATAAATGATGCGAATACAAAACCAAAAGGGCACAAGGCGAACAATATCAAAGGAATTTGATTCACCAAGGATTCTACCAAGGGACAAATGACCACGAAAGACAGCTGAGAAGCAAGAGACAGGAACGTCCTCAAAATCGGGACATTCAACAAGAAGATGCACGACTGTAAGAGGGACAAAGCAATTTGGACAATAAGGATCAGGGCTCACTTCCATGTGAGTGCCCGTGAGTTAAACGTGCATGGCGAATACGTAACCTCGCCAGAGTCGTTGACATGGTGGTAGGAGGAAGGCCAAGGGACACACTACCTTTAGGAGCACGCAGTTTGTTACCAGTAACAAGACCAACGATCCTGCCACCAGACACGGATCGAGGAATTAATGACAGGGTAAAAAGCGGAATAAGGAATGCCTTTTCTGGAAATAATACAAGTGCAGATAGCCTGATGAACGGCTGGGTCCGCACGCTCATATGAGATACCATTATGGCTGAGAAATCAGCATAACTCAACTTTTTTAAAACGGCTACATATAAGAAACAGCCAATACTAGATTTCGACGACCACATTAGGTTAGGTGTTTTGGTTACTTTGATTTAGGGAGTATTTACAGTACAGCCTGGAAGTGAACGAAGTACCTTTTAAGTCATAGTCTCGAAAATCGCTAGGCGAATATAAGTCTAAATACTGACTTGTGTAGATCTTTCGCTGTTAGTAAATGACTTGCATGTTGTGACCCTCGCAGTCATTTGTTTTGATGATGGGTTGTCATCCATACGTCTATACCTGCAATAAGACAAGCCAAGTGCTATATAATACATACATACAGTATATACGGTCTATTCATTATAACAGTAAGCAAACTGCCCATGAATAAGCTAGGACAAACAGAAAGTAAGCTAGAATTTAGCATTTTAACAACCTGTAACAAGCACAACACTGCTGATGTGACGATCAAAGCAATAATGATCAAGTGAGCGTCTGACCGGTAAGATATTACCTCTGCCTCCCCCGCCCCCCTCCTATACGGGGGCTACAGAGGTATGTCACTTTTACTACATATACCTTTCCATATTGTTTTTGAGGAATAATGACTAATTAAATTTTATGTGCAGCGTACGGAGTCGGTGCGGAGGTGGGTGTGTCGGCTATGGGCGGTGTGTGTGGTGCAAGAGGCTGTGGAGTCCTGGACGCGCGCCTGGCTCGTCGACAAGTTCAGGTCGCCTTACATGTGCCGTGTCTCTGTCAGGGATGACAGGTGGTGCATGGTGCCTTCTCTTACCCACGCCATGGTAGGTGACACCGGCTGCATCACACCCTACTCTTAATTAACATACATGTCTCACTTGCCCCAAATCGACTAAGTGCTTTACTTTAAACAATTCTTTTTAAACTCTAGGTGGCCACAAATCTAGTCACAAACTGCAAATTTCAACTGACATCTGACAAACTTAACTAAATTTGGCATGTCGTACGGCAGGAACAATTGATGTGGAATGAAAACTACAAATGACGTGTCGAACTATATTTCTGGTCACCGTAAACGGCATAATTAAGTGATATGATATGGACTGGGTGATTTAATTGGCACTTAACAGGGACTGAAAGCTTCACTGGACACCGACAGAGAGCTTTATTTAAAATGACACACACATGGTAGAGGTTTTAGTGGGTATCTGGTACGAAACGAGAGCTTCACTTGAGCCATGACACCGGCTTGGGGCTCCATTTGACACCTGAATGAATATGTTTCACGTTCAAATCACAAAACATGTTGATCATGCACACATTCCAAACATTATTTTGTGTTTTTACACTTTGACTCAATTGGGAATCCCTGGTTTGAATCCCGGGAGGGACAAATGGTTGGGCACGTTTCCTTTTACCTAATGCTTCAGTTCACTAAGCAGTAAATATGTATTCGGAAGTTATTCATCTGTTATGGAGTTAAATCCTAGGGAGAATTAGTATTTCGACTTTGGAGGGACATCGATACAAGTCTAAAGTTTATAGATATACACAGGCTTTCTGTCCCCGACAGAAAGCCGTAGAACTCATTTATGAATTAATACTAACCTTGACTTGTTCTAACCTATAACTCTGATTGATAAAGTAACCACACACAAAAGGTGGCACGGGCATGAATAGCCCGTAAGATGTGTAACTCTTCCTAAATGAATGTTTTTTAGAGGCCACGCACTAGGTATGGTGGGCACAACACATGTGACCATAAGGGTTACAGAAATGACAGGTTCACCGTAAGTCTGTAGTCTTCTGAGTGTAGAAGTAGAAGCGAGTCTAGGCTTCGGAGGTAGATAGGGGATGATAAGAGGTAGGCGACTCCTCCAATTACAGCCAGCAGGTAGATACAGGCCCAAACATGCAGTAGGGTTGTCAAGATGGTGTCACCAGCAGAGGCGGCTGGTGTGCCGGGGGCGGCCCAGCCGGCCACCCTCGGGTATAACCTTCAGGAGGGAATGCTCCCGGCGGCGGGCTACTTAAATGTGGCTCCCTCCACAGTATTATAAACAACGAACATTGCACAATAAATGAATAGCATATATTATGTATTTTGACATTCCCCGAATCAGATTAAATATATGAAGGTAGACCGTACAAATACAGACCTAAAAATGTAGCTCCCTTATGAAACAGACTCAATCAGCCAGACAAACCAAGATATTTATCAGACACGGACTAGAAGCTTTACCAGACACGGACTAGAAGCTTTACCAGACATGAACTAAGAAATTTACCAGACATAGACCCCATGTTTACTAAACATGGACTAAGAGCTTCACTAGACATGAAGAGCTTTATACCAGACTCATCCTTAGAATGTGACCAGATACGGACTGAGAGTGCGTGTTGTTCCTCAGATGAGTCGGCTGCCTTCATGGAAGTGTGTATATGACCCTTGGTGTGACAACATTGTGCACACGGAGACCTCGCCGCCCCTCGTCACCCGCCTCACGGTGCTCACGACGGCGCTGATGGTGTCTCTGCTGCTTGTTTGGGCTCCAAGACTCCTCACCTACCGCCCCTCTAGCCCCAGCTTACTGTGGGTCAGGGTGAGTATGCTAGCAAGTGGGGGCCCAACTTTCTAGTCTCCTGCGGGTATGTTTATTAAATGGCGGGTGGCGTCGTCTCTGCCGGCATCTGCTTAAGTTGAACATAAAATATTAAATGATATCATAATTTGCACACCAATCTTTTGCACTAGAGAACATAATATGTAAAATTCTGTTTTGTCAGAATAATATTACAGATATATGTCGTTTATTTAAAAAAAAAAGTATATATACCGGATGCTCTTGCTATTTATATTGGCGTTCAAGTTGTCTATATAATAAACACATCGGTGCAAATACTCTCATTTTAAAATTGTAATTAAAGAAGACATTGTATCCATGGAATAATTCAGTTTTATGGAATATCTGTTTGTTAATACTATCGAAATATTAATGACCGCGTTTACTATCTCCATATATATCAGAAATCGATATCAAGTTAGATTTTAATTCATTAGTAAATTTCAACATAACAAAGTAATTTCTTTATGAAATGCTGCTATCATATGAATAATTAATTAGTTTTGATGTACAGTTCAAGTTCAAGTTCAAGTATGTTTATGAGATAAGCAAGAAATACATCTCAAAGGGATAGAGTAGCTTAGGCTATTTCTACCCCCCCTCCCGATGTACAGTATCACAAAAGAAATAAGCTCCCTCAGCTTAGGGACCATGACGAGCGACCGAACCTGAGTGCCCAACCCGTCCACTTACAAATTACGTCGCTTTTCGCTCGTATGCGCACTCAGGGCTAAAAATCGACGTAATACAAGTGAAATCGGCTCACGAAAGTGACATACTGTCCTGCTGTTTTGGGTCCTCTGCTTTAGGCTGTTAGGTTACGAGAGGAAACATTCAATTAACGGTTTTTATGACGTTTTGAAACCTTAGGGAAACTTCCTGCCCTTCTAACTTAGCAGAAGAACCTTAAATTAACTTGCTGTTTTGGAACAAAAAAATCGAAAAATTATTTTCAATTATTTTTTATTTTCAAATTACGGCCTTTTTGGCCGTACCGTATACGAACGAAAAGTTTAGTTTAGTTCCTTTATTATACCCCCCATACCCTTCTTGTGGGCGGTAGAGGAAAGGGTTACAGAGGCACATAATGGGCTCAGGGACTGAACTCTACAATTATAATTCATTTAGCTAAGCAAGTTACAGTCTTGATGAGCTAGTTACAAAATTCAGTGCACATCGTCACATCAACAATGGGTTCGAGATCGACCTCAAGTACAGGTTCTAAATTAAGCAACTGACATATGTGGAGAGTTAGTGTCACAATTTATGTTTGTCCTGCACACCGCCCCCCATCCAGCGGGCAGCGGTGGATAGGTTACAATCACTCAGTTACTACCTACAGTTAGCAAACTGGGGATATTTGGCTAAGATTTCTGGTAGCAGATCATTTTGAATGAAAAATTTACACATTTCTGGAACATTGGTTATAGAATTGTCTCAGAATTCACGTATCTTGTCGCACTCCATCACATAGTGACGAGGGTGTGCGAATAATTTTGTTGACAGTTTTACATTTGGTCAGGAGCGACGTAATTTGTAAGAGGACGGGGCACCCGGCGTGACCTCGTGAACTACCAACTGGTTGCTAAACGTGTCTGCCGCCCTGTACACCTCACTACACATCTGTTTGTTGTTATGTGGTACTATAGTGCACCGATTTTGTTGATGTTCTCGTGCAGCATTATTCAGTTCAGTTCTTGATTTCCGATCGCTATCGAGCCATACAGGTTTCATTGTTTCTTTAAATGGTAAATTAATTTTTGCTGTTTACTTTTTCTTTTTAACAATTGCTTGATTCATTATTTAAGTATTATTGTCAGTTTTTATGCAAAACAACATATATTTGTTTCATTTTTGAGTTCCCATGATGAATCATAAATTTCCACAATCTCTTAATCAAGAACATATATTTAGATATTTGTACATAATTTACCGAGTGTAATTAATTATTAATGTGTTTAATGTAATGGCCGACAGCACAACACACCACGACGAGTACTTGTGCTGGTGGCCGTGGGCGCCATCCTCCAGCTCATCATCGATCATTGGCTCCTCTTTTTCATTCTGCCACCACACTTCCTGCTCAGCCGCATTATTTCATTCGCCACCTTCTGTAGTGCTACACTCACAATGACAGCAGTGCTGGTGGCACAGTTAAAGCTTCGACCGCAGAATCAGTTGTACCGCACACGCCCCTTTCCCTCAGTCTGGGGTAACTACGACTCACAGCCACAACCTAAATGGGATATTTTGACCAACCACCACTAGAAAATGAGGGACGACGACGTTTCGGTCCGTCCTGGACCATTCTCTAGTCGATTGTGATACAATGATTAAATGGATACAATGTATAGGCAGTTACAGGAAGAAACAAAGCACATACACATATCTACGCACAGATGCAAACACGTTGAGCGACGATGTGCTAGATGCTGTCTATTTTTTGCCTGATGGCTGTCGATATCTGATAATTGACAACACTCCATGACAAAGTGTACCCTGGAGAGTCTAACCAAAGACAGTGAGAGCGGTGGCTGTAAGCACTGGCACCTCTTAAGCCCGTATTTATCTGTATTTATCTTGACAACCACTAAATGTAATGGTCTTCCCAGGGAAAGGAAACAGAGTATAAAGCTTGCGAGAAATTCCTAATTTCCCTAGGTTCATTTCATTATTAATGATAATCATAAACTAGAACGGTACCCTTATGTCCAGTTTCATGTAATACATTCCATCTGTTAACTTCTCTGACACTGAAAAGTTCTTTCTAACGTCCCTGGGGCAACGTTCTGGCTCTGCTCTCCGTTCTGACTACTGCGACTGATGTGACCCAGTGTGGATCACATAGGGCAGTTATCTCAGCGAAATAGCTTCAGGGAGCCACTGGGGTTTTGTGAGAAACAGCATTTCATTACATTCATGCTGCTGGTTCGTGGGGTCCCTGTTGCTTACCGTTCCACCCAATTTGAATTCCACCAAACCCCTTGCGAACCTGTAAAAGCTTACCAAGGACCAGAGGCCAAAACCTGGTCTCCTCACAGAGAGGCAAGGATAGAAGATCGACCGACAAAAGCTGATGGTAGCCGAAACTATTTGCCCATCAGCCCGCCGGCACTCTGATGGTATCTTGGGCATAGTATTTTATCAAATCACCTCATTCTTGTGATTTGGTGAATCACTCATCTATATATATAATATCTCATGAGTTCCAGTTACACACAATATATAATAATATATATATATATATATATATATATATATTATATATATATATATATATATATATATTTTCATCCCCCCCCCCCTAGGAGCAGCTTGTAGCAGCTGTCTAACCTCCCAGATATCTGTTACTACTAGGTGAACAATGGCATCAGGGAACAAAAATCCGCTGTAGAAAAAGACAGCTGATTGGTTGGAATTCAGCTGCAGCTGCCCCCAGAAACAAAAGTGAAAAGGGGGG
>WNGS01008507.1:2663361-2705874 GCA_020271785.1 Procambarus virginalis
TGATCCTGGCAACCAAAAGTTTTTTTTTATATTATTAATACATTAGGTACATCTGCATTTGTGCAGCTACCGTAGACTGTATGAAGGGGAGTACAGTGTGTCAAAAAACTAGCTACGTGATGCTAAAAAAAAATCCCCATCACACAGGATGGTTAGTCATACAGAGGCACGTGATGGGCAGTCTGCACTGGCAGACTCCGGAAGCATTTTGAGGATATCAACACAAGATTGAATAAGGTAGCAGTGGTAATAAAAGTCCCCATCTCGCAGGATGGTTAGTCATACAGGGCCATATGTTTAGTAGCCTGCACTGGCGAATTTTGGGTACACTGTGAGGATATCTTCAAGAATACGAAAGTGAATAAAGAAATTGCAAAGCTCCAGGTACCTCATGCCAACTGGTCTGAAAGGTCTAATAACTGGACATTCAGTGATGTAGAGCGGGAGATCGTGCCGTAGTTCCTGCTCAGAGTTTGCAACTGGAGTGCTCAGGATTGAGAGATCCGTCACCTGCAGCCACCTGCCACAGGTAACGGTAACCCAACCTGATCCTTGCAACCACTGTGTCGCACAGTCTAGTGGACGTTTCTAGATATAGGTTTCAGATCTGAACAAATCATAGCTTTTTATACTAGTACTTTCAGGTCGTTGGGAGTCAGTAATTTCTTTCCTATAAAAAGGTTTTAACGCTTGAGGATAAACTCTCTGGACTTACCCCTTCCGGTTTTATATTAAAATTACTTAAAACTGGTTTCCCAAGAGAATACACTTCCCAATTTCAAGAGGAAGCTCAATGTTCTGGTCAAGTTAAAGCCAGCACTGGATGGATGACCGTTCGTACAACCTGGCTCTGAACACTTGAGTATTTTCTTCTCCAACCACCCCAGTTTTTATATATATAGTTTATAGAATACAGTACTCTCATATATGGTAATCACTGTTCAAAATGCTCATCCAGCTCTGCACATCCAGTGGGGCGAGCGCCCAAGATACAGCAAACAGTTCCGCTTTGGATCTCAACACTGAGGTATTGGAGCAGAAAACTGGCCACTCTTGAGTCTCTAGTTTGCCTAATGAATTTTCCTCCCATCTCCTTCATGAACATAAGTGTACATTTACTTAAGGCACCCAGGGCTCTCTAAGTCTATTGACACGGACCTGTAACTTAATGAAAGAATCATTGGAGTATGACAGGGAACGAAATAGTTTACTTAGTGGGTTTCTGGGTCTCCCTAAAGGTCCCACCTCCATTCAATATACTGTACCGTAGATAGGTAATCCCCCTCACACCGGGGCCCCCATAGGCAACACCTCTTTCACGTCCAACACACCAACCAGGGACCAAAACCGCGTGGTAGCCACTTCCCCAATGTCAGGGTTTTGTTGGAGCCCTGCAACCACTAAGTACTGGTCGTTCCTCGACAAGGGAACGCAGCCAAGGGTCGAGGTCGTACCCAGGAGGAAATTGGGGGACAACCAACAGAAAGTCCTCAGCAGCGAAGGGCTTGCACAGCGAGGAGTCGTGCATTTTCCCTCCCAGCTGCTGTCTCCGGCATTGCCGAGGCAATGTTCTCCACTTTGGAGCTATTCCGGTTGGTCTGTTTGCAGTAGTTTGGAGAAGTTGGTCAGGGTGAACAGCCTACAAGAGTGCCCCAGTGGAGTCCGAGTACTCTGGTAGGATCTTCACTAATTAATTTGCAGCACAGGTTAGAGATAAGAACGTAGACAATGCTGTGTTACTTGGTCTCATTGGTCGTCTTTCGTGGGAGGTTTAACGCTTTCATAGATAATGCTTGTAGGAATGTCATACTCTGTTAATGTTGAGCTATCAAAAGAGATGCGGACCGTAAGAAATAGGTAAGCCTGGGCAATCCCAGTCACCCAAAATGCTTATTCTTGCGTCTTACTCGGGTCGTTCAGCTTTTCTTCGAGGATTTCATCAAAGGCATTAGAGTCCACAATGTTTATATATGTGTGTGTGTGTGTGTGTATACATATATATGTATATATATATACATGTCGTACCTAGTAGCCAGAACTCACTTTTGGCCTACTATGCAAGGCCCGATTTGCCTAATAAGCCAAGTTTTCCTGAAATAATATATTTTCTCAATTTTTTTCTTATGAAATGATAAAGCTACCCATTTCATTATGTATGAGGTCAATTTTTTTTATTGGAGTTAAAATTAATGTAGATATATGACCAAACCTAACCAACCCTACCTAACCTAACCTATCTTATAGGTTAGGTTAGGTTAGGTAGCCGAAAAAGTTAGGTTAGGTAGTCGAAAAACAATTAATTCATGAAAACTTGGCCTATTAGGCAAATCGGGCCTTGCATAGTAGGCTGAGAAGTGCGTTCTGGCTACTAGGTACGACATATATATATATATATATATATATATATATATATATATATATATATATATATATATATATTAGAGAGAGAGAGTGAGTCAGACCACGAAGGAAGCATTAAGACAGGAATAAGTTCTGAAGATGTAGTATTAATATTTAAGTACTTAAGGAAATTCCTGTCTTAATCCTTCCTTTGTGGTCTGACACTCATATTGTTCATCACGTGTTAATTTTCGTGATTTACACACACACAATTTTATATATATATATATATATATATATATATATATATATATATATATATATATATATATATATATATATATATATATATATAAAATTGTGTGTGTGTAAATCACGAAAATTAACACGTGATGAACAGTATGAGTGTCAGACCACAAAGGAAGGATTAAGACAGGAATTTCCTTAAGTACTTAAATATTTAATACTACATCTTCAGAACTTATTCCTGTCTTAATGCTTCCTTCGTGGTCTGACTCACTCTCTCTCTCTAATATATATATATATATATATATATATATATATATATATATATATATATATATATATATATATATATATATATATATATATATATGTCGTACCTAGTAGCCAGAACGCACTTCTCAGCCTACTATGCAAGGCCCGATTTGCCTAATGGCCAAGTTTTCATGAATTATTTGTTTTTCGACTACCTAACCTAACCTAACTTTTTCGGCTACCTAACCTAACCTATAAAGATAGGTTAGGTTAGGTAGGGTTGGTTAGGTTCGGTCATATATCTACGTTAATTTTAACTCCAATAAAAAAAAATTGACCTCGTACGTAATGAAATGGGTAACTTTATCATTTCATAAGAAAAAAATTAGAGAAAATATATTAATTCAGGAAAACTTGGCTTATTAGGCAAATCGGGCCTTGCATAGTAGGCCAAAAAGTGAGTTCTGGCTACTAGGTACGACATGCATATATGTATATATGTATGTATATATGTATGTATGTATATATATAAAACACAACATACCCCAACGCAATATTCCCCAGAACAAAAACATACCATATTGACTCTGCTTATATTATAGATCATCACCATGACCTTTTTTTGAATTTCATTTCTCTTGAAGTCATCCCTTACACACAAAGCCTCTCCCATGCCTTCATCCTCCCAGCTCCACAAACCCCATTCCCAGAGCATCTACAGCCTCCTGCTCCCACACTCCCTACACCTCTTCTCATTAAACTTTTCCTTCCCATTTTACCCTTCCTTGCCTCCAAAACTAAGGATTTCTGCCCGAGTTTCTCAGCCAATCCAGTTAGTATCCTGCCTAAGACTGCTGGCGTGTTGTGAGTGTAGGTGTTTGTAACTACAGACTGTGAGCCAGGGAGCCAGGATGGGCATCACAGAGTGCCAGCACCAGTTCAACATGCACCGCTGGAACTGCTCAACCTTCACCAACTCTCCCTACGTCTTCGGTCACCTCCTCCGCATCAGTAAGTTGAATGCTTGTCTTGTTAGCTGCTTGTGACTTGTTTCATCACATATATGTTGGGCTACTTGTAGCTTGTTGGGCTACTTGTAGCTTGTTGGGCTACTTGTAGCGTGTTGGGCTACTTGTAGCGTGTTGGGCCACTTGTAGCATGTTTTGCCACTTGTAGCATGTTCTGCCACTTGTAGCATGTTGGGCCACTTACCACGTTCACTTTATTTAAATATAACACTTAGAGGTAGTTGACCACTTTTCGGAACAAAAGTAGACTTTTTTCAATAAAAAAATTATACCCATACCTGCCGGGTCAACCGGATTGTAGCGGGTCTGCTTCAAGCAACAGCCTGTTGGACAGTTATTGCTCAGGATTGGGTCCTTGGCCCAGACCGTGCTTGACGAGTAGAACAACTCTCACAACCCACCCCAGGAATACTTTAAAGGTATCCAGCTATTTGATACTTATTAGAAAGGAATAAAAGTGTCACCAAAGAAACTATTGGGTCTATTTAAGGCAAGTTATTGATGGCGAGTGCGAGAAAGTAAAATTTTAAGATTACACGGTAAAAAATATTGCAACAATAATCTAGATAAATATTTATATTTTATACTAAGATTTGGTGTTGGTTGTGCTTAATTGACTTAACACCTAATCCCCGTCTTACGATGTTTGTTAAGAATATGTCAGATCCGCTTTGGAACTCTTGCCACATGTTAATGCTAATGCTGTTATTCCCTTCGTCCTCCTTGCCTGGATAGTTACTCAAAGTTTACTGATGTTTATTATGCAGTTGTAGAGAAAGTATTTAGCCTTGTCGGGACACTATATAAATTGACCACTAAAGACTTGTGGTCTAGTTTTTGAACTACTTATTCTTTAAAAGATTTTGATATATACATTAAGCTAGTTAAACAGTTTAAAGATTGTAACTTGCTTAGCTAAACGAATTTTGGGGTTCAGTTCCTGAGCCCATTATGTGCCTCTGTAAGCTTTTCAATTACTGTCTATGGGATGAGTATGGGGTCCACCACCACCCATAAGATGGGTATAAGTTCCATTATCACCATATGATTTGTATGGGGGTCTACAACTACCACTGGATGTTTATGGGATTCACCCATAGGATGGATATAGGGTCTACTGTCACCCATAGGATGGGTTTGGGGAGCATAAAATGAAAAAAAATATATAGTTTAGTGGGGGTACACACTCGCCCCAGAGACTGAAAGATGTATTCATGTATTCGAGAAACAGTTGGGTTAGGACAAGCCCGGGTAGGGTTAACATGGTAGGGGTGCTGGATGTAGGAGTGGGGGCCAGTTACTTTCAGGTGGTTCCAAGAATCAAATTTCTCGTATCCCGGTCTCTAAACTAGGCTTTGCTACAAACACTGGTGCCATCATTATGGCTATGGTTTCTCTGAGGTGAATATATTTTGCAGTTTAGAACAAATATGAAACTGCAAGTCTCCACCCAGGGAACACAAATACTGGGGTCTCCCCATCTACTACAGGGACTGTCTACAGTCCCTGCAGTCTCCGTGGCATAGTGATAAGACACTCGCCTGGCATTCCACGAGTGCTTTGTCCAGGGTTTGTATCGTGGCCGGGGAGGATTTACTGGGCGCAAATGATTAACTGTAGCCTCTGTTTAACTCAACAGTAAAATGGGGTACTCGATAGTAAAAACAATTCTTTGTGGAGGTCGTATTCCAGGGAACATAGGATTAAGGACTTGCCCGAAATGCTACGTGTACTAGTGACTGTACAAGAATGTAAGAACTCTTGTATACATCAATAAAAAAAAAAATCCAACTCTACCCTTCTGTAATTATAATGAGTATTCATAAATGACGATAATACAAATGATTGTCTAACTATTACTTATAATAAATATAGTCAACACTTAAACACAGAACTATATTATCACTTTTTACTGAAACCTTGACTATTGGCAGCTTATATTTAAGGAGTATTTTATTAACATGCAATATCCGGGTGGTGATGCAGTGGGTGAGGGCGAGGTGATTGTGATGGTAATGTCTGGTGTTATGATGGTAATATTGGGCGGCGTGGGAGCACCAGGTCACGGGGGGAGGGGAAGAATGGCATGCCAGGGAGATGCAAGGAACATGGGGCACCTAGAAGGGGAGGAGGAGGGGGGGGGGGGGAGTGAGTATGTGGTACTACAGCTTGGTACACCTAGGAGAGGAGAGGGGGATATGTGGTGCAGCATTATGGTACACCTAGGAAGGAAGAAATGGGGGGTATGTGGGGCAGCAGCATGGTACACCTAGGAAGGAAGGGGAGAATATGTGGTGGTGTAGCATCATGTTACACTTAGGAAGGGAGAGGAGGGTATGTGAGGGCAGCATCATGGTACAACTAGGAAGGGAAAGGGGGATATGTGAGGGCAGCAGCATATTAGAACTAGGAAGGGAGAGAAGGATATGTAAAAGCAGCAGTATGGTAGAACTAGGGAGAGGGGGGGGTATGTGGGGAAGCAACATTGTACACCTAGGAAGGGAGATGGGGGGTATGTGGGGCAGCAGCATGGTACACCTTGGAGGGGGAATTTGAGGCATGATGAAAACTTTTGATCAGTGTTCATACTATAAAGATTAGACTAAATTCTAAAATCAACACAGAATTTTCAAGGAGAAGAAAATAATTAAGGGATATCCCCCATTACATGAAAAATAATCAGGAAAACCAATGACAAATTAAAGGAACTGATGGATGAACTGAGTCAACCACATAAACTCTTAATTTAGAAAATCCCAAGACGAAAGAATATTCCCTCTTGATTGAAAATATGTAAATGTCACCCATGGCATCAAGAAACAGGTGGTGGTCAGCAGAAAACTACAGTAAGGTATATACCAATCAAACCAACCTCACACATCTGCAAACTCGTGGAAAACTCCAAGGGAGGAAACTATTCAGCAACTCGCAACACAAATTTTTTTAAAAGAATCACAACATGGTTTTCACAAATATAAATTTTGCCTAACAAACCTCACAATTCTGGAAATCATAACCAATTATAACAGTCTTCCTGTAGCTGTATTGCACATGGACATGTCCCAGCTTACTGCTGTATACTGTTCTGGACCATACTAGAGATAATCACTTATTCTAATCAGGTATTCTCTTATGTAATACTTGGCTACCTTTTACTCTAGGTAAAAGAGTAGCAAAGTATTACAGTAGCTATGGAAATCATATGACACCAAGCTTTTCATGTAACTCTAACAGATGCAATAGATATTGAGGCAAAGTTTGCTACATTGCAAATAATACTACAAACCAGGGATGATTTCAACAACCTTTAAAAATACTGAACAATTTGGAGGATATTAATCCAAACCACTTCTTTAAAGGGTCAGATGTAACACAAACGAGGAGCAATGGCTTCAGACCTAACAAGCCACAATATTAGACAAAACAGGAGATGCTTTTTCACCCATAAGGTTATAAACTCATGGAACTGCCTACCCACCAAAGCCGAAATGCCAAAACATTGCTGCAATTCAAAATCCAGATGGATGAAATCAGGACAAATGGGGGACCTTTGACAAGCCACCGACTTCTTGTCCATGTCAAGACCACTAGCGAGATGATGGCCCTTGGTTAAATTTAGGTAAATTCATCTACAACAGTACTTCATGACAAAATAATATAAATGGGAGATATTAGATTTGCAATGTCATAGCCTAATTCTACTTCAGTGTGAACAGTTATGACACAACCCCTTCTTGGTCAACTCCCATTCCCTAGTACCTGTTGTTGTCCTGCTGGCATAACTCGCATGCATTACCACTGCTTACATGTTGTTGATAATCCCTGAGGTTAGCAAAATCTATAGATTGGTTTCTACTCCTTGGATGACTTGACACACAGTCAACATCCTTGATCCTGGTAACTTCTAGTCTGAAGCCGGGTAGTGTTCCCATGATGCCTCAAAAAACTGCCCCACACTCTGGGAGCTTTACTTTTAGCTAAGTGTTCATGGTTTTCTACTAGACATATATTGTGGCTCCTTTCCTCAGATCACAATGGACGACACAGTACCCTCCCAACGTTTGTCACTGAATTTTAAAGCAGATTCAGATTCAGCCACTGCCAAAATGGCACTCTGATTAGTTCCTCTATTCTATCAGTTGTGGTTTGTTAATTCTGTTTTCCAAACCTCAAGTCACTCTTCTTGCCAGCTGGCCTCTCAAGATTTTTTGCCAAAAGATGGGCAGCTTCCTCGTGTATGATTGCCTTTTCCTTGCTTCTATTTTTACTACCACCTTGTGTAACTACCCTGGCTCCACATCTTAGGATCTCACAAATTGTATAATAAAATACAACATTTGTTTTCTACTTGGCATCATTAACATAATGAGACATGTATACTCAAGTCCTTTTCCCAGGTTCCATCCAGTGTAGCCTGCATGACTTTGTATTTTTCTTCCTCTTGGGGGGTCCATCTAATGTATTCTGTATGGATCGATGTGTTCTTCCCTCTGGATCCATTTAACACAACCTGCATGGCTCATAGTGTCCTTTCCCCTGGGGTCCATCTGATACACCCTGTATGGCTGGGTGTGTCCTCCTGGGGTCCGTCAAGCATACCCTGTATGGCTCAGTGTGTCCTTTCCCAGAGGTCCATCTAACGTACTCTGTGCAGAATGGCTCATAGTGTCCTTCCCATTTTCAGGCATCATCTGTTGTTGTTTTAAGTGCTTTCCTCCCATCCTTAGGCTTCAGTTGACCCAGGCACATAGTATCCTCCACCCCCCAGGTTCCCTACCAACATAATTCTCAAATATTTAACTCCTCCCTCTCACAATTTGTATTTCCCCTCCCCTGAACACTTTATTTCAAGTGTTTGTTTTCCCCCTTCCTTTCTGAATAGATGCCATCTGATTCTGATGTCTGTCCTTCCCTGACATCTGTGTCCCTCTTCCCCAACAGAGAGCAGGGAGAAGGCATACGTTTATGCCATCTCTGCTGCTGGTGTTGCCTACAGCGTCACCAGAGCCTGTAGCCGAGGAGAGTTAACAGAGTGTGGCTGTGATGAGCGTATTCGTCAGCGACCCACCCGAGGCAGGTATGTCAGTCTTTTCTTCTATAGTATTTCAGTACATCATCCTACGTATGTGGTCAAATACAGATATAACACTCCACAACACACAGGAAAAAGCTGCTGCTTCTATTTTACAAAATTCCAAAAGGTTTGAAATATTACAAGTAACTCATTGTACAGCATTGTGTTTTATAGAGATTTGTCAAAGGTGTCTCCAATATTCCTGAGAATTTTCTCCATCTGGTTTTTAAACTGACGTAATTTCTTGGCATTTACAGCTAAGGAGGATGGGCAGTTCCATGGGTTTATGACTCTTATGGTTAAAAAAAAAAAAAGCATCTCCTGTTTTCTCTCCTACATTATGGCTTTTTGAGCTTAGCTGTTCTCTCCTTATGGAGCAGTAATTAAATATATTTACACATGTGTAAGATAACTATCATTCCAGCATCTGAATGACTTACAAGATTTGGATAAATATTAAATTATTGCTTCAGCATAACAGTTGCATGTGCTGACAAGATTTTGACCCATTTCAAGCAGAAGGCCATTTCCCCAATTCCAAGGTTTCCATCCTGTTGTCCATGTTGAGGACGTTAAACCTTTTTTTTTGGCCGAACACCCTGAGTTAGACCTTTCACCTCTGATTCTGATATGCAACTGACTTGCAGTCAAACCGTGAATGTACAGTACCTCTGATTCACCCCTTGTGATTGGATAGTGCATGTCAGATATATGCATTGTGATTGGACAATGTATGTTGGATCCACGCTGTGTGATTGGGAAGTATATAATGGAGCCATGCTTTGATTGGACAGTGTGTATTGAGTCCATGCCATGTGACTGGGCAGTGTACATCGAATCCACAGTTTAAAATTGGACAGTGTGCATTTAATTCATGCTCTGTGATTGGACAGTGAACATACATCTCATACATCATCATACATCAACATACATTGGTTCAACTAGATTAAAGTAGACTGTATTATAATTGGATCTCTTTACTTATATCACCCCTTTGCTTGCCTCCTATCTCACCTACCTAACCCCCCCCCCCTCTCTCTCCATCTCCCTCCATCACGGGAAACAACGAGCCGTGATTCATCTCCTGGTGGAGCCATATTTCCAGAGCTTGCCGCCTCTCAGCCTTTCCATCAGCAACTTCTTTAATTGATTCTTCAGGGCTTGTCATCTCTTTCCACTTCTCTCTGATGCTCTCCCTCTCCCATCCTCTCCCATGCCTGTTATCAGCGTTATCGGTCTCTCCTATGGCCTGTCAACTCTGGGATGCTGTCTCTCACTCTCATTATTTCAGTGGATAGGCTCAAATTTTTCAGCAATTTGAATTCTTATCCCAGGTTTTGTCAGTCAGTATTATTTAGGTGAGTGCATATCTCTGAGTCAACATAATATCAAAGTAGATTTCTGAAAGAGCATGCAGAGGGTAGTAGTGGTATGTCTTCTCTGGTCAGCACATTATTTTATGATTTAATGGCCTGTACTGGACCATTATCAAGTCCTGTATAAAACGGCTTGATGATGGTCCAGAACGGACCGAAACATAGTTTCTTTACTTTCTGATGTGTGGTTTGATCATCACATCTCCAGCTATGTTATTGTGATTCATCATCTACATAATATTATAATAGAACCCTGCCACAATACTGTACTTCATAAGAAACTCTGATAGTTAAAGTGAAAGTTAAAAGTGAACAGGTGTAGTGTGGCTAGACCATAATAATCATTACAATTGGTTGACAGGTGGGAGTGGGGAGGGTGTTCAGAAGACCTGCGATTCGGAGAATATTTTAGCAAGGAGTTCGTGGATGCCCGTGAAGCCAGGAACACTGCAGATGGCCTCATGAACCTCCACAATAATGAGGCTGGCCGGAGGGTAAGTCTTGGTTATTTTGTTCAGAGGTAATATTATAATGGTTGGCAACAATAGAGGAGCTTCGAATAAAATGTAAACTTACAAAAATTGAGAAAAGTAGGTAAATGGAAAAAATTTCCTTAGTGATCAGGCTTCTGGAAAAGGTATAGTTTGCCCATACAGTACAGGGATGGGAATCAAGTTTTAAATGTGTGAACTTAGTCTCAGGGTTTGAAGTTACTACCACTTTAAATTAGGAAATCATATTTAATAACCATTTGTGTTTTGATGAAAATTTGGTGGGCCCATGTGGTAGACATTTATAATTTCTTGCAATGTACCTGTAATTTTTTTTTAATTTTGCTAGAAATTACCTTCTTAAACTTATGTTAGATTAAGGATCTGCTCAAAATGCTATGCATGCTAGTGGTTTTACAAGAATGTAAAACTTCAAGTCTCTCTACTCTCATAAACCCAGTGTATTTTCTTGTATATAAATAAATAAATAAATAAGTAATTAAATATATAAATAATAACATGCGTTGCAGATGTGTATAAGCTAATATACTGGTAGTTATAGTGCACTTGTGGTGCAGGGCAACAACACATGACACTGTAGTCTGGGATAAATGGAGGTGTGATTGACAATGAGTGCCATTTTCAAGCCATGTAGAGTTGTTGCATGATACATTTTCATAAGAATAACAATTATGTGTATTAAATTCCTGATTTTGCATCACACATCATACCGAGCCAGAAAAGATGACAGTGCAGATGAACTCTTTCATATGCTAAAGAGTATAACTAAGAGTTAACCTGCTAGTGAATTATGCCATTCTTGTATTATAATTATAGCAAAGCATGTGCTGTCATTTGCCTTCCCCAGGCGATCAGGTCGGAGATGGAGCTGGTGTGTAAGTGCCACGGGGTGTCAGGCTCGTGTTCGATGCGGGTCTGCTGGCGGAGGATGGCTGCCTTCAGAAACATTGGCGACTCTCTCTTGCAGCGCTTTGAGGGTGCATCCATTGTCAGGTAAGCAACTCTGTAATACCTACAGCTCTTGCATCACTGATTCTTGTGTCCATAAATAACATTATTACATGTTAAAAGCTTTATTATTCAAGTACTGTGTGTGACTACAACAGCAGTAATATTTACAGTGAAGTTATTTTGGGTGGCTCATACATGTGAAGCTGTCAGTCACTGTAACAGACTCACGTATAAAGCTGTCAGTCACTGTAGCCTGCTCTCACATGTGAAGCTGTCAGTCACTATTGATGGCTCACAGCCATAGTCACATTTTGTTGAAAGCTTTTGTGAAGCTTGTATATATTACATCAGTGTTTTCCTTGACTTACAGAGCATCCAAGTCTTGGTTTTAGTGATTGAATGTGAGAGGCAGAGCATCCTGCTCTAAACCATGTTGGCCAGGGTCATGTAGAAGTTGTGACTTTATATACATTATTTTATTATCTTAGTTCTTGGGACACTTTCAAAAAATGTTATGTCTGATGTTAGTGCAATCAGTAATTTTTTTTTTTTTTTTTTTTTTTTACTTCTTTTGCTGTCCCTTTTGTAGAGTGGCATGATTTCCATTATTTTAAGTGTTTCAAGGTTGATACTGATATCTAGGCTTTGTCTCCATGTTTAGGGCTGTAATAGTGGCTTTTGCAAATGCTGATGAATATAGAATTCTAGAAAGTGGAGCCGAGTGCATGGGCAAGCTGGATTTTAAACACTTCACTTTATTATTTAATACTCTTTGACTTTATCATCAGGTTTGTGAAAAAGAGGAAGAGGAAGAAACTGCGGCCCTTGAAGAGAGGGTTCAAGCGACCCAGCAGGCGAGACCTGGTCTACTTGGAGGAGTCCCCAGATTACTGCACACGCAATGAAGAGTAGGTCATCTGTTTATGGTTCATCTCACAATGTCTGTAATTCTGTTGTACTCTGGTTCTTCACCAGGGTCTTGCACTCTAGTACATTTTGCACATGTTAACTGGCCCTGTATCATCATGTTGGACCTAAAATAAATTTTTGCACTTTGGTACTTACAGCTTCTTACATTATGGCCTTCTTAAAGCACGATAAGACAGATGGTTAAAATCCTTACTTTTAAAGGCATCTCTAACAATATTTAAAACAATATTTTTCTGGGGGAAGACCCTTGCGGCTGTCTGAAGTTATAAACCGAGATAGTTCCCATCTACCAGGTTGCATCAGTCATGGGGTTTTTAGGTCTACCAGAATAAGAACCTGGCCCCCTCACAGAGGTGCAGAAAGCAGTCTTTCCCCACCTCACCAGGGAAGGATTCCAGAAAGTCTCACACACCTCTCCTAGTTATTTGGGAGGTTATCTTCTTCATGATTTTGGGGCTTAGCATCCCCACGGCCTGGTCCGCGACCAGGCCTCCTCTTTGTTACACATCCCCAAGAAGCAGCCTGTAGCAGCTGTCTAACTCATAGGTATCTATTTATTGCTAGGTGAACAGGGGCATCAGGATGAAAGGAACTCTGCCCATTTGTTTCTGCCTCTACCGGGGATCGAACCCGGAACCTTAGGACTACGAATCCCGAGCACTGTCTACTCAGCTGGTCAGGGAAGAGGCCGAACATCTTACACTGATGGGGTCTGGACAGGACTGTTGTAGTGGTTCCCGGGTCGCCTCTTTTTCACGTAGGCTCTGGTGTTCAGCTACTTGCTTTGGGGTTTTTGCCGTGGTAACTTTTCTTCCACATTGTGGTGTAGCATGAGCGCTTGTAGAGTGCTTGGGAGCTGCATGTGCTCAGGGTTACCTTCCCTGTGTGCTCTGTAGTGCTACCTTAGCATTACCAGTGTTATCTTCTCTGGAGTATCTGGGAGTCGCTCCCTTGGTGGTCCTCCTTGCTTGTGGTGGCCCTCACCCAAGGTAAGTAGGGTTTTGTGACTTTGCTGTCTTTACCCAGGTTGAGTGTGACTGGCTAGTGGGGTGAACTGGTGGTTTGTGGGCTTCTCTTCAGTGCATTGAGGTCAGCGTTCATAACCACATAACCCAAGCTGTGTCAGCTTACTTTTAGGTCTGGTGTAGTGTTAAAAGTGCCCGAGTGTCCTGCTTGGTTTACCCTTCAAATCCTGGAAATTCCCTGCAGGTTTGGTGGTCCTAAGGATATCCCTTTTCCCCTCCCAACCTGCTCTCACCCTATGAGTGTTTGAGGGTTGCTCATCATCCATGCTGCATAATAATGATTTGTTCTGCCTATGCCAGAACACCTACCTTAAGTCCTGTGGGATTTGTGCTCCCCATGTGCCCTTTTATCTGGCCCTCCTACTGAAGTTCTTGCTATCAGGTTGCTACTGCTCTGCGGGTTCATTTTGTGCACTTTCCGTGGCTAAGGTTGTGCACCTGGCTGGATACCCCAGAACTGTCCCATCTGATGTTTAGGGCCCCGCAATTACAGGGATTGGTGAGCTCCAACTTGGCTCTGTCCCCACCTCTTCCTTGCCCTTCAGGTTTTGTTCGCCCTTCTAATAACCTTCCCTCCTGCTTCCGGCCCTGAACTGTCTGAGGGCTTCCAGGCTGGGGCAGGGTTTAGCTCGGGGTATGGCTCGGCCAGCTCCGGGGATTGCCCCTTTAGTCAGGTGGGAAGGCAGTTGAGCTGCATAGTCCTGCCGAGGCTTTGGAATTCTCCTTTTAACCAGCCAGCCCTTCTGTTGAAGCTTTTCCCCTGGACTCTGCACCCACTGCCAGGGATAGGAAAGCAAATGCTGGCTCCACCCAAGGCCCCTGAGTGTGACTTCCAGGGCTTGGGAGAAGTTGGATATGGGCATGAGGGTTCGTTTTGATAAAGTGGTCCCCAGATCCCTCCGACGAGGGTCTACTTTTGCAGGAGGAGGTCTCCTTTTATCTCTTGCCCTCGTCTGCATCAGGTCATCTCAGAGTAAGTGGCTTCTGGCACAGTCGGCACATACATAACTTTTCAATTGGTTTCCCGCTTCTTTCTGGTCCTAAAACGGGACTCTCCAGCCCTTTGTTTCATCCAATTGACTTATTGAGACTGAACCAATTCATTCCTTGCCCCTTTTTCTAGATTACAGTACCACATTGACCCAGGTCTGCCTCATACTGGAGGCAGGTGCTTTGATGATTTCCTGGACATCTAGAACACACATTGGCATGTCTCTTTACATCTGAGGTTCAGGGATTGGCTAGGTTTTTGTGGTGGGTCGAGTCATGGTGGCTCGTGTTTGTGTCTTGGCCTACCTCAATGACTGGCTGGTGTTGGCTCCCAGTCAGTTAGTGCATCTGCTAGCCAGAGATCTGGTTCTTTCTCAGGTCACCAGTTTGGGTTGGCTTAAGTCCCAGTTGGCTGTGTTCCAGGTTTGGACTTGGCTGGGACTCTCGGTCTACTTTGCTTTCCCTTCCTCCTGTGGTCTTGACCCAGCAGCAGCACTGCTGTCTGTTAGTGTTGGGTCAGCTCCAGGTACCTCGACGGTTGCTTGAGCAGTTGTGCAGAAGCCAAAAATTTTCCTGCATCACTTTTCCTCTTGACAAAGTATGGCTTCAGCGGCAGTTCTGGTATCTCCGGTTCAGTCTCTTTCACTGTTGCCACAATTGTTGGGTGCAGGCCCATTTGGCCCTTCGCCGGCTACTGCATTGCTTGTTTCCTCTTCAGGCTTTTTGAAATTTGGTTCTCTGGCACTTTCCTCTGCCCTTGTTCAACGACTTCACAAATGCCTCAGTTCTGGGTTGGGGCTTTATGACCAGCACTCACCAAGCAGGCCAGGGTCATTGATCTTCTACCTTCATTGAGCTCACAGTACAGTGAGGCAGTTTGCATCCGTGTGCACGTGCCACATGGGTTTACCTCTGTCACTTGCCCTTTGAGGCTGGACTCGAGTAACTCTTCTGCTGGGTTCTAGAGGTTTGGCTCTTCATCCTGTTCACTTCCAGGGAGTTTCCATTGTTCTTGTGGATGGTCTCTCCCAGTCTCCATGGAGTGGACCGTTGATGCTGCTTTCTTACTTTGGTTTTACGAGACATACAGGTGCCCAAAGATGGACCTCTCTGCGCCATTGTGGAATCAGCGTCTTCCTTTGTTATGCAGCTCTGTTCCCCCAAGTGTGAGGCTCTTGCAGTAGATGCCTTTTGGCTGGATCAGAGTTCCTATACTGTACCTCTTTTTCCCTGCTCCAGTTGTTGCTCTAGGTTCTGACCAGGTTGGAGCCCTACCAGGAAAAAGTGGTCCTCTTGGATCCTTGGTGACCTAACGGCCTTGGTTTTGGGTGCTGCTTGCTCTGTATCCAAACCCGAACATTTACCCTGGCTCTGCCTCGTGTCAGATAGGTGGCCCATTGATGTAATTTGCTGGTTTGACCTCAACTCATGGCATCTGGTCTTTTTGATGCATCTTTATGGCAAGCAGGTGGCTTCTTTGATTTCATTCATTTGCATTTCTCTTCTTGGTGAGAGTAAGAGGCTTCATGGCGCTCCTTTTAACTCCTTCCTTTCCCTTCCTCGTTTGTCTGTTTACGAGCATGTAGTGCTCTCCTATTTTGGCTTTATTTGTATTCAACAGTTTACAGTTCCAAATTAACTGAAAATGTTTCTTCATTATTGATGAGCTTTATACTACATTATACTTTGTTTGTACTACAGTTCATAAAATATTTGTAATAATTTATCAAGCTTTATCTACATCAGATACAAATACTTACAGTAGTAGTACCATGATAATTGATACTTTACTTTCCTGCAGACTTGGTGTACTTGGGACTGAGGGGCGTATGTGTAACAAGACCAGCTGGGGAATGGATGGCTGTAGGATCTTGTGCTGTGGTCGGGGGTACCAAACCATGGTCAGAGAAGTGACTGAAAAATGCAATTGTAGATTCATCTGGTGTTGTAAAGTGCAGTGCGAGAAGTGCCAGGTTTCCCGTGAGGAACATTACTGTAACTAAAGAAAACAGTCTTGGACTACTAAGTACTGTATACAAAAAGCATCAATGTTTATAATATTACCTGCTCTGCATTTGTTGCAGGGTGATTCGAGAATGTATGTCCAGAACAAAAATATTCATAAAATTGTTTCCCATAGTTAGGGTTTCCTATAATTAGAGTTTACAAAGGTTTATGGTTAGACATTCAGGAAGATTGTACATAATACTTTAAAAGAAACATTTTACTGTGTATGAAAGTTCAACAGTTAATAGATTATTTATGTCATTGGACTTGCGTGTTCCTCCCTAATAGATTATATAATATGATTTAAGTGTCCAAGATGTGCAATGTTGTCATTTAGGAGCAGAGTATGGACACTGAATAAACAGCACAACAGAAAAATTGAAAATGAGCTGTTATTTGCAATGAAAACCAAATATGTTTTATTCAGCATTGCTGGTCCTAAATGACATTCCTATAACTATGCTACTAATTTAGTGGTGGCTCTAAATTATATTCCTATAATTAAGAATTAATATTGGATGAAGCAGTAACTGTGTTTAGTTTCATTTCTTGTACCTGATTCGTTTTGTAAATACTGTATGTACCTCAGCTTTCTAACTGCAGCATCTTTCAAATGTGGAAAATGTATAACAAATATATTAATTTCATTGTAAGAGATTGAACTGTATATATTAAATCCCACCTCTATGCCAATATCTTAACCTTGTACATTAATTGCTACAATAGTTATACAATGTCACAAACTGATGTAATATTTAAGTTTAAAGTATTACCATACTGGATATATGGAAATGTGAAATACAGTATTACTTTAAGAAAATATGTTAGAACTGTAGAAGCAGATCAGTTTAAACAGCAATTTTATAAGGCTGTGGATGCCATCCAGATTTTTGACACATTTGTAAGGAAGAATGCACATAATTAGAACAATACATGCAGTATTTAGATGTGTGTTTGTTGGTGTGGTGCTTGTGTAAATTATTATGTACATATACATGCATGTATATGTGTTTTTATATCAGTAATATGTATGTACATGCATAGTGCTGGAGACAATCTTTACTTGGTGACATGTCATACTAGTGTCCGAGTCAACATACCAGTAATTCACTAATTAGTATTGCCTTCGCTGGATCAGTGACTGTCAATATCTTTCATCTTTTGGCATTACTGAATGCCACAATAGGTTTACACAGTCCCCCATTCCATCACCAGATCAGAAACTGAATACATTTCATCAATCCATATTGCCTTCACCTGCTTGTATATTTGCTTTTCTGTTAAGCCGTAAAAATATATAAGATAATGTCACTCATCAGTTTTTGAACAACCAGGCAAGTGAATTAATTCAATATTTTAAGTATTGAATTAAATTATAATTTGATTACACTTATTATAAGATACTTGGTGTTTATTTCTTCACCAGACTATCTTTACATTGATCAAATCAAGTCTCCAGCAGTGTGTATACAGTATGTATAATAAATCTATTGTGTGTTAGGTTTGCATGTGGTGTATTCGTTTTCTGCAATACACTGATGTAAGAATTACATGTGAAGGATACCTAAGCAAAACTTGTCTCGTTCCAGATGTTGACAAGACTTATCTTTAAATTAGTGGTTTTAGGGATGTAATGAGTCATATGATGGCCTGGTACATAGATTTAGAAAATGAATTGTTGTTTGGACAATACTGTAGATATAAAAACAACATTCAGGATATTCACAGCTGCTCTTTGTTATCTATGATTACTGAAGATGCGCTGTATGCTGGCTACATATCAAAAAATTTAAATTAATAATAAGCAAACTTTGTTCACCAACTGCAAGCGTCAAAAGAAAAACATTGTAGAATGACAGAGCAACTCTATTGCTTCTACACTCTGCTGGAACATTAGAAGTCTCACAAAGGGTCTCAGAATGCCACTCCAAAGAGCTCCCTCATCTCTCTCCTCCAGATCTTGGACTGAATAACTTGTAGAGAAAGTGATGACGTTTCAGTCCATCCTGGAACCATTATCAAGCACACTAGGGGATCACAATAACCTGTTAATGTGGGTGTCTGGAGTTACCCAGGACACTGGCTCAATCCCCATCCTACTCCAATCATTTTCTCTGTATGAAGTTGTCAAGGAAGAGAGAATGTATGTGTCACCATAAGGCAAGAGGTAAGGCATGAGAAGTAAAGCATGAAAACCTGGCTGGTATAAGAACAAAGGAAACAGCAGAAGGTATGATGGCAGCCAAAGAAAGCACAAAAAAGAAATGGAAATAGACTTTTTTCCCCAAACTGAAGAACTGTCTTCATAAGCTATGTTCTAGACAATGCATTGCTGGAGGAAGCAATTTGGAAAACTTAAAATTTATTCCTCAAGGGCAGCATTTTTCAACCACTGTGCTTCAACAAAGGTAAATAGGAATTCCACAAGAGATACTGATAAATTGGTTAATTCTAATCATATGCAAATATTTTTTAAGTCATTTTAGTGTTTATGTTTTCTCATTTAACCAGTATGAAGAGCAAAGACAGAAATTATTTCCTTTCAGTTGACAATGAAATCTCTCCATTTTATCTAAAGTATGACCCAGAATTATTTCAAGGATACACAGGTTGAAAAATGCTGCTCTAGAGGGAATCAAACATCAGAATAAATGCAAAATCACATCTATATGAAATACATATGTTGTATATATAAGGCTCAGAGCACTTTGAAATCCATTGAGAACTTATTAACTTTAATCTTAATTAAATCACTAGAAAATGTTGATATAAATTTTAAGTTCAACTTTATTTTGATAATGCAAATCTTTATTTGTAGAAAATGCACAATATAGAAGTTACAATTAATGTATAGTCGTGTTTATTTGGAATACATTTTTGCAGGGTTTTTTTATGATAAAATATAACATGGTTTTTATAATTACATAAAGTGATGTATATTAGATCCATCTTGTGCATTAAAAAATCACTGAAGAATATATGTTGCTAGTTAATCACTATCATTAGTTTCTAACAAGAATGAGTTATACAGTATATATATATTTTTGATGATGTACAGTACTGTATATGCTTGATCTATACATACTATAAATAGAATTGCTTTTCCTAACTAAAAATATATTTCCATATACTGCCTTCAAGTTTTCAAGGCTTTCTTCTACCCTAGTATCCTTACCTTGTTATTCATTTATTCATTTTCCTCGAGGTTAATACCACCAAAACTTCATTCAGCATGGCTTGGGTGTACAACCTTTTCATGGCACAGATCCATGATCTGTGATCCATGGATCCTTGATTTATGTGCTGGCTGAGAGAAGTGGTATATGGTAGTGCCATACATGTTATTTTGCCTTCAGTTAAGGTTAATGTGTCAGTATTGGGGTGAGCAGAGGCATTATTAAGCAATAGCTAAGCCCAAACTTTACTTGGCCTCACTCCATGATTCTTAATTTAATCATAGACTTACAAAACATATACTTAAACCAAGAAAGAAAAATCTCGAGTGTAAAAATCATGCGTTCTTTGAATGATGATAATATACAGGCATACTGTGATTTCAGCCCCTTAAACGAATAATAAAATTTGTTTCTGCATACTCAAAGAATATGCAATGATTGTGTACTCACCTAATGGTGAGTACACACCTAATGTGTGTGCATATAAATAATAATGATGCAATAAAAATATATGAAACATTAATTTGTTCACTAACCTCCTTGTAGTACAGCCTAGCTAGTCTTGATAAGCAATGGGCAGCAAAATAGTATAGTACTATCCTGATGGTTTGTTAGACTTCTGCAGTCAGACTGAATCAGCCTTGAAGTCATTAATGACCATGGTTAGTGCCCTTCTTCCACTACAAACTTGAACTGTTCATCATGAATAGTCAGCCCCAGGTTACAATGTTACATAAACCAATGGTATACAGCAACACCCAAATCATTGTACTTGGGTTTTAATGTCTCATATTTCTCTATCAGTCTTCCCTTTTACTTAAAGACTCCATGATCTACTTTCATTTTGTTAGAAACTACTAATACCAATGTCATACCCTTCTACCAGGAGCTTACCTTCCCAACTCCGATAATGTTTTTTTTAATAACTTGACCTCTTTATCCATGGTAATGAAGTTCCTCTTAACATTAAATGAAAATGTTTGAGTAATTAGAGGTCTAACTGCACTTGTGCACAAGGATGGCATGCATGCACTCACAGTAGGTATGTATGTCTCAGAAAAACTTCACAAACTACTTTGTATCGCTTACAATACAAGTGTAGCAATAAATTTTTAATATAATTCTCGGTAAAAATAAATTATATAAAACATAATTATAAATGCATTACAATATTCTGAATAATATTTACAAATAGAAAAGCAAAATACTAACTTACATAGGATATGGTGGAAATTACTGTGATGAACTGACACTCCATATTTCACCACATTGCCCTCTGGAAGTTCTTTTTATCATAATTTTTTAGGAGAAATCAGCTTGGTAGAATTAAAAACATAAAAATATAAGAATAGAAGAACTGCAAAAGGTTAATTGGCACATGCAAGACATGTAAATAATTATTAGGAAAGTTTTAAGCTCAGAAGATCATTTAGAACTGCCCATTTTGGAATATTCAAAAGTTCCTAGATATCAAATAGGATGCAAATACAAGAGCAAAAAGACAAAATAAGTGATACAGTATCAAAGAAATCAGATTCACTAAGGATTTAATCAAGGGAAATATGACAAAATAAGTGATACAGTATCAAAGAAATCAGATTCACTAAGGATTTAATCAAGGGAAATATGACAAAATGGTACAGTGGGAACATGCAAAGTAGCTTCTATTTATATCCAACTAAATTTGCCCATATACTGTATACTATCTAGTCTAAACTATATTTGAAATAATAAAGCAATCCCATACCCTAGTGATACAGTACAGTACTTAAATCAACAGCCCTATTTCCAAACAAACTTTTACCTATGTCTTTTCTGAATGTAAACTTATCCAATTACAGTAGTTTGTGGTTTTACTTAGGGTTGATGTATCTAACATTTTATTAATATCTTCCTTTGTTATACCCTTTCGTTCATTTGTATACTTCAATCATGCCACCCCTTACTCTTCACCTTTCTAGAAAATGTAAATTAGGTTTTCTTCATCTTTCTTAAGAGAGATTTCTACTGCTGGAATTAACTGTCATTTTTCTCTGCGCATATTCAAGTGTCATTCAAGTATCATTCTATATTATAGTGACCAAAACTGAACTGCATAATCTAAATGCGTTCTGACAAAAATTATCAAAAGTCACAAAGCTCAAAAGACTATATATAGCACCATCTTTATCACAGAATGTAACAAAATTTCTAGACATCATTCAGAATGCTAACAGAGAGCAAAAACACGTAGGACGAGCTATGTCAGAGGTATCATATTCACCAAGGATTTAATAGTGTCGTATGAAACTCAAGGAAATACAGGTACTGTATTGAGAAAGCAAAATTTCCAATCTTGAAAAACAGGATATTCTTGTAGGTGCACAATGTTTAGCAGAACAATACAGTTCTGACAGTAATGTGCAGAACTTTATTCCATTATAAAAATGTATTGGCCACACATGACTAACTCTACATGTGTTATTTGTGTGTAGCCAATACATTACCTAGCCAGAGACATTTCCTGCTTCTTGAACCAGAGGCAGGAGGAAGGCAATGAGGATAGGTATCAGAGAGACAGGTAGGGTGAAAGCAGATTTTCTTTATGGAAAGGTGAGGACAGTGGGGACAGAAGAAAGGACTTACCTGTATTATTGAGGGAATTTATAGCATGGGTATGTAGAGAGAAATGTTGAATAAGGGTTGATATATAGCAGGAAATAGCCTCTTATGACATTTGAAAAATTTGTGACTTAACTGTAAGAATAATTTCCTCTTTTTTTTTTTTAAGAGTTGGATGATCTGAATGGTTGGGGTTACATTCATCAAACTCGAAAAAAGACCAAAGCTTAATACACTGGAATAGAAGAATATTTTATTGGAGGGAAAATTCTTTGCTCAACTTTCCCTGCAGTAAGTTTTTGTCTTGAATAAAATTGATTTAAGGAATTGTGTTTTGCAGGTAATGGTATGACCATGAGGTTGGTATAATTGTTTAGGAGGGATGAGACATTGTTTGCACTGAAATCCTTAAGGGTGTGATTGTGCTAAAAGATAGTGTGTATGATTGTTGTAGTATTTTTCAGTGAATTAAGTGTATGATCACAGCAAAGTGTATGTCACTGTAGGAGTATACCAGAAAACTCATAAATGTATGACACTGGTTCATTCATTCATCATGATACATTCATTCATTCATGATACATTCATCATACATTCATTCATTCATTCATGATACATTCATCATACATTCATTCATTCATTCATTCAGGGAGCCGGTCGGCCGAGCAGACAGCACGCTGGACTTGTGATCCTGTGATCCTGGGTTCGATCCCAGGCGCCGGCGAGAAACAATGGGCAGAGTTTCTTTCACCCTATGCCCCTGTTACCTAGTAGTAAAATAGGTACCTGGGTGTTAGTCAGCTGTCACGGGCTGCTTCCTTGGGGTGGAGGCGTGGTCGAGGCCCGGGCCGCGGGAACACTAAAGCCCCGAAATCATCTCAAGATAACCATCATCTTTATGGTTCCTGCATCCATGGTTCCTGCCTGCCATCTGAGGAGCTGGAGGAACCCTGCGACCTGTGACAAATAGCCTTGTACCTTGCATACACCCAATGTTGTAACCCTTTTGTGTAATGAAGTTTTAAATAAATAAAATGAAACACAAACATACAAAAAGAATAGGGGTGGTAGGAGAAGAAAATATTAAAGTGTTCAATGAGGATCCACAAGGTCTTCTCTGAGTGCTCTTTATTTTCTTCTCCGAGGCTATGGTCCCTACAATTGCACCAGAGGTGGTACCCTTACCATATTATATATACAGTATATATATATATATATATATATATATATATATATATATATATATATATATATATATATATATATATATAATATGTATATATATATACATATTATATATGTCGTATAGTAGCCAGAACTCCCTTTTTGGCCTACTATGCAAGGCCAGATTTGCCTAATAAGCCAAGTTTTTCTGAATTAAAAGTTTTTTTAATTTTTTTCAATGAAATGATAAGTACCCTTTCATTATGTATGAGTCAATTTTTTTTATTGGAGTTAAAATTAACGTAGATATATGACCGAACCTAACCAAACCTACCTAACCTAACCTAAACTACTTATAGGTTAGGTTAGGTTAGGTTAGCCGAAAAGTTAGGTTAGGTTAGGTTAGGTAGGTTAGGTAGTCGAAAAACAATTAATTTATGAAAACTTGGCTATTAGGCAAATCGGGCCTTGCATAGATGTAGAAGTGCGTTCGGCTACTAGGTACGACATATATATATATATATATATATATATATATATATATATATATATATATATATATATATATATATATATATTATATACGTATATATATATAAATATATATATATATATAATAACTATTGTCATTTGTAAGCTGCCTTGCATGGTTCAATAAATTTACTGCAAATTTTTAATTTCCTGTCCTTATTTAAAAAACAATGTAAAGTTTAATACCTGTGTAAGCACAGCGTTTCATCTATCTAATTGCTGTTAAAAACTATTTAGTAATTTTTACCAATTCAATCAAAACCAAACATTTTACTCAAGATAATCTACATTATGTTCATTTGACAGCAAAATGCATTTGTGAGATAATCAGGAGTTGTTGTTAATAATATATGTGATTACCAAATTTTTCAAAGACCTCTCCCAATAATCTTTAGAAACCTCATTAGCTTCATGGAAACCATCAAAATAAAAAGTATATTTAGTTCTTGCAAAAATGTAATCAATTTAGATAGTTTCAAACTCTTTACTTGTCTGCATGATTACTGCTCAGCAAGATGTCTCTTCAGACTACATGATTTGACTGTTTGCACTTCAACAAGAAACACCAAATCAAAGTTCTTTAAGTCTGTGATTATATTATATCAGGGTCACACCAGTTGCTTACAATGTACTGACAAAAGTCTTGACAGTTCCAGCTGAACCAAAGAGTATCACAGCACAAGGATCTTTTTCACTGTTAGCAGCTCTTCTACTGCAATATCTTTCTTTAAATCTTTAATTTTAAGTGGAGAAAATTTTTTACCAACATTAATCCTACTAAATGAGGATTCAAGGTATGAGTCATCCACAGTGTTTTAAGTTCTTTGCGACCATTCCAAATCAATTTGTGTAGATTGTCATCTTTAAATTTTTTAATGTCTTCTTTATATGTTTCCATGTCATCTTGACGAATCTGAGCATCACGGATATCATCGAGAGATTTCTCTCTCTCTAATATTCTGAAAAGTTTTTCCCAAGCTACACCAACCTTCATAAATATTCCTGTATATATTTTGAGCTTATCAACTTCAGCAGCTATATCTAATTATCAGACTTAGACTTATATTTATGGGATATAGTGTTTCTCTGCATTCTCAGGTTAATGATCTGATCCTGGCAGTCACTATCAAATTATAAATATTAGGGAATCCTTTGAGTACTATTGCATAAAATGGTTACATCCATTTTTAATGTCATTATATTAAAATCTAATTGTTCTTTATCTAATTTCGTAAATGTGGTTTTAAACTGAGCTGAACTTAAGCCCATGCTTTTCTTGACAAATTCTTTTACTGTTTTTGTTTTATCTGAAAAGTATGTAAATAACATTGCTTGAAAAACTTCACACATAGTCTTTTGTCCTTCATGATGGATACACTTATACAGTTTACTGAAAATGAAGTCTTCAAGTGAGAAACCTACTGGCATCTTGCTTGGTGGCATGTTAAATGGTATATCCATCCTTCACAGGTGTTGGTCAGCAAGTTTAACAGCCTGAAAAAAAATTACAGCGTAAGAATTTTACTCTTTTCTAGAGAAACAATAAAATCCTCTGTAAATAAAATAAAAGGTGTTGAATGTTAAGAAATGCTGATTTATGGGGAGGGCCTCGGTGACACTCAGTAACTGTGATAGCTCCACACCTAAGTCACATCAGCCCTTGTGAGTCTTAATATATTACCAGAGGCCAAATCTGGCTCCCCTTCAGAGGTGCAGGAAGCAATGGATTCATCTGGATTGTTCCTGGATGGGGTTCTGGGAGTTCTTCTACTCCCCAAGCTCAGACTGGGGCCAGGCTTGAGTTGTGAGACCTTTGTCTAACAGGCTGCTGCTTGGAGTGGCCCGCAGGCCCAAATATCCACAGCAGCCCAACTGGTCAAGCACTTCTTGAAGAAAACTATCTACTTTTCTCTTGAAGATGTCCACATTTGCTCATGATCACCCTCACGGAAGAACCAAACCGCCAGAAAGGAATCGAATCGAAGCAACAGCTGCACAGGTTTACAGAAAGAAAAAACTGCAGCAAGTGCTCCAACCAGTAGTTAGGTCAAACACTCCCCAGTAACAGCCGAGTTTCCAGTTCCCCACGTTAACAATCATCTGGAGCATAACAAAAAAACTCATCTAGTAGGGAGGGGAGGGCCCAGGGAGCCACCATGGCCAGTCCCCCCCCCCTGCCTCCCTAACAGGAAGAGGCCATTCATTACATTCAATACTGGTTTTCTGAAGGCAAGACAGAAAACAAATGTGACACACCAGAAGCAGGAGAGAGTAAAGGTCAAAACTCCAAAGGGGGGAGACCAGCAGGGGAAACCTTACCTTACCGGAAGCAACAAGCTCAAAGGGAACCAGAAACACTGACCAAGAAACAAAATGCCAGGACCCCAAAAGACCTCCAAAACCCCCTGGAAACCATTTTAAGTACATTCAGAGGTTTGTGGTATTCTGATAACATTTTCAGGAATACCTCATTAATTAAGATCTTGATTATTACACAATAAAATCACAAAAAATGTGATATACTGTACATCAATGAGAAAATGAGCTGAAGCTCTGAAGCGACTCAAACAACGCACTACCAGCTGCTCACACCTTATCACTGTACCAACCAGACTGGATAAAATTATACAGCTGAGATTCAATTGAAACTTATCTGAGAGGTTTCAGAACCATACAGACAACTGCATGGTTCATGAAATAAAGCACAAAAACAGCCAAAAGACACCACAAAAGTTACAAAATGAGTACAAAACACCCCCCCCCCCAGCATGCATGTGTAAAGCTGCCAGTCAGTAGCATCCCAGTGAAGCTGGCATCCCACACTCAGTCCTATTGCTGAGGTGCAAGGATCATCATCTCAACTTCTCTAGTCACTCAGTCACCCACGTTTGGCTTCTTCTCGAAGATAAGTGCTGATCCTCATTTGGGCTCTGGGCCGAGGATGCCTTAGTGCTAACATATTGTTCTTATTTTTTGGTATTTGCTGCACAAGTATGTTTGCAAGCCACACTCTTGAGTGAACTTGGCATTACCTGTTCTTGGAGCTGGCCACTACAGTGGAGAGCCTCGCCCAGGGTAGGATACGAGTCGTTGAATCCTCTGCAAAACCTTGTAGTTGTAGTTAGGAACACTGTTTTGTTTTGTGATATTGTACAGTACTGTACATTAGGGTGCATGCACTTTGCTTATGTGGTACATTGCAGATGTATTTCATAGAGAAGTTTATTTTATAGACTGCATTTGGTGTCTGTTCTTCCTGTAAATGTCCCTGGTGCCTGGGTGTCTTCCTTGGTTAGCCACCTTCAGGCCCTCATAACCCCTGTGAGCTGCAGCATGGCTCGTTATCTAATTCATCTTCTCGGATAGTACCTTGTATTTTGGAGAATAAATCCCCTAAGGCTCAAAACTGATGTACTAAGTCATAGCAGTTAACAAAATTTGCATAATCCATTTTCTATTCATGGGTCCTCAGCTAGGGTTCTGCTAATTAAATACATCAGTTTACTGATGTTGGGAACACTCGAGAGGATGGGCTACGTCGTGAACTGACCAGACGAGCTCACTTTCACTATATCCAAGTTTCAAGGGTGCTTGTTGGCTTTAATACTTGCCAGCGATCATCCTGTCTGTCTTCACCATGCTGCTTGTTGGGGTCAATGAAACCTACAACCCAAAATCCTGCAGCATTTGTGCTCATTGAATTGAGCACAAATGGAGAAGGTGAACTGAAAGTGAATCCAACGAGCATTTGTGGTCATTGGATTGGAGAAGGTGAATTGCATCTGGTCTAATTTTCCTCCTTCCCCTGATGGTGTGGTGTGCCGTGCTTGGTCTCCCAACTCCCCACCCTTGATTACAACTCCAAAATGTCTGGAGGTTTCAGAATCAGACCAGGAATTAGCTGTGAGTGTAGCTCGGTCATCTCCAACCCTGCTCTATTGGCTCTGTTTCTGGTCAGAGGTCATCATGGCTGGCACCTGGGGACTTGGGGAAAACCCTAGCCCCCAGGGTTAATATCCTAAAGATATTAGCATCGGTACTCTTGAGAGATGTAGGAATTATTATTTCCAACAGAAGGTTGACATATCAAACACCCGACAAAATACCTTGCAGTAGCAGAGCAGCCAATCCTCAATATGGGTGGGGATCTGGAGCCTTACTAGCAATATACTTTAGGGTCCCGGTAGTACAGTCGGGTTCGTTCTTTAAACAAAATCGAGAATTACGGGTTCGAATCCCGGGCAGGACAGAAATGGCTGGGAGCATTTCCTATCACCTAGTGCCCCTATCCACCTAACAGTAAGTAATCAGGAGTTAGTCAGCTTGTTGTGGGGGTTGCATCCTTGGTAAGTTCAGTAATTCGACCTGGGGGGGGGGGATCGATATAAACCTAACGTGTATTAATACACTCTGGCTGCCTGTCCCCAGATAAAATGAATTATTATTATTATATTATTATACTGTCCATTCAAAACAGAAGCTTCACAATGCCTCCTTTCCCAAGTTTGCCATTGCCGAACCTTTCCTATGGGTCTGTGTTGCCACTTTCCCCGGGTTCACACTAGGTTTATCACTTTCCTATGGTTCAAACCGTCTCTTCGATATAGTACTTACCAAAAGGGAAGTTATTGAGGGAAGAGGCTAGCTTTTCGGGGCAGTTGAATATATAATATCCCATGGTGGACCTGAAGGTCCGCCAGTGCCAGACGTTTCTTCTTAAAGATACGTACAGTTCGCGTTTCTCCTCTTTAGACTGTACACAATTTGCATTTGCGAGAGGGTTGTGTCCTCCCGCTGACTGTATGAGAGGTGATGTTAGGAGGCGGCTTCCTCTTGATGGTCTGTGCAACTATCAATACAGCTTCTTCTTCTTCTTCTTCACGATACGTGAAGTTTGTTGCGTGTTGTAGCATGAAGGTTGTGTCCTCCCGCTGACACCATTTGTTGGTGTTGACACTCAGGGTTGCCAGATCTAATTGGCTGAAAGTAGCGAGCTGACGGCCTAAAAGTAGCGAATTTGTAATAAGAGTAGCCCAATTTTTTTTTAGTAATGATAGGGTTTCAAAGTAATATATTTTGATATATAGAGTACACTACACGATGTTAATTGTTGTATTAATATTATTTATGCACATACACACACACACATTATATTTTATATATATATAATATATATATATTATATATATATATATATATATATATATATATATATATATAGGTACTGTGTACGTTTAGGGTGATCCTGGACGGCATGGGTTCGAATCCTGGCCGGGTCAAAGAGTTCTTAGNTCCAAGTGCTACATTGTCGTATGCGCCGCTTTCTCTGATGGTTTCCTTCCGTTCTACAACCTGCTCATTTAGTTCATTTTATTTCCCCACAACTCTCACACTAAACTACAACTCTCACACTAAACTACAACTCTCACACTAAACTACAACTCTCTAACATCTCTTGATTCATCTGCTTCTAGAGCTTCTAACAATTCCCCTTTGTTCTACTGATAGTAATTGTGACGACTCTTTGTCAATCTGTCACTGACCGTAAGTATTTCATACGGGGCCTATAGCTCTCTCTCTCTCAGAGAGAGAGAGAGAGAGAGAGAGAGAGAGCGAGAGCGAGAGAGCGAGAGAGGAGAGAGGAGAGCGAGAGGGGGACACCATTCCGCATGCGGCCACTCCTGGACCAACCCACTATGGGTGATCACATCCAAAGTGTGCCTTTTACTCCCCCAAACTAGACTAGTGTTTCTCCACCGTCGGGGAGAGGTGAGAGGCAGACGGAGGGGAGTGAGGAGAGGGGAACTAATGAGGACGAAGGGGGAAGGAAAGAGTGAGGAAGAAAACTGCCGGAGAGAGGGAGAGAGGAGGGCCCCGTCCCTCACAATTCCTCACAGCTCTCTCTCTCTCATCATTTCCTCACGCTCTTTAACTCTCAATATTTTTACTCTTCTCCTTCCCTCTACACGCTCCCTCTCCTTCTCTCTACACTCCCAACACTTTCCCTCCCCCTCTACAGTACTCTACCACTCTCCTCTCTCATCACCTGTTCTCCCCTCACACAGATTCTCATCCTCGCTTCCTCCTTCCCTTTGCTCTCCTCTTCCAATCCCTTTCTGCTCTTTATCATCATCTATCATTCAGGAGAATGTATCAATGTAGGTATCAATCCAACCCCATCAGTGTTCATGGCTGTCATTCAAGATTGGAATTTTCTCAAATATAAATTAACATCATTATATCTTAACATTGTGCATATTTAGGAGTAGACAGTTAAGGTGTGGGCGATTATTCGCGTCTGAAGCATGTGGGTGAAGCATTAACACAATTGCGATTCGAACAGAGGTCGTCACCGAAGAGAAATGTTCGAACGTCATCAAGTGTTAGTGGTGTGCAAAGCGTTCTTCATTCATAAACATGGAGCTTGGCGGCTGCATGGAATTAACATTGGTCTATGTTGGTGAGGACAGGCTGGTGACAGACAAGATAACTGTGAAAACACAAATTTGGCGACAAAACAGTTTAATATTGCACTTAATCACTCATTGGTCTCCCTCCCAATTAGCAATAAAAGACTTGATGGGTGTTTGATGTCATTTTTAATCACGGTCATATACACTGGGATCATCTAGCGGACATAAACAATATATAAAGTTGTTGTTGTTTTAGATTTAGCAACTCTGAACAAACAGTTCCAAGCAGCACGGGCTATGGTGAGCCCGTCGTACTCACCTGACACAAGAGATGTGCTATATATAAAGTATACAAGTCACTTTAATAACGGTCATAACATCTTTCAATGAAGCCCAGCAGAAATTTGGTGAAGCTGAAGCTTACAGCGAGCCGTAACACGAACGTCCTGTGCAGTTAAGTAAGGTTTAAATTAGCAGTGAATCAAGGTTTAAACTATAGTGCAGTGAAACTGTGTTGAAACTCCTCGTCTCAAACAAGAGACTGTCCCCATCAGCAAAGGCCAAATGTTAATTCATTCATTTTGGATTAACAGCATGTTAAAATTGACGTCTTTGGGGTCGGCCGCTGGATGGAACGAACATAACCTGAGGATGGGTGGCAAAGAGAGAAACTGGGATTAAACTCTGTGTGTTGGGGGCATTTTTGCCCTCTAAAGCTAACCTCTCGGTAAATATTATGACGTAGTCATTTGGTTGTCGACACTGTAAAGATCATATACGGTTCTCTCATTGACGGAGAGGAAATTTGAATATTTTTCTAAACAGTAAAAAACATCATGAAGTTGGGAAAAATCATTTGGAAATATAAATGAATATGAATGAAGAAAAGTCGTGTAGTCAGCTGCTGCGCTTGGTAAGCTGGGCATTGTGGGAAATTGTCATCTCAATCTAATAGACTAACGGAAACGTTTAAGCTCATAAGAGTATATTTTGAAATTGGATTTTCCTCTTCAAAAACCCTCAAAAATTCTTAATTTTAGGATGTAAATCATTTGTATCTGCTTTTTAATTATTTGTATTTAATTGAGAGTAGTGAAGGTGTGTGTACTCGTCCAGAAGTACTCGCTGGGGCCAGAGCGCCGTCTTCCCAACCCTCTTACTTTAATGTAATGACTCTTCTTGCGATCTTACCTTATTTACATTCATTTTTTTTATATAGTTAAATTCAGTGACTTGTGCACCTAACTTATTTCACTTATTGGGAATTATAACACTAAAAAAGTTCTTTCTTACATTTGTACAACTCGTTTGTCTCAACAGTTTCCCTCTATGACCCTTTGTTCACCTGTTCCTAGCTTTGAACAATGCTGCTTCGTTTACTTTGTCAATTTTCATTAGAATCTTTTATGTGTCATTGTGTTTCCCTATTTCTCTTTTCCTGTATTTGAGTGCTGCCGCCGGAGGCGGTTAGTTTATTGTGCACCCCATAGTCATCCTGTGAGCGGTAGCGAAAAAACAAAAATGCAGTGGGCACAAAAGGTCCTAATCAGACCTCAGCGGAAATTTTTATTTTAGTGTGGGAAGGTCCAGTTCCACCACTCTTTCCTCGTAGCTCAAACTCTTGAGAGAGAGAGAGAGAGAGAGAGAGAGAGAGAGAGAGAGAGAGAGAGAGAGAGAGAGAGAGGGGGGGGGGGAGAGAGGGGAAGGGGGTGAAAGGAAGGTTAGATGGGTAGGTACTGGGTTGAAGGGAGGGCGGCATGGAGGGAGGGAGGGAGGGAGAGGGAAGGAAGGAAGGAGTGAGATGGCCATTAGGTCGATTAGCTAGAAGGATGAGGAGAGTGCGGGAACATTGTTTACATTGAGGAGGTTGTGGACACTGCCCTGGGTGGGACTGTGGGCGGGCAACCAGAGCTTCTTGCCTCCCTACGCTCACTGAGTAACAACTCACCGGGACTGCTACACTCAACCCTCCAATGTCGCTTGTCAACCAGGAACTATATGACGGCAGAGAGGTGGGGGGGGGGGGCAGAGGGCCAGGAATTAGCACATCAGTGTGAGAAGAAACGAGAGACAGTCACTTTGAAAATGGTATAGCAGATACAATATAGACACAACCCAGACTACTTCACTGCCATATGAGGAGGAAAACAGTGAAAGAATAGGTAATGAAACTAGAGGACAAGGGAGGACATGCTAGCATAGAATGATGATATGGATGTGTGTGTGGAAGGAACTCACCAAGAGATATTGCAAGAGGCTTTTATACAAAGAGCATAGGGAAGTGCCTGAACTAAGACTGTCAAACCAAGCAGCACTTGCTTACCTGAGGTAAGGAGGCCTCTGCTGGGACTAGATACGACTAAAGCTTTTGGATCAGACAAAATCTCGCCATGGATACCAAAGGCATTAGAAGAACTAAAGAAAAGTGGAAGAAAGTAGATGTTGCAATATAGAAGACGGGAGATAAGACAGGAGGCACTAAGCTACAGGCCAGTGTCTAACTTTTATACCTTGCAGAGTTATGGAGAAAACCGCGAGGAAGAGGCAAGTAGCACATCTGGAGCGAAGGAACTTCATGACACCACCAGCACAAGTTCATGGAATGTAAATCTTGTCTCACAAACTTCACAATATTACACACACACACACACACACACCACACACACACACACACACACACACACACACACACACACACACACACACACACACACACACACATAAAGACTGGCCGGCCAATGATGAACTCGCATCTGTGGAGAATTAGTTGGCGTGGTTAAGAATGGAGCGGAGGTGAGGAGAGTCATTAGTGATATTGGCGGGCCGCTGCTCTGAGCTAATCACGCCGCCACCGCCACTCACACCTCATTTAATCAAGTAAAAGTGAGGTTAAGGCCGGCGGGTTTGGGTTGCCTCGGGCCTTCTATGTAGAATTTGGTGCGTGGAGTCGTAACGCCGTTGATGACGTCATCACTGGGTAAGGGACCGGCGTTATTATGGATTTATGAGAAAACGAGGCTGTTAGGTCAAGTCTAAATGAGGCGGACCATCGCCTGCTTCAATATTATGTGTTCCCTGTCGTTACTGTTACTTTATTGGCTAAGTTCATCACCGTCGTAGCTGTTTATTGCCATGTTACTGACGCCAGCACACTGTGTGGCTCCCCCCTGACGCCAGCACACTGTGAGGCTCCCCCCATGACGCCAGCACACTGTGAGGCTCCCCCCTGACGCCAGCACACTGTGAGGCTCCCCCCCTGACGCCAGCACACTGTGAGGCTCCCCCCTGACGCCAGCACACTGTGAGGCTCCCCCCTGACGCCAGCACACTGTGAGGCTCCCCCCTGACGCCAGCACACTGTGTGGCTCCCCCCTGACGCCAGCACACTGTGAGGCTCCCCCCTGACGCCAGCACACTGTGAGGCTCCCCCCTGACGCCAGCACACTGTGAGGCTCCCCCCTGACGCCAGCACACTGTGAGGCTCCCCCCCTGACGCCAGCACACTGTGAGGCTCCCCCCTGACGCCAGCACACTGTGTGGCTCCCCCCTGACGCCAGCACACTGTGAGGCTCCCCCCTGACGCCAGCACACTGTGAGGCTCCCCTCTGACGCCAGCACACTGTGTGGCTCCCCCCTGACGCCAGCACACTGTGAGGCTCCCCTCTGACGCCAGCACACTGTGAGGCTCCCCCCTGACGCCAGCACACTGTGAGGCTCCCCCCCTGACGCCAGCACACTGTGAGGCTCCCCCCTGACGCCAGCACACTGTGAGGCTCCCCCTGACGCCAGCACACTGTGAGGCTCCCCCCTGACGCCAGCACACTGTAAGGCTCTCTACCCTGACGCCAGCACACTGCAAGGCTCTCTACCACTGGTCAACCAGGCTGTTGGACGCGGCTGCTCACAGCCTGGTTTATCTGGTATCCTTTGGAGGTGTATCTTCTCTTGGTTATCTTGAGATGATTTCGGGGCTTTTTTTTTTTTAGTGTCCCCGCGGCCCGGTCCTCGACCAGGCATCCACCCCCAGGAAGCAGCCCGTGACAGCTGACTAACACCCAGGTACCTATTTTACTGCTAGGTAACAGGGGCATAGGGTGAAAGAAACTCTGCCAGTGTTTCTCGTCGGCGCCTGGGATCGAACCCAGGACCACAGGATCACAAGTCCAGCGTGCTGTCCGCTCGGCCGACCGGCTCCCACAGATGTTTGTGTTTGTCCCACTGGTGTTTGTCGAGTTCTCTCCTGAACACTGTGAGGGGTCGGCCAGTTATGTCCCTTATGTGTAGTGGAAGCGTGTTGAACAGTCTCGGGCCTCTGATGTTGATAGAGTTCTCTCTCAGAATACCTGTTGCACCTCTGCTCTTCAACAGGGGTATTCTGCACATCCTGCCATGCCTTCTGGTCTCATGTGATGTTATTTCTGTGTGCAGGTTTGGGACCAGCCCTCTAATATTTTCCACGTGTAAATTATTATGTATCTCTTTCGCTTGCGCTCAAGAGAATATAGATTTAGGCATTTAAGTCGGTCCCATTAGTTTAGATGTTTTACGCTTACACCCCCTCCCTCCCCAACCAGTTGGACTGGACGGTAGAGCGACGGTCTCGCTTCATGCAGGTCTGCGTTCAATCCCCGACCGTCCAAGTGGTTGGGCACCATTCTTTCACCCCATCCCATTCCAAATAATTATCCTGACCCCTCCCTGTGCTATATGGTCGTGATGGCTTGACCTCCTGATAGTTCCGTCCCCCCAATCATATGTGCTCGTGTAATACATGTTTACACCATGTTGGTGGCGGCGGAGTACAGCGGGTGGTGACTGTTGCAGGTTGCTGGGGATGAACAGTGCACAGATGCAGAGTTCGGCAGAGTTGGCGCCCCACAGGTACCGCGAGGAGTGTAACAACCTCACCTACCTCGTGGCCAAGCAGAAGCAACTGTGTCGCCTCTCCCAGAACGTCCTTAAGGTTAGTGCCACAGGCGGGGGTGACAAGCCAGGCGGGGGGCGGGGGTGACAAGCCAGGCGGGGGGCGGGGGTGACAAGCCAGGCAGGGGGGGGGGGGGGCAAGCCAGGCAGAGAGAGGGACTCCCAGCAGGACCCAAAGAGAGGGAAGGTCAAGGGAGCACTAAGAATAAAGGTAACAGCTCCCAGTTAAGTAAAGTGACACACACACACACACACACACACACACACACACACACACACAAAAAAAAAAAGTAGTTAAGTGTAGTTAGTAAACAGTTGATTGACAGTTGAGAGGCGGGCCGAAAGAGCAAAGCTCAACCCCCGTAAAATACAACTAAGTGAATACAACTAAATGAATACACACACACACACACACACACACACACACACACACACAAAGGCTGTGTGAACTGCACCTCACGTCGCTGGAAGAAAGAAGAGCTCGGGGAGACATGATCACCACATACACAATTCTCAGGGAAATTGACAAGGTAGACAAGGATGGATTATTTAACAAGGGTGATACACGCTCAAGGGGACACAGGGGGAAGCTGAGTACCCAAATGAGCCACAGACATTAGAAAGAAGTTTTCCAGTGTCAGAGTAGTTAGTAAATGGAATGCACTAGGAAGTAATGTGGTGGAGGCTGACTCCATACACAGTTTCAAATGTAGATATGACGGAGCCCAGTAGGCTCAGGAATCTGTACACCAGTAGATTGACGGTTGAAAGGCGGGATCAAAGAGCCGAAGATCAGCCCCCCGCAAACACAACTTGGTGAGTACACAGTAACTGAGAGGGTGAGAGGCACAAAGACTCGGTAGTGAAGCAGGCTCTAAGTTACAGCAGCCAGGACAGGGATGGGGAGGTGTCCGGCCTGGTCACTTTACTGCCACACTCACACATGAACCCATATGACACCACACATCACACGCATCTCATGCCTCCTTACAACCCCACACACGTTGCAACCCGTCCTCGCAAATTCGTATAGTCAATATTGACTTATTAAATATGTGCATAGGTGACATACTTAACATAATAGTTTCCCTTGAAAAACTTCATAGAAAACACTGACCTTACCTAACCTACTTAGTATGTTAAAATAAGCATCTTATAGCTTCGTAATTACAATTGTTACTTAACCTATTATAGGTATAGGTTAGGTAATAATTGTAATTACGAAGCAATAAGATGCTTATCTTAACATACTAAGTAGGTTAGGTATGGTCGGTGTTTTCTATGAAGCTTTTCAAGGGAAACTATTGTGTTTAGTATGTCACCTATGCACGTAACTAATAAGTCAATATTGACTATACGAATTTGCGAGGACGGGTTGCACACCCTTACAACCTCACACACCCCTTGTAACCCCCTTAAGTCAAGTATGATAATACATACGTGTTGGAAATAATTCCAACAGGACATTAGAGCTCATTACAAGAATTAGCAGTAATTGTCTTACGTTATAGTTCAGCTTTATATTGCCCTTGTTAGAACTCTTTTTAGATTATGTTGTGCAGCTTTGGTCACAGTACTGTAGAACGAACCAAAATTATTTATGAAGACATTATCTCGGCTGAAGTTACATTCTGTAGAAGAGCGAGGAATTAAGGGAGATCATGACTGAAGAAGACAGATGGATGAAAGGTGATGACAAAAGGAATATTAATTGAATGATAAATGCATCAAAGGAGGATAGAACTCTAAACGGTGGATAGAGTCGTTATGATCTTTCCCTCTAACTGGTTATTGGTTATGCCTCGCGTATTGCTGTACCTTACATCCTGGTTATTGGTTGCTGCCTGAGGGGTTGGGTGAACATGAACCACCACCACCACCACACGGCTCCACGATCACCCGCCAAGACTAACAGCACTGGAATCGCTTCCTGGAGGTGTTGGCCTTGCATTTGGTGGTTAATAAGTGCGCATTGTTCTTAGAGCCCTGGGAAACAGTCCCACACACGCATCAATAACCTTTCGAGGGTGATGGCAAGTGTCGGTGGTATTGAAACTGGTCCCAGTTCTCTCTCTCTCATACAATTACCGACTGGTCTTGTACTAGTTGCTCGTCTGTATCCACAGTTGGTAATTTTAGGCGTAGGTTACGTTAGGTGTTGAGGTTCTGTTGATAATCTTTTATTTGTAGTATTTTGGTCAACAACCCGTCCTTAGACCAAGCGGTCGACCATTCCATCCAGCGGTCGACCCCAAAGACGCAGTTTTAACATGTTGTTCATTCAAATTAGGAATTTGAATGACCAGGGTGGGGGGGCCCAGGCGGCCAAGTAGTTATGGTGATCCCTCACCTGATGCTCATTAATAACCTCCCCCCCCCCCCCCGACACTCATCATTTAAGACAGGCTTTGTGGCGGCGGTAAATATGCACCGCGGCGCTGTACCGGCCACCCACCCTCTCCCTCCTGTGGTGGTGGGCAACTGGGGTGGCCAGTGTGCGTGTGGTGGGCAGCTGGGTGGCCAGTGTGCGTGTGGTGGGCAGCTGGGGTGGCCAGTGTGCGTGTGGTGGGCAGCTGGGGTGGCCAGTGTGCGTGGTGGGCAGCTGGGGTGGCCAGTGTGCGTGTGGTGGGCAGCTGGGGTGGCCAGTGTGCGTGGTGGGCAGATGGGGTGGCCAGTGTGCGTGTGGTGGGTCAAGAACTAGCTACGTAATGCTAAAAGTCCCCATCACACAGGATGGTTAGTCATACAGAGTAATATGATCAATAGTCTATAATGGTAAACTCTGGGTGCATTATAAGGATATCGTCAAGAACACAAAAGTGAATATAGTAATTGCAAGGCTCCAGGTACCTCATGCGGGGTTCTGACTCTAAATGGTCTAATAACTGGGTATTCAGTGATGTAGTGTGTGAGATCATGCCGCAGTTCCTGCTCACAGAGTTTGTACCTAGAGTGCTCAGGATTGGGAGATCCATCACCTGTAGCCACCTGCAACAAGTAACGGTAACCCAACCTGATCCTGGCAACCAAAAGTTTTTTTTTTATTATTAATACATTAGGTACATCTGCATTTGTGCAGCTACCGTAGACTGTATGAAGGGGAGTACAGTGTGTCAAAAAACTAGCTACGTGATGCTAAAAAAAAATCCCCATCACACAGGATGGTTAGTCATACAGAGGCACGTGATGGGCAGTCTGCACTGGCAGACTCCGGAAGCATTTTGAGGATATCAACACAAGATTGAATAAGGTAGCAGTGGTAATAAAAGTCCCCATCTCGCAGGATGGTTAGTCAGTCATACAGGGCCATATGTTTAGTAGCCTGCACTGGCGAATTTTGGGTACACTGTGAGGATATCTTCAAGAATACGAAAGTGAATAAAGAAATTGCAAAGCTCCAGGTACCTCATGCCAACTGGTCTGAAAGGTCTAATAACTGGACATTCAGTGATGTAGAGCGGGAGATCGTGCCGTAGTTCCTGCTCAGAGTTTGCAACTGGAGTGCTCAGGATTGAGAGATCCGTCACCTGCAGCCACCTGCCACAGGTAACGGTAACCCAACCTGATCCTTGCAACCACTGTGTCGCACAGTCTAGTGGACGTTTCTAGATATAGGTTTCAGATCTGAACAAATCATAGCTTTTTATACTAGTACTTTCAGGTCGTTGGGAGTCAGTAATTTCTTTCCTATAAAAAGGTTTTAACGCTTGAGGATAAACTCTCTGGACTTACCCCTTCCGGTTTTATATTAAAACTACTTAAAACTGGTTTCCCAAGAGAATACACTTCCCAATTTCAAGAGGAAGCTCAATGTTCTGGTCAAGTTAAAGCCAGCACTGGATGGATGACCGTTCGTACAACCTGGCTCTGAACACTTGAGTATTTTCTTCTCCAACCACCCCAGTTTTTTATATATATAGTTTATAGAATACAGTACTCTCATATATGGTAATCACTGTTCAAAATGCTCATCCAGCTCTGCACATCCAGTGGGGCGAGCGCCCAAGATACAGCAAACAGTTCCGCTTTGGATCTCAACACTGAGGTATTGGAGCAGAAAACTGGCCACTCTTGAGTCTCTAGTTTGCCTAATGAATTTTCCTCCCATCTCCTTCATGAACATAAGTGTACATTTACTTAAGGCACCCAGGGCTCTCTAAGTCTATTGACACGGACCTGTAACTTAATGAAAGAATCATTGGAGTATGACAGGGAACGAAATAGTTTACTTAGTGGGTTTCTGGGTCTCCCTAAAGGTCCCACCTCCATTCAATATACTGTACCGTAGATAGGTATTAGCCAAGGGTCGAGGTCGTACCCAGGGGAAATTGGGGGACAACCAACAGAAAGTCCTCAGCAGCGAAGGGCTTGCACAGCGAGGAGTCGTGCATTTTCCCTCCCAGCTGCTGTCTCCGGCATTGCCGAGGCAATGTTCTCCACTTTGGAGCTATTCCGGTTGGTCTGTTTGCAGTAGTTTGGAGAAGTTGGTCAGGGTGAACAGCCTACAAGAGTGCCCCAGTGGAGTCCGAGTACTCTGGTAGGATCTTCACTAATTAATTTGCAGCACAGGTTAGAGATAAGAACGTAGACAATGCTGTGTTACTTGGTCTCATTGGTCGTCTTTCGTGGGGAGGTTTAACGCTTTCATAGATAATGCTTGTAGGAATGTCATACTCTGTTAATGTTGAGCTATCAAAAGAGATGCGGACCGTAAGAAATAGGTAAGCCTGGGCAATCCCAGTCACCCAAAATGCTTATTCTTGCGTCTTACTCGGGTCGTTCAGCTTTTCTTCGAGGATTTCATCAAAGGCATTAGAGTCCACAATGTTTATATATAAGTGTGTGTGTGTGTGTGTGTGTGTGTGTGTGTATATATATAATATATATATATATATATATATATGTATATATATATATATATATGTCGTACCTCGTAGCCAGAACGCACTTCTCAGCCTACTATGCAAGGCCAGATTTCCCTAATAAGCCAAGTTTTCATGAATTAATTGTTTTTCGACTACATAACCTAACTTTTCGGCTACCTAACCTAACCTATAAAGATAGGTTAGGTTAGGTTAGGTTAGGTTAGGTTAGGTAGGGTTGGTTAGGTTCGGTCATATAACTACGTTAATTTTAACTCCAATAAAAAAATTGACCTCATACGTAATGAAATGGGTAGCTTTATCATTTCATAAGAAAAAATTAGAGAAAATATATAATTCATGAAAACTTGTCTTATTAGCAAATCGACCCTTGCATAGTAGGCTGAGAAGTGCGTTCTGGCTACAAGGTACGACATATATATATATATATATATATATAATATATATATATATATATATATATATATTAGAGAGAGAGTGAGTCAGACCACGAAGGAAGCATTAAGACAGGAATAAGTTCTGAAGATGTAGTATTAAATATTTAAGTACTTAAGGAAATTCCTGTCTTAATCCTTCCTTTGTGGTCTGACACTCATATTGTTCATCACGTGTTAATTTTCGTGATTTACACACACACAATTATATATATATATATATATATATATATATATATATATATATATATATATATATATATATATATATATGTATATATATGTATATATATGTATATATATGTATATATGTATATGTATATATGTATATATATATATGTATGTATATATATATATATATATATATATATATATATATATATATATATATATATAACACAACATACCCCCAACGCAATATTCCCCAGAACAAAAACATACCATATTGACTTGCTTATATTATAGATCATCACCATGACCTTTTGACCTTTTTTTGAATTTCATTTCTCTTGAAGTCATCCCTTACACACAAAGCCTCTCCCATGCCTTCATCCTCCCAGCTCCACAAACCCCATTCCCAGAGCATCTACAGCCTCCTGCTCCCACACTCCCTACACCTCTTCTCATTAAACTTTTCCTTCCCATTTTACCCTTCCTTGCCTCCAAAACTAAGGATTTCTGCCCGAGTTTCTCAGCCAATCCAGTTAGTATCCTGCCTAAGACTGCTGGCGTGTTGTGAGTGTAGGTGTTTGTAACTACAGACTGTGAGCCAGGGAGCCAGGATGGGCATCACAGAGTGCCAGCACCAGTTCAACATGCACCGCTGGAACTGCTCAACCTTCACCAACTCTCCCTACGTCTTCGGTCACCTCCTCCGCATCAGTAAGTTGAATGCTTGTCTTGTTAGCTGCTTGTGCCTTGTTTCATCACATATATGTTGGGCTACTTGTAGCTTGTTGGGCTACTTGTAGCTTGTTGGGCTACTTGTAGCGTGTTGGGCTACTTGTAGCTTGTTGGCTACTTGTAGCGTGTTGGGCTACTTGTAGCTTGTTGGCTACTTGTAGCTTGTTGGCTACTTGTAGCGTGTTGGGCTACTTGTAGCGTGTTGGGCCACTTGTAGCATGTTTTGCCACTTGTAGCATGTTGGGCCACTTACCACGTTCACTTTATTTAAATATAACACTTAGAGGTAGTTGACCACTTTTCGGAACAAAAGTAGACTTTTTTTCAATAAAAAATTATACCCATACCTGCCGGGTCAACCGGATTGTAGCGGGTCTGCTTCAAGCAACAGCCTGTTGGACAGTTATTGCTCAGGATTGGGTCCTTGGCCCAGACCGTGCTTGACGAGTAGAACAACTCTCACAACCCACCCCAGGAATACTTTAAAGGTATCCAGCTATTTGATACTTATTAGAAAGGAATAAAAGTGTCACCAAAGAAACTATTGGGTCTATTAAGGCAAGTTATTGATGGCGAGTGCGAGAAAGTAAAATTTTAAGATTACATGGTAAAAAATATTGCACAATAATCTAGATAAATATTATATTTTATATAAATATTTACGATGTTTGTTAAGAATGTCAGACGATGTCTTACGATGTTTGTTAAGAATATGTCAGATCCGCTTTGGAACTCTTGCCACATGTTAATGCTA
>WNGS01008507.1:2706874-2761462 GCA_020271785.1 Procambarus virginalis
CTCAGCCAGCCTCCCCCAGCCTGGGCCAGCAGGCCTCAGCCAGCCTCCCCCAGCCTGGGCCAGCAGGCCTGAGCGACAAGCCAAGCGTGGCTCACCACCAGAGCCACTCAGTCCGACCCTGACAGCAAAAAACACTCTATGGACATAGCTTTACGAGTCATTAACCTTTTATACACGATTCCCGAGCTGCAGTTTGTTGGATTGTGGGGCAGTATTCTCCGCCAATAGGCAGGGCGCAGTACATTACGAGGGTCGCCGATTGGCTGAGAGGCACGTGTGGAGGGGACCTCACCCCGCTCACCCCAGATTAAGCCAGCAAGTTCCATTTAATATAATGTTTGCCGTCGGCTCCCAATGTCTCGCGCCAATCACCTCCCTATTATTGAGAGTCTCGCCTCCACACCCCGGCTGGCTTGGTCACACGCGCGTGCACACACACTAAATTAACTATCAACTCCACACACCGAAACTGGAAACTTGTGATAACCACGAAAACAAAAGAATGTGATGTCTGAAGTCGTAGGTGTGTAAGAGAGAGAGAGAGAGAGAGAGAGAGAGAGAGAGAGAGAGAGAGAAGAGATGAGAAGTGAGAGAGAATGAGAGAGAGAAGCGTTAATTGTGTGAGTGTCTCTAGAAGCTGTTCTCTCCAGAATCATCTCAGTGGTCACAGGAAATAAACTCTCATCAGTAAGAGTGGCTTTCAAGGTTTGGTGGTCCCTGTTTAAGGAAATTTCACCCGTGTCACAATTCCTCTCCTAAATCCGCCAGAAGGGACAGTAAAGAAGGCAGGGGTAACCTGACAACCCAATTGTCTGCTGTGATGCCAGTCGCACGTGGCCCAGCAGACCAGCTACTATCACCTCTCATCTCCTCCACCATGAACAATTGTACGATGTCCATCATCTACAAGTCAGTCCCAGACAGACAGTCCCCAGGCCAGGCTGTGGGATTAGAATACTGTTGAAATCATCAAGGTAAACGGGTAACAATTTGACTATAATGTCCAAATTTCTCATACTGTGTGAATGACAGTGTGGGTGGAACAGTGGCCACAACAGACGATACTTATTGAACTTCTCCACTTCGTGGGTATAAGTCACTGCATGAATAAATGATGAGCTCCAGTGATGGTTACAGTGCTGGTCGTGCCTTTGGGTGATTACCATAGCCTGCAAACACTAGCTATCTCTGAGTCAGTCATTCTTCACTATGATGCAGTATGGTGGAGCCATCATACTGCATCATAGTATACATACGAACTCTAGTAGTCGTTATTAAGATACTAACGATAACTATACTATATAGTCGTTAATGTCATAGTATACATAACGACTTTATACTATACATAGTATAGTCGTTAATGTCATAGTATACATAACGACTATACTATACATAGTATAGTCGTTAATGTCATAGTAACATACGACTATACTATACATAGTATAGTCGTTAATGTCATAGTATACATAACGACTATACTATACATAGATATAGTCGTTAATGTCATAGGTATGCATAACGATATACTATACATAGTATAGTCGTTATGTCATAGTAATACATAACGACTACTACTATACGTATAGTCGTAATGTCATAGTATACATAACGACGATACTATACATAGTATAGTCGTTAATGGAGCAGCGTCTGAATATATCATGATAATGGCTGCAACATACCACAGAAGGAGTATGCTTGATCTCTTGTAATTGGATATCTACTTTATCGATCTAGTCAATTTCATCCCACAAACTCGTTCATACGAAGATGCCTGTACTCTGACCTTGCCTCTAATGTTTAATTCTACCGCCCTGAGGGTCACAAGGCTAAGGTGATCGAAGGTGACCTCCCTACCAGCTCCCTACACCGTGGGGGGAGGTAGGGGGGGGTTCAGACCTTAGGTCAGAGTAAGTGTAGATTTTGAGTCAAATGATATAGTTTATATCTTAGAAATAATATTTGAAGATCCATTAAGAGACATCTCACAACTTGACACCTGACCGTCTTATGCAAGACGGTCAGCCGTCAGCAGATTGACTGGCGTTACTTTCTCAGATCACTGCTCCATCCGCGATCATTAAGTCTTAAAAACTTAAGCAATGACTAAATACGAGTCGTAGCTGACACGTGGCGCCATCTTTACTCTAACCATGTACATATGACATATATGTAATAAAGCAAATGCTGGGGCATGCTCAAGAATAAATTGGGATAAAAAATAAGTTTTTAGCTCCTAAGAGATATGTTTTCCCTGATCCTATTGAACCCCTCACTCAAAACAGAGTGCCTGTCTGTCTCTCTTTATATAAACACCCCACAAATTCATCTCCACCCCCGCAACACACACACCACACACACACACACACACACACACACACACAACACACACACACACACACACACACACACACACGTCATCTCTCTTCCTCTCCCACCCCGACCTCGGGTCCTCCACCCGCAAAATGTGTCTAATCTTTCCTCGCAGAAGACCAGGTAACGGTAAATTAGGGCAACCCGTATGGGACAAGTGCCGCGTCCCTCGCTGCCCGCCCGTGGCTGTGTGGTGTCGTTGTCAGCTATACGATTACATGATTACTGTAGCAGGGGGGGGGGGCGGCAGGGGCAGGACGGGTGCGCAGGGGTGGTGGAGGAGGCTGCAGCAGCCGTGCCAACAAGGTGGAGCAGGAGGCCAGGTATACTGGCAGAACAGTAATGACCATCTGTATTTGTCTTCACCCCCCCCCATGGTACACTCCACCTTCACTTAACAGTATCTCCATGTTAATGGCTCTTCTCTGTTTGTACTGCCTATTTGTGCCCACACCGTCGAGCTTTAGCTCATGGAATATGCCTTTCCAGCCTTAGGTATTTCAATGCAATGGCACCTCACACATTTTTACCATATTTTCTCTTAAAATTATGAATGGAGTTAGCTTCTAAAATCTTCCCCCCCCCCTCGTTCATCCCAAATCCTTATCCTTATCCCGTCCAAGTGCTACATTGTCGTATGCGCCGCTTTCTTCTGATGGTTTCCTTCCGTTCTACAACCTGCTCATTTAGTTCATTTTATTTCCCCACAACTCTCACACTAAACTACAACTCTCACACTAAACTACAACTCTCACACTAAACTACAAACTCTCTAACATCTCTTGATTCATCTGCTTCTAGAGCTTCTAACAATTCCCCTTTGTTCTACTGATAGTAATTGTGACGACTCTTTGTCAATCTGTCACTGACCGTAAGTATTTCATCGGGCCTATAGCTCTCTCTCTCTCAGAGAGAGAGAGCGAGAGAGAGAAGCGAGAGAGCGAGAGGGCGAGAGAGGAGAGAGGAGAGCGGAGGGGGACCCATTCCGCATGCGGCCACTCCTGGACCAACCCACTATGGTGATCACATCCAAAGTGTGCCTTTTACTCCCCCAAACTAGACTAGTGTTTCTCCACCGTCGGGGAGAGGTGAGAGGCAGACGGAGGGGAGTGAGGAGAGGGGAACTAATGAGGACGAAGGGGGAAGGAAAGAGTGAGGAGAAAACTGCCGGAGAGAGGGAGAGAGGAGGGCCCCGTCCCTCACAATTCCTCACAGCTCTCTCTCTCTCATCATGTTCCTCACGCTCTTTAACTCTCAATATTTTACTCTTTCTCCTTCCCTCTACACGCTCCCTCTCCTTCTCTCTACACTCCCAACACTTTCCCTCCCCCTCTACGTATTCTACCACTCTCCTCTCTCATCACCTGTTCTCCCCTCACACAGATTCTCATCCTCGCTTCCTCCTTCCCTTTGGCCTGCTGGCCCAGGCTGGGGGAGGCTGGCTGAGGCCTGCTGGCCCAGGCTGGGGGAGGCTGGCTGGGCCTGCTGGCCCAGGCTGGGGAGGCTGGCTGAGGCCTGCTGGCCCAGGCTGGGGGAGGCTGGGGAGGCCCTGTTGCCCAGGCTGGGGGAGGGGAGCTGAGGCCTGCTGGCCCAGGTAGGGACTGAGGCCTGTTGCTGGGAAAGATGCTTGGAATTCTCTGTAGCGGGGCGCTTAATATTGAATTCGCATTTTCTTAGTATCCACCCTGAGGCTGCAGCTGACCCAGCTGCTTTGTTTTCTGTCCGCTCCATGAGCAGCTTTCCACCTCGTCTCTGGACAGTCTATATATTCTAAGTTACGTTCAGTAGTCGATATTAAGGTTGATTCGCTGAAAAGTTCATCCGCACGAACCTCTTTTGAAACTGTTTGTGTTCCACACCTTGCCTTTGGTCTCAGAGTCTCTCCTGCTGGATTTGTATTCACTTGCAATTTGATTTTTATACATGAAGAGAATAGGCCGGTTTCTGCTTTACATTTGTCAACTATTCATTTTTGCAAAGTTTCTTTGTCTCTTCTCACCGCTGTGTATTTGTTTGTTTGTTTTGGTAGTGTTGGTAGGTCTGCTTCGTTTGGGCCTCTTCCTATACTGATTAAATTTTGTTGTTTTTCCATCTTTGACTTCAATATCTATTAAACCGATCCAGGTTTTTTTTATATATTGCTTCTGTGCGTCGGTAGACATGGTTGGTGGGGTGGACACGTGTCTCACACCACCACCTTGTCTCACGACACAGTCCCGTCATCAGGCGTCACCTCCGTCACTCACGTGTGCTGGTTCTTAAATTACTGTTTCTCTCTTCCTTCAATTTCTCCGATATCTTGTGTGTTATAACATATATAATACCTTATAAGACAACATTTCTATCTACTACTGGCATGTGTACTCACCTAAGTGTGCTTGCGTTGAGCTTCGGCTCTTTGGTCTCAACTGTCAATCAACTGGTGTACAGATTCCTGAATCTGTACAGACGTGTGTGTGTGTGTGTGTGTGTGTGTGTGTGTGTGTGTGTGTGTGTGTGTGTGTGTGTTGTGTGTGTGTGTGTGTGTGTGTGTGTGTGTGTGGTCTTGTTTCTCACTCCTCCATTTTCCCAGCTCTCTCTCACGCCTCGCTTCCCGTAGATGTACAGGAGGAGGCTGGGCGCCCTGGCCCTCCCCCAGGACCACCAGGAAGTCTCATGATGGAGCGGACCAGTTGGCACTTCCGTCATTGCTCCTCCAGAACTTCCTTCACCCCCTCCCAACCTGCCCTCCCCACCACCACCTCCTCCCAACCTGCCCTCCCCACCACCACCTCCTCCCAACCTGCCCTCCCCACCACCACCCCCTTCCAACCTGCCCTCCCCACCACCACCACCATCGTCTTGACTGCTGGTTGCCAAAGTTCCACCTGGCCACCACACCCGCCATAAGACCAACTCCACGAGAATAGTGGACTACTGACCGGACGTCAATGTTCTCCAGAGGTGCAGGTTTGGAGTGCATGTAGCAATGCTCTAATATACGTCCGGATACAGTAGAAACTCACGCCAAGTACAGTACCTTCGGGGCCCTGACAAGGGTGACCAGAGTGCCATCAGGGTGGTGACTGGACCGTGACAAGGGTGACCAGAGTGCCATCAGCTTAATTAAGGATAATTTGTAATAAGTATTTTAACATTACAGGCAAACACGTTCCATCCAACGGAACAAAATGCACAATGTTTGGGTTAAATGTTACGAAAACATTGATTCGTATAACTTGTATTATAAACAAAATGTTCAAAGGAGGAGTGGTGAAGACACGAGGCTGTCTATGACGTAATACACAGTAATTAACACCTTTTACAAACTGGACATTTGTAACCCCACATCTCTGTACCTTGATAAGCTCCACATAAACAGCCTCGTTTGAAACCAGTGGTCTCTTTCTAATTGGATCTCTTTGTATTAACTGTGTTAAATTGTTAAACATAAGGATTGTCTTCAGAACTCTCAACAGGGAGTCATCTTGGACACTGTACACCACGTATGTGAGAGCTATACATTAGTATGCAGTGTCATCATTGAGTTAGTCATCATTGTCATCATTGTCATCATTCATCATCTTTTCAAGTACATAAAAAAGTTGGAAAATATTCAGGGATTTTCCAGACTAAAAGTCCTGAATTGGCGGATCACAACATGGTCACCACATGGTCACAACAACATGGCCACTACAATAACAGCAGGGAGAGACAGGTGCATGTTAGACCAGCCGAGGTTACACAAAAACACCAAAAAATTTAGTAAATTAAAGAGATAAAACAGAACTTCAATGCGAAAATAAAAGCACATTAGTAGAAGCAAACTTTATGCATGAGTTCAAATAAGTCCCTATGAGTGGAGACTGGCTAAGAGGCGGGACCCAAGAGCCGCAGGATAATCCCCGCAAATACGGCTAGGTTAGTACAGGAGAAACAACAGAGAATGTCATCTCTTAGTGTCGAGAAGAATTCATAAAATACCAGCAGAACCATAACAAGGAGGTCAACATTCCAACACGAATACCATCAGGTAACTACCTGCAACAAGCGGTCCAGCAAGTAAGGTATGACACGGTTAAATATAATAAGATACTATGGCAATAAAAGTAATGCAACTACCTAACAAGGAATATGAAGACTGGAGAGCGAGCCAGCAAGCACCGTAGGCTGACGGGAACCCCACAATCATCACGGGAGGGACACTCCCTCCACAACTATTAGATGACAGTGCGTCAACCTAGCATGCTGTCTCCCTCACATTCTCCAGTAGGTCAAGGAACAAACCAGCCCAGAGACCTATGGAGAGTGCTTGGGCCGCAGTTAACCTTCCTTCCCTGACCGTTGCTGGGAGAAATAAAGTAGCTTCAAGACAAGTCACGGAGAAGTAGGCAGAGTTCTCCATAGACCATCTGGGACACATCGGCTTCGCCTACCTTGACATCTTTACATTATAGCTGGTGAAGGGACGTATCCCTCGTCCCTATGCCTGGCAGACCTCACAATACAAACAATATTATGAATATTATAAAAAATGGCCCGTGCCATATATATGACTATATATAATCAAATACAAATATTTGACCAAACACTTGAAATTGGTGGACACTGTCCAAATAACCGTAGCGTTATGATCGTACATACGAGTCAGTGTTGACAGTTTCAAGTTAATACGACCATTCTCAAGATATTGTTTATTCTGTTTTTTTTTGTTAAATGAGTTAAAAGTCTGTAAAGCCCGACGACAACTCCTCGAGCTCTCGAAAATATTTGACAGGTGTCACACCCCAGTGAGGGAGACGCCTTTCAGACGTCCGTAACTCTGGCTGTGGCACTGGACCAGCGCCAGCCACTCTCACACACCACCTTACATCGGGAGAACCTACTTAAACCCACCGCCAGCACCAGGCTGGGGGCCCCAGTACACGCGCCACGTAAATCAGTAACAGTCCACTTAAAAGGTGAACTCGCCAGTGTTTTCCAGTACGCGTGGGCAAGGTACAGAGCGGTGGAAACACTGGGGTTTGTGAACACTGCATGTGTGTGCGCTTTTGGTGTCCTGTGTGAAAGTGACACTTCTGTAAATAAGTGTAGTAATAATCTATTATATTTTAACGTTGAAAGTGTAAACATATTGGTGAAGGGAACTGTGTGTGTGTTGTTCATCCCCCCTTTCCCTTATTGCACTATATAGCCAATTCTTGAGAGCGTACTACCGCCTTGGGGTAGGATACTATGAACGAGGTTCATCCATCAAGAACCCGGTTACTGGTCCATAGTGACCGTAACAGTAAGTGTGGTAACTCTGTAATTAGCTCATCAACGCTAAATGAATTTTTGGGTGCAGTTCCTGAGCCATTATGTGCCTGTGACGCCTCCCAGTACCACTCACAGGACGGGTTTGGTGCATAAGAAATGAAGTGAGCGGTTACAACGAGACGCTGTGATGTTTCTGTAAACATTAGTACCTCCCATCTCTGCCAAGCTGGGTAACTTTTGTCTCTGTCAGACCCATGTTTACACCTCCCTCGCACGCACACACACACACACACACACAGTCTAGCTTTCTGTGCTCGATATGCGAAAAAGAATCACAAATGTTAATCATTAAATAAGGAATAAAGTACACTCCCAAAACAATGTGATTGCGCATTCGTTGCCGCCTTTCTTCCCCCCTCGGTATTTACCCTTAACAAAAACGTTGGCGGGGCGCCGACAAGGAATGCTGCTCAAACACTGGAGACGCGGCGGGAACATCCCTGTCCTTAATGCTTACCTAACACACACTCCCTGACACTAGCCACGGGGGCGTGTCCCTGCTGCCTCCGTGTCCCTGCGTGCCTCCGTGTTCCCGCTGTCCTCCTTCCACCTGGCGCGTTATAATTTAACTTTCCTGACGTTCGATTTTCTTTGTCGAATCTGGCCGTAAAGATGTGGCTGGGGGGGGGGGGCGACTTTGTTAAAAAGTGTTCTTTCAGTGCGGTCTACACTCTATGATCAGCCTTACATGTTGTAAGTATTTAGTCAAATCTCTCAAGACTCACTTGTGTTGCCATTTTCCATCCGTGTCTTCTTGTTTCTTGTCCTATTCTGCTCTCCTCTGGGCTTGGGAGATCCTTTAACTTATCCTCATATTTGAAACCTTTTGGTTCTGGCACTAATCTTGTAACAAGCTTCACAATTATACTTCTCTTTTATGGTTCACAAGGTGAGGATTCCAGGCCGGTGCTACATGTATTTCTGCTTTTGTCTTACATTGGTTGCATACATTAAAAAGATTCTTTAGATTTGTAAATGCCGTCTTAATTGTTGGCATCTTTCCATATGCTGCCGATATTGTAGTGCGCGCGCCTCTGGCGATGGTGGTGGATGATATTCGCTCACACATCTTCAAATCTTGTGTGGATGACTTCTGGTTTGCTTTCTCCGTTTACTGCCCTTCCTTGCCCAACCACTTGGGGCTGGACGGTAGAGCGACGGTCTTGCTTCATGCTGGTCGGCGTTCAATCCCCGACCGACCAAGTGGTTGGGCATCATTCCTTCCCCCCTTGTCCTATCACAGATCCTTATCCTGACCCCTTTCAAGTGCTATATAGTCGTAATTGCTTGGCGCTTTCCCCCTGATAGTTTCCTTTCCTTCCCGCCTTCCTGACCTTATAGTTGATGGGATTAAACAGCAACTTGGCCACACTCGAGTCCTCCTCGACGTCATCTTGGCATGCAGGAGCTCAGCCTCGGGGAGGTCATCTCGCCAGCAGTAACCCTTCACACACACACTTCCACGTGGTGCATGTGACGAGGACTGAGCTGTGGGCGACCCCCAGCACCTCCCAACACCCCCCCCCCCTCCCCAGAATGCACAAAGTGCTTCACTGCCTCTCATCAACTCCTCCACCCAACTAGCAGGTCGCGTTACTTTACGTATATTAATCATGTGTAACCTATTATAAGTAACGACTCACAAATATCTATGTTTTCTATGCATCGGACTCGATTGGTTGGGCGGGTTGCTCAGGCTCGTACGTTTGTGGTAAGGTTAGGAGGCTGGATTATTTACGGAGTGGCTAATGAAGAGAACGGGCTGGATCAACCTGGTGGACACAGCCACACCCACAGAGAATGTTCAGTGCTCCACTACCCGTCACCGCCACCCTGGACCCCAGCCCACCCCTCACCACCCTCACCACCCACACCACCCACACTACCCTCACCACCCACACTACCCTCACCACCAACACCACCCACACCACCCACACCACCCACAATGGAACTCGTCTGCAAGATGCTGGCACTACTCACCCGCTTCAGACACAGCTACTAGGTACCTTATACTCCCACCTACCTACTAGGGAGGCAGTATAAGGGACCTGGTCGGGTTAGCTGTTCGTGTGTAGCGTTACTGCCTTACAAGTGCCCAGAGTACCTGTATAATAGAGCCAAGACCAGACCTGGAGCGTCGACAGCCAGTGAGCGAACACAGATATGACGTGTGACGAGCTACAGACCTCAGTCACCTTGCTTTTGTAGCTTGGAGTGTACCCCGGGAGTACACCCTCACAGCCACACCTACACCCTGGAGGAGAACTCTGGTGTTCTTGAGGATACACTCACAACACACCCAGAGTTACCAGTGGAGCCTACTGATCAGGTGACCCCGTAAGACTAACCATCGTGTGTGATGGGACTTGAGCATCACGTAGCTGGTTCTTGAGTCATTCTGTATACTCCCCTATCTATAGTCTAGTGTAGCTGGTGGAGTGTGACGGGTGTTGGTGGAGGGTGACGGGTGTTGGTGGAGGGTGACGGGTGTTGGTGGAGGGTGTTGGTGGAGGGTGACGGGTGTTGGTGACGGGTGTTGGTGGAGGGTGACGGGTGTTGGTGGAGGGTGACGGGTGTTGGAGGAGGGTGACGGGTGTTGGTGGAGGGTGACGGGTGCTGGAGGAGGGTGACGGGTGCTGGAGGAGGGTGACGGGTGCTGGAGGAGGGATCCCCCACCAGTGTTGGAGGTGCGCCGCGTCACCCCCACTACAACCCACGTATCGCCACCTGCACACAAGGTCCATCTCCACCTGCCCCCGCCCAGGCCGCCCCACCCTGGGCGGCTGAGGGTGGAACACTGTCTTGCTGCCAAGCTGTCATTTACTCAACTCCCTGGCCAATATTGACACTTTTCCCGCGGCCAACTTGGCAACTGTGAATCCTAGTTAATGCGTATGGAAAATTGTCATTATGGCGAGCAGGTTTTCGCGAAGCACACTGCGGGCCCTCCACACCTGTGTCCCACCACACCTGCAGCCTCACACCTGTACAACTGTTTGGTACAAACCCCCCCCCCCTTCACCAGCCACACTAGTAAACAACACTCTAGTCAATAGTCTTAAAACAAACAGAACAAAGCTATTTGACCACTCTTCCTGGCCTGGTGGTCGAGACCTCCTCCTCATCCCCTCCACTGCGCCAGGCTGCCCACCCTCCTACCCCACCCAAGAGCCCACTTCCTCGGTGATATTGAAAAGGCAATAATATGAGGGTATTGGTCCTTAGGTGAGTGGTGATGGTTGGTCAGCACGCACAGGTCTATGATGATCCACACTGTTTATTGCCTCTGCTTCCTGACTCCTTCCCTTCCACTCTTGTCTTGTCCGTCTCCTTCCCTTGACCGTGCCCACCTGTTGACCGTGCCCACCTGTTGACCGTGCCCACCTGTTGGCCGTGCCCACCTGTTGGCCGTGCCCACCTGTTGTCCGTGACTACCTGTAACTTGGGCCATGTTACGTTACCAGTGTTCGTCGTGTCATTTCGTGCCAGTATTCTCCATTTACTGTGTTGACTGTGATCTCAGCTTTGCTGCAAGAAGCTTGAAGAGCCGCGAGTCCGAGGTCGACGGTGTTCTGTGCTTATGACTGTGATATTCTTTGTCATATCTTTTCTTCTAACAAGATATTTCATTATGGAAGATGGGACCACGACTGAGCATCCTACATGTATATTTTGTGTAATGTGTATCTAGTCTCCGTTCCAGAAAGTATATGGCGAGACCTTGAGAATATCCCTATAATTTAGTGTCTGACTGCGTGGTGTTTATATTCTCTGGTTTCCTTATATTTCAGGTATCCCTCCGGCACTGACAGTGCGGGTGAATATAGCGGGCAGCATCCCGGGCGGGAGAGCACAGCGGGCAGCATCCCGGGCGGATGCTGGATGCTCTACGCACAGGTGTGTAGAGCACTCTGGTGACATTCCTCGTCGTGAAAGTTCTCATAATGCTCTATGCGCTCAGAATGCGTTCACTCTTACATCCGTCACATGTCGATTCCGCTCTTTGAGTAGGTCTGTTTGCATCTTGTATCCTGCATTCAGTCGAGTTCTTAATATTATCCATAATCAAGTAGTTAGATGGACCTACAAGTGGTCTGTGATGAGTGAAAATCATGTTATCCGCTGCCCCCATGGAAGACTGTACTGTGGTGGTGGAGTATGTGTTGCTGTGCTCTATACTGTGGTGGTGGTGGAGGAGTGGATCCAATCTAGAATAATTTCCTTACTTGTTGCCTCGTTGCGAGCAATTTATTATAAAGTCTAAGGAGATCTCTGGCCTGTGTCAACTATGTCCTGAGTCCCAGAATTACCTATTACTAGGACATCTGACGAGTCTATTAAAACCTACATCATCTCAAGTCCAGGACTTTATGTCGGTGCCCACCACCAACTTTGATCTTATTTCCTTATGAAATTTTTTCGAGTAAATTTTTTTTCACATTCAACATTCAGCATCTACATTATATAGTGAGCAAATGTTAGATTTGTTCTTTACTAACATATTTTAAGGAAGCTTTGGGTAATTCAATGGACACATTATGTGTACTGCAATTGTTCTGTGTCTTGTGCTACAAGCTTCCTTCTTTTCATGTCTACAATTACCTAAGCTACAAGCTTCCTGTGTTAGAAATGTCCCCCCCCCCTTTTTTTTTTACACACGTGATATGTAGGATACGATTTCAATTATTTTACAACGTTAGGTGTGTCTTTTATATGTCAACCATTGTGTGTTGTAGTGACGGCCCAGCCCGTCCTCCTAAAGTTTCCCAACGCCAAGAAAACAGTCAATTTAAAGAGCCTTTATCCCAACCTACCAGGGGACCCAAAACACAAAATGGGACAGTACGTCCCTTTTGCGAGGCGCTTCCGTTTTCTAGTACGACAATTTTGTGGCCTTGTGTCACGCATATGATTGAAAAAGAGACGTTCTTTGTAAGAGGAGAGGTCGTAGGGCCAGAGTTAGCGGGTGAAAGATAACCTGCAGATATGAGAGGGTGTGAGCGCTCACTAGGGCTTCCCTCTGCTTCTGACTCTCTGATAACACACTTGGACCAGTTTATGATCACTGACCTGTAACTTGGGCGCAGTGATACCAATTATCATCACCAGCCTTTAGCGCGTATAGGAAACTGACCTCTATGGTCCCAGCCCACGTGGAGTCTATTTCAGACCTGTAAACTACTCTACGAGGCTTAACAAAGAAGTATCAGCGCGTGTTCTTCAGTAACTTACTGGGAACTTAACACCATCATATTTTCCATTAGACCCCCAACAGGTGGCGGGTGCGTGCTTTTAATGTTCGGAGAATGAGTTTGGCCAAAGGTTACGCCAGGTTGCGAGCAACTACGTCTAACGTTTCAAGAGGAAATGCCTTAGCAATGTGCAATTTTGTGCAAGATGCCGCGTGCACCATTACACACGGTTCAGTCCTGAGGGATTCTTGCACTGACACAATGATCAGCATCATTCAATTCTGGATTTGGTTCGTTTCTGACTGAATACAAATTTTGTTGGCGACATATTCGGCATCAACAATTTATTTTCAAGATTCAGGTTTAATATCAAAGTGGAAGGATGTTACACAAATTCTTGAGGGCGTAGTATATAGAAGTTCATCAATACTATCTAATTACATATACATAAAAGGGAGGAAGCGCACTGAAATGTCAGTGAACACTAACAGTGTCAAAGGTGACCACAAAGGCTCAGATAATGACGCACTGAAGTCATGCACAACCTCTTGATGACGAATACTTCAAGTTAAGACTGCTGACTTGACAATTATCAGAGGTTTCCCTGGCTGTCACTACAGTACACTGTGGGGACACAGCAACCTTTAACCAAAGCACTCTGGAGTATGTCCCACACACACACACACACACACACCACACACACACACACACACACACACACACACACACACACACACACACACACAAGGTCAAGACGGCAGCTAATGTTATTATAATGAACAGTTGTCACCTGAATAAGAAGAGGACTTCCCTCAACGATTACCCAAGTGGCTTGTTCACGAGGGACATAATTGGTCCACCCTCCACAGCTCCAGCACTCGACTGTTCACCGTGGCGTTGATATTGTTCACACATGTTCACCATGAACGAGGTCAGTCAATACTGAAGCACCATAGACTGTTATACCACCACTCTCTCCTTCAGGAGAAACGTTCTCTTTAATTCAAGATATACATCAGGTGGCCGCTGCAAGTTATGTCCAGGTGTCTGCTGGTGACAGGTGAGGCACTCACCTAGGTGTGCTCGCGGGGGTTGAGCTTCGGCTCCTTGGTCCCGCCTCTCAACTGTCAATCAACTTGTGTATAGGTTCCTGAGCCTACCGAGCTCTCTCATATCTACATTTGAAACTGTGTATGGACTGCTGTTGGTGATTAATGTAGTGGTGGCGACCAAGGGTGTTGTCGACTCTCAATAGGGGAACCCGGGTTCGATTCCCGGGCGGGAAAGAAATGGTTAAGTACATTCGCTTTCACCTATTGTCTCTGTTTACTTAGCAGTAAACAGGTCTGTCAACTATTGCAGGGAGGCATCCAGGCAGTAGCTCAACCTTTAGGCGATACGACGGTGGCAGGTGCTTCTCCACACACACCACAAATGGTGTTTGCTTTTCTGACATGAAAGTCTTCTTGGTTATCTTGAGATGATTTCGGGGCTTAGCGTCCCAGCGGCCCGGTCCTCGACCAGGCCTTCGTCATCTCTCGCACCAATCCCTCCCAGGCAGGTACTGGGGCGAAGATAAATGGTCCAAGTAATGCACTAAGCATCACCGCTCGACCTTCCTGCCCGCTGCACCTACACTTGTCAATACGGTTAATCCACTGGTGAGTGTAAGAACTATATTCCTGGAAGTGGTGGCAGGTGGCGGCCGCAGACTCAACCTTGACAGTTTTCTAAGTAGCTCTGGCTGAGTCCCAATTAGAATTCTGGAATCACAGTAGGTTTCTGGAAATGGGCAATGCGTGCCAATTTTGTGGCACCCACAGGCCTGACAATCCTGTTGGAGGTCGGTGGGGTTAATGACAGTTATGACCAGCAAGCCAGAGTCCTCCAAGCATTACCTCCTATGCCTCCAATTCTTGATCTGGCTGTAAGTTGATTATAAATGTGTCTAACCAGAGCGACTTGTCACGTGTGTCAGGGCTCGTTATTCCTGTCGCTGGTAGTGGAGGCATATGCCAGGTACCCAAGATTATTGGTCTACACTAATATTAGGAGGAGGTTGGTCTCCAGCCTGCATGCCAGAGCGATCTACACAACCCCTATCAAGAGCTCACATGTGGAAAAATCGCTCTCGTACAGTGTGACCCGCGTACCATGCATGAATACCTACAGTGCCCAGCATACCACCGTTTACAGTGATCCACATAGCATGCATGAATACCTAGAGTGACCCCTGCATATAAACACTCTGAATATCTACAATAATCTCCATGCCTTCAGCATATCAATTCCTAGTGACCTACTCATCAACACCGTATGGATACTCATAGTAAAAGAGTATATATTATGCTTACATAACATTAAATACATTGGCTTATATTTTTGGAGTGGAGGAGAGGACTTGATGCCCAGGCTGGTGCAGGAGACACACACACACGCTCCCTCAGACCCACACTGTCATCGCTGGAACATAACCGCCCGCTCTAACTCACCCACAGATCACCGTCATTATCACAAACGTATCATTGCAACCGCCAGATTACTGGCCTCTGTCCCTTGCCCGGCGCCTGGGTCCTGTTTATCATGTAGTCCGGGTCCTAGGAGGCTCTAGGGTCCTGTTTATCATGTAGTCCGGGTCCTAGGAGGCTCTAGGGTCCTGTTTATCATGTAGCCGGGTCCTAGGAGGCTCTAGGGTCCTGTTTATCATGTAGTCCGGGTCCTAGGAGGCTCTAGGGTCCTGTTTATCATGTAGCCCGGGTCCTAGGAGGCTCTAGGGTCCTGTTTATCATGTAGTCCGGGTCCTAGGAGGCTCTAGGGTCCTGTTTATCATGTAGTCCGGGTCCTAGGAGGCTCTAGGGTCCTGTTTATCATGTAGTCCGGGTCCTAGGAGGCTCTAGGGTCCTGTTTATCATGTAGTCCGGGTCCTAGGAGGCTCTAGGGTCCTGTTCTTTGCAAGATGGGACCAGAATGTTCTTATGTGACCTAGTTCCTGAGTTATATATAAAATGTGACCCCGGTCAAGGGTCGTGTATGTGGCTGGACATGTTTAAGTAACTCGTGATCAAGCTGACTGTGCCCTCGGTAACCGAGTCTTGGGTTCTACATACTGGTCCAAGATGCGACAAGGAATACCAGACGGGTCAGGAACACACACTATCGTCAGTATACCGCTGCTGGGGTATACTGAGACCGGACTGGTGAGATAACAACCCCCCCCCCCCATACGTCAGGAGCTGACATGTGATAACATCGTACGTCACCAGGTGATGGTGCAGCGTGCGGGGCTCGAGGGGGCGGCCAGGCACAGGCATGGCGGTATACATGTACTTGTCTAGTTGTGCTTGCAGGGGTGTTGAGCTTCGGCTCTTTGGCCCCCGCCTCTCTCTACGGCGGGATGGTCTCTGGTTTGAGTCCAGTGTGCCGAGGCTCGTCTCCAAGTGAGGAGTAGGTTTGGTCTAAGCAAGAAAGATGGTCATGTAATTTACAAGTGCCATCGAGAACATCCTGTGAGCTGTAGTGTATCGAGGCGTGGCAGGTGTGGGCGTGAGGGGCGTGGCAGGTGTGGGCGTGAGGGGCGTGGCAGGTGTGAGCGTGAGGGGCGTGGCAGGAGTGGGCGTGAGGGGCGTGCAGGTGTAGTGGGGGCGGCGGGACTGTCAATATGAGCCGCAAGAAAGTGCCAGGAGTGATCCCCAGCTGATTAACCCTACCGGCCTTCCTTAACCCTTACATCGGCGAGCCCGCCTCCCTCACCAGTTACCTCCCTCACCATAGTTACCTCCCTCACCCCTGCCTCCCTCACCATAGTTACCTCCCTCACCCCTGCCTCCCTCACCATAGTTACCTCCCTCACCCCTGCCTCCCTCACCATAGTTACCTCCCTCACCCCTGCCTCCCTCACCATAGTTACCTCCCTCACTCTTCCTCCCTGGGAACAAACAGGAGCTCAATATGGAGACTTGTAAAACAATCAAACTAACAGTGGCCACCTCCTGGCGCGTGTCATCCTGGACCTCATGGAGCAAGTGTGGGTATCTCGTGTATTTACACTTCAGCACGTCTGAGCCACTACACCTGTAGTACACGCGCCAGGATAGGCCTGTTTCCCTCTCTTCACCCCTTCTTCCCCACCCCCCCTCAACATCTCCCCACTGTCATCCTCCCCCCGCTCTTCCCCTTCTCTTAGAAAAAATTATAACGAAGCACTGAAAATATCTATGGGAAACACTAAATATTTCACACTTAACTCCTTGAAAAAACCATGGGAGTCTATAAATGCCATTGTTTTTACAGTATTTAGCTTAGTCCTACCCCGACCAGCCTATGTCAGTCCCGTACCCAGACCATTTCCTGAAAAGTTAAGTGAGGCTAGCCCCAAGAATCTATCCTTCTACCTTGAACAGACACACACTCTTATAGACATATAGAGACAAAAGGTGTTATTTTGTTTAACATTTTTGGGGGAAAATTTATGCAAAGTTTAGGTTAGGTTTGGTTAGGTTGAGGATGAAAGCATTGGGGCATAACGGCTGATGTTGTTGTGAGCGGCGAGGGTGGGAGGGAAGGTGGGAGGGAAGGTAGGTGGGAGGGAGCCATCACCCAGCCAAGTAATCCCTCTTGATAGCCTTAAAATACAAAAACCTTCCCGACCACACTCATAAAATTCTTGGTCCTTCCCCCATACTCTTAAAACACATTTCCCTTCTCTCACCTCCGCACAAACAGCTGGGCCCTTTTATCATGTTGAAACTCTCCTTCACAACCACCACCACCACCACCTCCATTACCACCACCACTACTACCACCATCACCACTACCCACTCTACCACCACTACCCACACCACTCTCACCATTTCTGTAATTTCTCTCCTTCCTCAGCTTGTCTCTGACTCGCTGCTGCAGCTCCACTGTGAACACCAAACTAAATGCAATGGCTACCAGCAGCATCTCTCACTATATTTTCAACAACAGCCTTATTTTGGGTAAGTACGAGGTGTAGTGTCCTGGTTGGTAACCTGCTTTTCGTCTTGTCCGGAGTGTGAAGGCGCGAGAAGTGATCCTCCGCCGCGTCTGACAGCTTTGCTCTCCATGTTCCGACACCCCGGTGAGAGGCCTTCCTTGCCCACTATTTCCTAGTGATCACAATCCCCCCACATCTTCCCTCGTCACGCTCGAGGCTTTTTCTATTACCTAACAGTGTTTATCAGTGTTTATGAAGAAATGCGTCCCAGCACTTTGTTCCCTGACTAATAGCCTTGTGGTACCTGGTGTATTCACTTTTTCTTTGTCTATACTGACGTGTGAGTTCTCTAGTCGTATCTCGCCTTGAAGTTGAGGTGGGGGTCCATTTCAACGTCCTTTGAAATGCACTCCAGGAAGAGGATGGTCGACTGAGGGTGCATTTCCAGCATCCACCCGTGTCGTCTTGTCCTATTGTCCCTCACTATAAACAGACCAGGTCAGAGAGACAGCTGAGGGGACACCGAATCCCGGTAGCAGTAACATGTGTAGGTAATGTCCTCGGCTGCAGACGGGGCCCCATAAAGAGCTCGACCTTCAACCCGTCCTCGCAAATTCGTATAGTCAATATTGACTTATTAAATAAGAGCATAGGTGACATACTTAACATAATAGTTTCCCTTGAAAAGCTTCATAGAAAACACCAACCTTACCTAACCTACTTAGTATGTTAAGATAAGCATCTTATTGCTTCGTAATTACAATTATTACCTAACCTTTACCTATAATAGGTCAAGTAACAATTGTAATTACAAAGCTATAAGATGCTTATTTTAACATACTAAGTAGGTTAGGTAAGGTTGGTGTTTTCTACGAAGCTTTTCAAGGGAAACTATTATGTTTAGTATGTCACCTATGCACGTAACTAATAAGTCAATATTGACTATACGAATTTGCGAGGACGGGTTGCGACCTTAGTACACTGTAGTCAATGTTAGGGAAGCACCTCCTCCCCAACCTTCACTACTACATACACCACCATCACCACAATTCCTCTTTTTCATAAACAACCATGATCAACTAACGTTAAAGTGGTGACTTTGTTATTACCGTAACTGTGCCAACCAAAATCCCAGGATTAACAAGTGTTAACACACGAGGTGAAAGCGATTAACGTCTGACTGATGTGTGAAGAGACCAAAGGTTTTGCAACTTTCTTGCTTATCGAGAGTTATGTATGTAGACGCGCCCATGGTGGGGCGGGGTGACCCAAGGGCGCCTCGCAGATGTACCGCTGATAACGTCAGCGGCCCATGGTGCATGCATCTCCCCACCAACACTTCCCCAGGCCTCCCAGGCTCGCCTTCTCCCGCCATGTTGGTTATACGTTCCTGGTACTGTAATACCCACAGCCACGTGTACGTGCGGCTCCTAATGTCTGTGCACCTAAACACATTGTGCTCAACCTCATGATCACGGACCACACATCAACTGATGTCCAGGTGAACATATACGGGCTCTTCGGCCTTCTTTCTTGCCGTCAACTCTGACCCCACACCAAGGAACACAAGCCCCCACACGACGGCACAGAAAACCCACAAGATGAGTCGAGCCCGCTGGAGCTTCGTGGAGTCAGCTTCCGCTCTTACACTGTCTTGTTGGATGTTGTTGTTAAAGATTTAGCTACTCAGGACGAAGTGTCCATGTAGCACGGGCTATGGTGAGCCCGTAACGTGTTGTTGGAACTACGGCAATAATATGTAGAGGAATATAAGCGTCGAGTGTCCCCGTAGGGAGCTAGCAGCCCTCAGTATGTAAAAGTTCTTAGGTCAGGTCGTTTCTACAGCCAGTTTGTACTTTCGATTTGCCACAACGTTTAAAATTCAACATGCTAACCTAACCAGAAACAGACGAACCTCAGTCACCCCACCTAACCTAACCAACCATGTATAGAAAATGAAGATCTGTGTGAGACACTGCCTCTCATAGCACGTAACATCTGGTACGTTGGTTACCCTGACGTAGTATTAGTTGAGAGAATGGGTTGCTTCAGGAGCTGCCAGGAAAACAGCGTTTGTTAGGAGCATGAAAGTGTGTGTGTGTGTGTGTGTGTGTGTGTGTGTGTGTGTGTGTGTGTGTGTGTGTGTGTGTGTGTGTGTGTGTGTGTGTGTGTGTGTGTGTGTGTGTGTGTGTGATTAACTGAACGCGCTGATGGGGGAAGTCTGAGCAACGACCACACACACAGCGATCAATGTATTTTAACTGTTCTGCGTCTTGTCTTCCAGAATCAACCTTGAGGAGCTCCCCAAGACGTTAAGCTTTGTCATCACATTAACACGGAAGTTATGACTACTGGAGGTGTATGCAACGGGTGTGCAACGTTCCCAAAGCTTCATATACAGGAAACATCTGCAATAACACTGATATAATTTGTTTATTCATTAAAACTAAAAAGAAATTAACACACACAAGAGGGCGTCCACACACCCACACACACACACACACACACACACACACACACACACGAGAGTGTGGCTAGACTAACCCGTCATCTTTCCACAGTCTAGGTGCAGGAGAGTAGAGTGCAGTGGAGTGCTGGTATACACCTCTTCCCGTATATGTTCTCAAACACAATAACTTTGGAGATCAGTGATACATAATAAATGTTATGTGACGTGTCTGTGGTGAGCTGAACAAGGGCTGAGGAGTGAGCTGAACAAGGGCTGAGGGATGAGCGGGCAGGCAGGAAGCGTATCTATGAGCTCATCACCGTGTTAATTACTTGGCCAGATAATTGTTGGGTATCCCGGCCGCACGCCCGGCCGTCCACGCCCACCGGGGAACATCCTCACGCGCCTCGCCTCACGCTTATCTCACGCGCCTCACCTCACGCGCCTCACCTCACCACACAAGCGTTACTCTACCCTACAGGTGAGTACCTAGCAGTGTCTACGGGGGAGGGAGCTCTACCTCTTTATGCCCCACAGCTTTCCTTCCTTGCATCTCTCTCTCTCTTTAACGAACACTAGTGTTCATTACGGCTGACAAATGAAGTGCCCAGTGAAAATGCAAGCAAGAGCTGTTATCCTACCTCGAGCTATTATCCTACCTCGTAGCCTGCCGTTACAGGCTCAGTTTCAAATAATAATCTCATGGATTAAATAAATAACAATCATATACGGATCAGAATGAGCCAGTAGCCAACTGTGTACCTGAGCCTTCATGTGGTCGGCTGACCTGATCAGATGAAGGCTCTCATTAATTAATCTGTTGAGTGAACAAGTTCCAGATACGAGTCAGCCTAAGAGTGAATGATCGCCGATGTAGTGTTGGTCTTGATAAAGGGCAGTTCCGGCATTAGGCTGCTGATGGCCGAGAGTCTTGTGTCATGGGTGCAAACTACTCCATGTACACTAAGCAGAGCCAGGTGGGGAACTTTGAAACTGTTGGCCTTGTACATCACAGTAAGTCCACCAACGTCACGACGGTGTTAGAGGCCTTGATCAGACCATTCTCACCAGACTTGATCAAGACTTGAGATTTGCCATCTTGCACGATTCTTCACTTTGTGCAAAAGTCTGATGAATGGTGGAGGGGAGGCTATCCAGGAGAGGGGTGCACACTCAAGATGAGACTAAACTTGGTGCTTCATATAAGGTTTTGCAACTGCTGCTGTCAAGAAGGTGAGAGATGTGCCGTAGGGCTGCAAGTTTCCTGGCTGCCTTTTGGCCTCTTCCCTGTCATTGTAGAGTCGAACTTCATTCCCAAATTGTAAATTTCATCTCTGGACTCTAGGTTTTTACCACCCATTTACATGCCTCCTGATTTGCAGTGTGCAGTCTAATTATGATCGCCAGAGTTTTCTCAGATGCAAATCTGACCTGTCATCGCCTTTCCCAGGAAGAAATCCCTGAAAGTTGTTGAATGACGAGTCTTATAGCAGTTAGCATTCCTTCCTTTCCAAATGTAAAGTTAACGTACAGCTGTCAGCACAGGCTTCAGCTTTAGGAATGAGCCGAGTAGATCGTTGAAATAAACATTCCACAGCAGAGGGCCACGCACACTATCTAGAGGTACGCGGGCACCAATCGAGTGACTTTCAGATACTGCTCCATTAAGGACTACTCTTAAGGAGTCCGTTCTTGAAGGTAGTCCTTTATTGGCTCTAAGATGGAGTCTGAGATACTTAGTGCTTGAAGCTTCACTAATAATCCAGAGTGCCAGACCCTATCAAAGACTCCTGCTATGTCCAGAGCAACAACACAGCTGATCTTGAACTCATCCAGTGACTGATGCCACATAATGGAGAAATTTAGCAAGAGATCAGCAGCAGACCGCCCTTTTCTAAAACTATATTGTCGATCACATAGTAGCCAATGATAGTCAAAAATCATTGTCGTTACTCTGACGACCCTGCCGTTACTCTGACGACCCTGTCGTTACTCTGACGACCCTGCCGTTACTCTGACGACCCTGCCGTTACTCTGACGACCCTGCCGTTACTCTGACGACCCTGCCGTTACTCTGACGACCCTGCCGTTACTCTGACGACCCTGCCGTTACTCTGACGACCCTGCCGTTACTCTGACGACCCTGTCGTTACTCTGGGCGTTACCTTGCCGCCCCTGACACTGTGGCTGGAAGCCTTTAACTAGGAGAAGATAGTGATCTGGGCGTCCGGTGGGAGGCGAGCGTCATAAGCCTGGTCACTAAGCTTGGTTACTACGCTACAAGTATAAACCTTCACGTACTGGCAATACACGTTCTCCACGTGGTAGTGGTGGCACTAGTGATAGCGGGTAGTTAGTACCGTCAGTGGCACTAGTGATAGCGGGTAGTTAGTACCGTCAGTGGCACTAGTGATAGCGGGTAGTTAGTACCGTCAGTGGCACTAGTGATAGCGGGTAGTTAGTACCGTCTTGTCCACTGATCCAACAACTTGTATGTGGTAGCCAAGAGTCCCCCCGGGCTCCCACGGGACTCTGGGCTGCTTGTCCACGCTGCCCCGGCCGTCTTACTGGTGCCCGGGAATAAGGTAGGGTGCCCTGTGTTAATGCCTGTGTCCCTTGGGGTTTCCCAGGCTCATCCTTCCTACCCCTGGATCTTACCTGGAGAGGGTTCTCAGAGTTCTTCTACTCCCCAAGCCGGCCCGGGGCTTGCTTGACATGCGAGAGCTTGGTCCAACGGGCTGTTGCTTGGAGCGACCCGCAGGCCTGTATATCTACTACAGCATCGTTGGTCTAGCACTTCTTGCAGAAAACGATCTAGTTTTTTCTTAAAGACTTCCAATTTTGCTCCAGCAATATTTCTTATACTTGCTGGAAGGATATTGAACAACCGCGGACCTCTGATGTTTATACCGTGTTCTGATTGTGCCTATGGCACCTCTACTCTCATTCCTTCCACACACTTCACTGCAGTATGTTGTTATTTTACTGTGCAACATTTTGCACTTGGTCCTCCAGTATTTTCCATGTATATATAATGAGATATATCTTGTTTCCTCCCTAGGTCTAAATATATTGGGTACACTAGGCCTATCTTTATGTCCGGAGCGTATCCCAGATGCCCTGGGCCTATCCCGGGTGCCCTGGGCCTATCCCGGGTGCCCTGGGCCTATCCCGGGTGCCCTGGGCCTATCCCGGGTGCCCTGGGCCTATCCCGGGTGCCCTGGGCCTATCCGGGTGCCCTGGGCCTATCCCGGGTGCCCTGGGCCTATCCTTGGCACCTTGAGCATATCCCAGGATTAACCCTATTACCCAGGGTTAATCCCTTGTTGTAGTGGTATATGCCCACCTGGGGCCGCGGTGGGCACAAGGTGAGCCCAGGAGGACGGCGGGCTCAGCCCACATCAATAGCGCTTAAGGGCTTGACAAGATGATTATGGTAATTAGCTCGGCGCTCATCGCTGAACACTGATTGGTCATTGATTTTATAAGCCGATTACTGACCTCCCCCCCCCTGCTTCATCCCCATCAGACCTCCTCAGGCTGATTGACGGTGCTGACTGGTGTTGGCCCGACGGTACACTGCAAAAATGTATTTCTGTCTAATTGCCTGACACCGGTAATGTGATCTATAATTAAGGCGAGGAGGCAGCGAGGAGTCACTCAGTGGAGGACACGACAGTTTCAAGTTTACACTCGCCTCTTGCCTCTCATCTGATGGTTAACACGAGGCCATCCGAGACTAGCTAGGTGGCCAGCTGGGACTAGCTATGTGGCCAGCTGGGACTAGCTAGGTGGCCAGCTGTCTGGCGCTCCGCCGCTCACACCTACATACACTACACGGCAAACTTGTTCCCAAAATTCAAGTAAGGAGACAGAGGAAGCTGTAGCTGGAGACCCGGTGCTGGACCGGAGACCGGACCCGGTGTAGACTGGAGACCACCGCCACTACCACCACCGTGCACTCCTTGCACAGTACAGGATAAAACCAGGACAAGCATCATGAGGCACGTGGCGAGGACAAAATTAGTAATAGGAAAGGGAACTATCAGGGGAAAGCACCAAGCCATCACGACTATATAGCACTGGGAAGGGGTCAGCATAAGGATTTGGGATGGAACGGGGGAAAGGAATGGTGCCCAACCACTTGGACGGTCGGGGATTGAACGCCGACCTGCATGAAGCGAAACTGTCACGCTACCGTCCAGCCCACGTGGTTGAGATACCAACGTGGATTTAGATGACATAATGGCCTTATGACGCTCACTAAAATACGACAGAGAGTAAGAAATAACACTAGTGAATCTCCCACGCCAAATCTTAAAAGGTTCTCATAAACCACTCTTGAACATAAATGTTGAATGGTTTTCATAAACCATACAACACATTTTTTAACTACTTAAAATGTCGTAATGGACAGCCGTAAAAGCCTTGTAGGTGTGTTCTTCAAGGTTAGACAACAGAACACATCGGCTGAGTGCAGCAAGTGTGGTCAAGTTGATCTGCATATTCAACATTGCATATTTACGCACAGACCAAGCACCCCACTATTTGTTTTTTCTTGAAAATAGTCCCCCGAGAGCAACATTGACCAACTTCAAAACGAAACGTTGTTTTTATAAACATATATAAAATGCAAGAAAAGCATTCGTAAGTTATCATCTGGAAGCGGAATTACAAAACAAAAAGATCAAGAAGACCGAGAGAAGCTCACCAGGGACACCTTAAGTAGCCGGCGGTGTTCCGGGACAACATTTGTGGGTGTGATGATGCAGAGGTGAGCCCCTGGCTAGAGCCCCTGGCTGGAGCCCCTGGCTGGAGCCCCTAGCTGGAGCCCCTAGCTGGAGCCCCTAGCTGGAGCCCCTGACTGGAGCCCGCTGACTGGAGCCCCTGGCTAGAGCCCATGGCTAGAGCCCCTGGCTGGAGCCCGCTGGCTGGACCCCCTGACTGGAGGCCCTGGCTGGAGGCCCTGGCTGGAGCCCCCTGACCAGGGCTGAGGGACGCCACCACCACGCTGCTGCTCACCCACCATCACCACCATCTCCTTAAACCCATCACTGACCTGGTGCCTCTTCCAGCACGGACAGACTAAGTGATTATCTCTCTGAGCGAGAACGAGAGAGACAGAGACGAGAATTTACTCACCTATTTATGCGTTGTTTAAGGTTTGTCTCTTTGGTGTGTATGTGCATTTACTATTTTGTACTATTTAATTGTGTCTGCAGAATCGAGCTATTAGCTCTTGGATCCCGCCTTTCTAATCAATATATCTCTATTATATCTAATTCATATAATTTTCAATGAGAGGCAGTCGAGAGCGATTTGTCTCAACCAACGTTGCGACAATGATTGCAATAATAATGGAACACTCTTCATAGATAACTGGGACTCTTACATTGAGAAGGACGCCATGTATGCGAGGGACGGGGTTCACCTCTCGAGGGAGGCATGAGGCAGCTTCTACAGACTCATTAGCGAGAACAGCATGTAAGGATTTAATCAGCCTGCCAGTAGTCGGCAGCAATAAAGCTTAAGGAGCAAGTGCATTACGTCAGTCAGCGGCAGCTTGATATTAATCGACAGCAAAACAGCAATTTCTCTGGACATTTGCTCTTGGACATAATCACCAGCACGCATTAGCCGGTAGACAGGTGGGACTACTGCCTACACCGGCCCTACGCTTTTATGTTCGGCACGCCGTGGCCAGGGGGCGCTCCCCTGCCTATCTTCAACCCCTGCACCTTCCACCCCTGTAACCTGTGATCTTCTGTATCCTCCTCTGTGCTACAGGGAATTAAGCATTAACTCCTGGATCCCATCTCTCAACTGCTTAATTTCTAGTCCATATATTTTTATTGTGTATATTTGAATCTGTATATTAAGCCTGATCCTCTAGTCTTCACTTTCCTTTCCCGACACTGAAGATGTTAGGGAAGGTGTCCAACATCCGCATGGCTTACTGAACAACGCTTCCATCCGCTTTCTGTCATTCCAGTTCTTCTTATTTCTCACTATCTCTGCCCTGTCGATTTCCTTGAGTATTTTATATATGGTGATCGTTGTTAAACTATTATTTTTTCCTACACTATGCTATCACAACCTCAGTAAGGCAGTTACTTTATGGTACAAGGGAGATCAGCTGGTGGCTGACCACCAGCTATCCTTACCTTGGGGTGTTTCCGGAGCTTAGCGTCCCCGCGGCCCGGTCGTCGACCAGGCCTCCTGGTCAAGACTTGTACGTGTTTACACTAGACTCAGCCCGAGGCCGCGTGTCCCTCGGGCTGGCCCACGGTAGGCACAATAACCAAGACTACTCGGCAGTCACTGGGTCTCTACACTTATCTGGTGAGTGTAGAGTGATGCATCTCATCATCACTCAACACTCATCATTATCTGATTATAATGATGACAGTTTCCGTATCGTATTAAATGCAGCTAAAGTGAACTGGTAGTAAAGCATCTTATGAGGTATCAGATAAAGAGTAAATCAGGTTTATGTAGTCATGATGCATGAAAATACTGGAAGATTTATGTTACACTCTTAAGTGTCATGAACAAATTACTGCTGAATTCCATGGAAGAACAAGCAGGTTCACGACTGAACGTCAATTTACAATATAGTACGATTGACACTTCCAAATGTGTCAATTTCTGTGTCTAGTAATTGAAATTAAATTACTAGACTAGAATTACAACATCGATTGAAGGGACAACATGTGGGTTCCTTAAGCACAGGTCCCGGGAGAAATATGAGTAACAAGCAACAGACTTGCATCAGAAGCCGAGCTTCTATACAAAAAAAACCCTATACCGGATATTCAGCATAGGCGTCAACCTCGATTCCTGAAAGTGACCCATTAGTAGAGTGTACAAGATAACTCGCTCCACAACTACCGTCAGAAGCGGCCATCAAGTTTTAATAGTCATTTGTACATCAGAAAAATATGTTGACCAGACTACACACTAGAAGGTGAAGGGACGACGACGTTTCGGTCCGTCCTGGACCATTCTCAAGTCGATTGTGATGAAGTAGAGAGACGGGCAATAAATAGGCAAGAGAGAGCTGAGGAGCAAAGTAAGGTGTAGTAGAGGGGATAGTAATAGTAATAATATACTGACAACGATTAGTCTCGGTACCTCAAGCTGGCTACTTTCACCGTGGCGCAGCGTAGTGCAGGGAGGACCAGCTGAGCATCTGTACGTTCTCCATGCATTACATCACATGACACGATCTCTTGATCATTTCTTGTGAAACCATAAGTACTAGACTTGTGGTTCACGTGCACACATTCAAGCAGAAACACACACACGTGCATGTGGTTATGGGGACATATATTCATGCTGCTGTAACGATGGCTAAAGTTGCAACACCTGTAGCGATGAAGGAGCGGCTCAAGTTGCTCCTGCCACAGCAGGCAGCCGAGAATCTGCCTATTGCAAGGAGTCTGACACGTGGAGCAGGGAAACACAACACAGTATAGCTGGCGGGACACGACAAGCCAACTTTGGCTGTAAAAAGCCTGCTTGCTCAAGCACTCTTCCCTCTCTCACGTAGTAACGCGTCACTGGCCTTTTCTTAGATCTGGTCTTGCTCTGCTATACGTAGAAAGTGCAGAGCGTATCGCGATGCACGAGATATGCTCTGACATTATTGGCCAGGGATAAGGGGCGACCTCCTCAAACAAGCACAATGACAATAATTAATTCTGAGGGCGGCGCTGGGACCCACTATGTTTCCCAGCTTCTCGTGGGTGATAACCACCACCAACCATTCTGGGCGTCGGCCGTTCCTGTGGGTGGATTTGGAATCTGTGTATGGGTGCCCACAGCCGATATCCAGTCCCCCACACTTGGGTGAGGATGAGGGGACGATCTCAGGCGACCCAGCTACACTCTACTTGTATTGAGGGCAGTCTCGGGTCTACCAGGAACTTATATTCTGACAGCTGTAATTACTACAAGCGCTCCGTCATGCAGGGGAGAGACCCTAATCTATTTTCTTAAGAATAAAAAGCATTATCAGCTGATAAGGATACATTTGGTATCCTTCCCACATGCCGCTGATGTTGACCAGTTAGTGTGTACTTTACGAGATAGTTTAGACGTGTTGCCTACTTCAGGAAAGTGTCTTTGGTAGACTCCAGAAATTGCTTGTCTCGCACATGATACCTCGTGGCCGCCACAATTTTCCCAAATAAGCTCTTCATTACCTGGCATATGCTCCAGTTAAGCTCAAGCAGCCACTTGCAGTTTAACTAAGCCACCTTCTCTAGATTCTTGTAGTCATCCCCGCTACTTGTATTTCTCGGTAACTTGACGCATGTTGGTGAACCTCGATATGGAGGAGTCTATCCCGTCTGACAGACCATTAACATATCTTCGTAACAGGATGAGTCTAGGTTTTGATCCCTGTGGGACTCTGGTGGCCACATCCGACACTAATGGTTCTTCCTTAACTTCTGACGTTTTCTTTTAATTATTCAAGTGTTGCAATATCCACTGGAGACTTTCTAGTTGGGGCGAGGGTGTGGTAGGGGAGGTGTGGGTGTGAGGGTGTAGGTGGGTAGGTGTGTAGGTGCGGGTCAGCAGTGGGTGGGTGTAATTACCTAAGTGTAAATACCTAAGTGTAGTTACAGGATGAGAGCTACGCTCGTGGTGTCCCGTCTTCCCAGCACTCTTTGTCATATATCGCTTTGAAACTACTGACGGGAGTAGTGTGTGTGTGTGTGTGTGTGTGTGTGTGTGTGTGTGTGTGTGTGTGTGTGTGTGTGTGTGTGTGTGTGTGTGTGTGTGTGTGTGTGTGTGTGTTAGAGGTCAGCAGCGGGTGTGGTGGGGGTGTGGCAGGACCCGAGTGCCGTGCCTGCAAGGGTTAAGAGAATAGAGAAAGGGTTGGACCGATCCTCACGCAAGCCACACCCCCAGGCCGGCCCCACCGCCCTACCACACCCCCAAGCGGGTGTGGTAGGGCGCCCCCTGCCCTCCACCCGCGGGTGTGGGTGGAGGGCAGGAGGCAGGTGTGGGTGGAGGGCAGGAGGCGGGTATGGGTGGAGGGCAGGGGGCGGGTGGAGGGCAGGGAAGCTGGACCTCTGGCCATTAGAGCAGAGTCGACTTACAGAACAAATTGACTAAATAACGCACTAAAACATTGTCTTACCAATAGTTAACATGTCTGGTTACCATTTTACCATCAAGTATATCATATTAATAAAGCTTACTAGAGATACGTTCACCACTAGTCTGTTAAACAATAAATATTTTCTTGTATCTTAAATTACGCGTCGGTATTCCCAATTTGTTATGAAAGGTTTGAAAATATTGGTGTGAATTTCAAGGCGTGACCTTGTTACCATGGTGAAGGCTTCCACAGTAACAAGACTTCAGCCACTCAACATAATAAGCAGTGAGAAAACGCGGTAAAAATGCCTCGGGTTTATCACCATTATCTGTGTTTGAGATCATTTGAAATACCTTAAAACTGTTTCAGTCAATGTATGTCAATTGGTCATCTGTGAGGACACTACTGAAGGGAGGCTCTTAGCAACGTGCTATATAAGATACCTGCTATATAAGATACCTGCTATATAAGATACCTGCTATACAAGATACGTGCTAAATAACATACCCGCTATATAAGATACCCGCTATATAAGATACCCGCTATATAAGATACCTGCTACATAAGATACCTGCTACATAAGATACCTGCTACATAAGATACCTGCTACATAAGATACCTGCTACATAAGATACCTGCTACATAATGAACACTGACAAATTTATTATCCAAAATAATCCAGGACTCACATTTTTTTCAACATGAAAAAATATAAATGTTTTGTATATATATTTAAACAAGTTCACCATGTTGATTAGTAAAGTTGTTCTGTTACAAGATGCAACAACTTCCTTAATATGATCCTTGTGCAATCCACTAGTACAAATAACAAAAAATAATGCAATATGAATATTAGTCAATTCTGTTATTGTTGGATTTAATCTTGGTCATATTATCTCATTTAAATCGGACTGAGAAGCCTATCATCAGTGAGCGCCCAGATAATAATTACAGGTGTGCAGAGGTGCGCTCCACAACCAATTTACAAGCATCCACCTAAGTAAGGGATAAGCTGGCCGCCGTTTCTAATTAATATGCCTTTTTTTGGCAGAATTACACGCAAAAATATATATTCATTAACCATTAATACACCGCAGTAAGGTGAGAAAATATGAGCCAGCAACGAAGTTGTTAAGCAGGATAATTGCCTCCACAGACCTGGATAACAATGGTCCAGGGCACACAATACATCTCCCACTCCTGGCTTGGATATCACCTCAAACAATGGAAACCCGCCGGAATTCCAATATAGTCTTGGTGCGCAATGGTCATGCTTCATAATAATATTCTCTAGAGTGATGTGCTCTCAACTGTGGTTACGAGGGTTGAGCTTGAGCTCTTGGTCAATCAACGTTCAATCACTGCAGGAGGTATAGGTCTGTAGTCTCCAGAGACTGACGCGCGTACTAGCGGTGAGACAGTGCAGACGAAGTGTCCATGTAGCACGGGCTATGGTGAGCCCGGAACGTGTTTGTTGGAACTACGGCAATAATATGTAGAGGAATATAAGCGTCGAGTGTCCCCCGTAGGGAGCTAGCAGCCCTCAGTATGTAAAATTTCTTAGGTCAGGTCGTTTCTACAGCCAGTTTGTACTTTCGATTGCCACAACGTTTAAAATTCAACATGCTAAACCTAACCAGAAACAGACGAACCTCAGTCACCCCACCTAACCTAACCAACCCATGTATAGAAAATGAAGATCTGTGTGAGACACTGCCTCTCATAGCACGTACATCTGGTACGTTTGTTACCCTGACTAATTAGTTGAGAGAATGGGTTGCTTCAGGAGCTGCCAGGAAAACAGCGTTTGTTAGGAGCATGAAAGTGGTGTGGTGTGGTGTGGTGTGTGTGTGTGGTGTGTGTTGTGTGTGTGTGTGTGTGTGTGTGTGTGGTGTGTGGGTGTGTGTGTGTGTGTGTGTGTGTGTGTGTGTGTGTGTGTGTGTGATTAACTGAAACGCGCTGATGGGGAAGGAAGTCTGAGCAAAGACCACCCACACAGCGATCAATGTATTTTAACTGTTCTGCGTCTTGTCTTCCAGAATCAACCTTGAGGAGCTCCCCAAGACGTAAGCTTTGTTCATCAGCATTAACACGGAAGTTATGACTACTGGAGGTGTATGCAAACGGGTGTGCAACGTTCCCAAAGCTTCATATACAGGAAACATCTGCAATAACACTGATATAATTTGTTTATTCATTAAAACTAAAAAGAAATTAACACACACAATAGGGCGTCCACTGCCCCACCACCACACCACACAACACACACACACACACACACGGAGTAGTGGGCTAGACTAACCCGTCATCATTTCCACAGTCTAGGTGCAGGAGAGTCGAGTGCAGTGGAGTGCTGGTATACACCTCTTTCCCGGTATATGTTCTCAAACACAATACTTGGAGATCCGTGATCCATCATAAATGTTATGGTGACGTTTCTGTGGTGAGCTGAACAAGGGCTGAGGGATGAGCTGAACAAGGCTGAGGGATGAAGCGGAAGGCAGGAAAGCGTATCTATGAGCTCATCCCGGGGGTTAATACTTGGCCAGATAATTGTTGGGGATACCGGCCGCACGCCCGGCCCGTCCAAGCCCACCGGGGAACATCCTCACGCGCCTCGCCTCACGCTTATCTCACGCGCCTCACCTCACGCGCCTCACCTCACCACACAAAGCGTTACTCTACCCTACAGGTGAGTACCTAGCAGTGTCTACGGGGGAGGGAGCTCTACCTCTTTATGCCCCACAGCCTTTCTCCCTGCATCCTCTCCTCTCTCTTTAACGAACACTCAGTGTTTCATTACGGCTGACAATGAAGTGCCCAGTGAAATGCAAGCAAGAGCCGGTTATCCTACCTCGAGCTATATCCCTACCTCGTTGCTAGCCTGCCGTTGACAGGCTACAGTTTCAAATAATATTCTCATGTGATTAAATATAACAATAAAACAAATACATATGATCGGATCAGAATTGAGCCTGTAGCTAACTGTGTGCCAGAACCTTCATGTGGTCGGCTGACCTGATCAGATGAAGGCTCTCATTAATTAATCTGTTGAGTGAACAAGTTCCGATACCGAGTCGGCCTAAGAGTGAATAATCGCCGATGTAGTGTTGGTCTTGATAAAGGGGCAGTTCCGGCATTAGGCTGCTGATGGCCGAGCGTCTTGTGTCATGGGTGCCAACTACTCCATGTACACTAAGCAGAGCCAGGTGGGGAACTTTGAAACTGTTGGCCTTGTACATCACAGTAAGTCCACCAACGTCACGACGGTGTTAGAGGCCTTGATCAGACCATTCTCACCAGCTTGTCAAGACTTGAGATTCTGCATCTTGCACTATTCTCAACTTTGTGCAAAAGTCTGATGGAATGGTGGAGGAGCGGCCTATCCAGGAGGAGGGTGTGCACACTCAAGATGAGGACTCAACTTGGGCTTCCTATCAGGTTTTGCAAACTGCTGCTGTCAGAAGGTGAGAGATGGTCCGTAGGGCTGCAAGGTTTTCCTGGCTGCCTTTGGCCTCTTCCCTGTCATTGTAGAATCGAACGTCATTCCCAAAATGTAAATTTCATCTCTGGACTAGGTTTTTACCACCCATTTGCATCCCTGATTTGCCGTGTGCATCTCCTATTGATCGCAGAGTTTTCTCAGATGCAATCTGACCTGTCCTCGCCTTTCCCAGGAAGAAATCCCTGAAAGTTGGTGAATGACGAGTCTTATAGCAGTTAGCATTCCTTCCTTTCCAAATGTAAAGTTAACGTGCAGCTGTCAGCACAACACGCTTGTCAGCACAAAGCTGTCAGCACAACAGCTGTCAGCACAACATCTGTCAGCACAACAGCGGTCAGCACAACAGCTGTCAGCACAACAGCTGTCCAGCACAACAGCTGGTCAGCACAGGCTTCAGCTTCAGGAATGAGCCGAGTAGATCTTTGAAATAAACATTCCACAGCACAGGGCCAAGCACACTACCCTATGGAAGGTACGCGCGGGCACCAATCGAGTGACTTTCAGATACTGCTCCATTAAGGACTACTCCTTAGAGTACGTTCTTGAAGGTAGTCCCTTACTGGCATTCTAAGATGAAGTTGAGATACTTGGTGCTTGAAGCTTCACTAATAATCCAGGTGCCAGACCCTATCAAAGACTCCACTGTCCCAGAGAAAGAACCAGCTGATCTTTAACTCATCCAGTGACTGATACAACATAATGGAGAATTTAGCGAGAGATCAGCGCAGACCGCCCTTTTCTAAAACTATAATGACGATCACATAGTAGCCGATGATAGTCCAAAAATACATTGTCTTTAATCGGACGACCCCGCCGTTACTGTGGATGACCCTGCCGTTACTCTGACGACACCTGCGTTACTCTGGACGACCCCTGCCCGTTACTCTGAGACCCGGCCGTTTCTTCTGGACGACCCTGCCGTTACTCTGACGACCCTGCCGGTACTCTGACGACCCTGCCGTTACTCCTGACGGACCCTGCCGTTACTCTGACGGACCCTGCCGTTACTCTGGGCGTTACCTTGCCGCCCCTAACGTTGTGGCTGGAAGCCTTTAACTAGGAGAAGATAGTGATCTGGGCGTCCGGTGGGAGATGAGGCGAGCGTGCATAAGCTCTGGTCACTCAACTAGGGTTACCAAGCCATAAGTATAAACCTTCACGTACTGGCAATACACGTTCTCCACGTGGTAGGGTTGGCACTAGTGATAGCGGGTAGTTAGTACCGTCAGGGCACTAGTGATAGCGGGTAGTTAGTACCGTCAGTGGCACTAGTGATAGCAGGTAGTTAGTACCATCCTTGTCCACTGATCCACAATCTTGTAGTGGTAGCCAAGTAGCCCCCCGGGCTCACACGGGACTCTGGGCTGCTTGTCCCACGCTGCCCCGGCCGCTTTACTGGTGCCCGAGAATAAGGTAGGGGGCCCTGTGTTAATGCCTGTGTCCCTTGGGGTTTCCCAGGGCTCATCCTTCCTACCCCTGGATCTTACCTGGAGAGGGTTCTCAGAGTTTTCTTCTCCTCCCCAAGCCCGGCCCGGGGCGTGCTTGACATGCGAGAGCTGGTCCCACGGGCCTGTTGCTTGGAGCGACCCGCAGGCCTGTAGATCTACGACAGCATCGTTGGTCTAGCACTTCTTGCAGAAAACGATCTAGTTTTTTTCTTAGACTTCCAATTTTGTTCCAGCAATCTTTCTTATACTTGCTGGAAGGATATGACCAACCGCGGACCTCTGATTGTTATACCGTGTTTCTCTGATTGTGCCTATGGCACCTCTACTCTTCACTGGCTCTACTCTGTCATTCCTTCCACACACTTCACTGCAGTATGTTGTATTTTACTGTGCAAACTTTTGCACTTGGTCCTCCAGTATTTTCCACATGTATATATAATGAGATATATCTTGTTTCCTCCCTAGGTCTAAATATATTGGGTACACTAGGCCTATCTTTATGCCCGGAGCGTATCCCGGGTGCCCTGGGGGCCTATCCGGGTGCCCTGGGCCTATCCCGGGTGCCCTGGGGCCTATCCCGGGTGCCCTGTGCCTATCCCGGGTGCCCTGGGCCCTATGCCCGGGTGCCCTGGGCCTATCCTTGGCACCTTGAGCATATCCCAGGATTAACCCTATTACCCAGGGTTAATCCCTTGTTATAGTGTGTATATGCCCACCTGGGGCCGCGGTGGGCACAAGGTGAGCCCAGGAGGACGGCGGGCTCAGCCCACATCAATAGCGGCTTAGGGCTTGACAAGATGATTATGGTAATTAGCTCGGCGCTCATCGCTGAACACTGATTGGTCATTGATTTTATAAGCCGATTACTGACCTCCCCACCCCTGCCTTCACTCCCAATTTCAAGACCCTCCTCAGGCTGATTGACGGTGCTGACTGGTGTTGGCCCGACGGTACACTGCAAAAATGTATTTCTGTCTAATTGCCTGACACCGGTAATGTGATCTATAATTAAGGCGAGGAAGCAGCGAGGAGTCACTCAGTGAGGACACGACCATTGTTACAAGTTTACACTCGCCTCTTGCCTCTCATCTGATGGTTAACACGAGGCCATCCGAGACTAGCTAGGTGGCCAGCTGGGCCTAGCTATGTGGCCAGCTGGGACTAGCTAGGTGGCCAGCTGTCTGGCGCTCCGCCGCCTCACACCTACACTACACGGCAAACTTGTTCCCAAAATTCAAGTAAGGAGACAGAGGAAGCTGTAGCTGGAGACCCGGTGCTGGACCGGAGACCGGACCCGGTGTAGACCTTGGAGACCACCGCCACTACCACCACACGTGGCACTCCTTGCACAGTACAGGATAAAACCAGGACAAGCATCGAGGCACGTGGCGAGGAACAAACATAGTAATAGGAACGGGACACTATCATGGGGAAAGCACCAAGCAATCACGGACTATATAGCACTGGGAATGGGTCCAGCATAAGGATATTGGGATGGAACGGGGGAAAGGAATGGTGCGCAAACACTTGGACGGTCGGGGATTGAATGCTGACATGCATGAAGCGAAACCGTCACGCTACCGTTCCAGCCCACGTGGTTGAGATACCAACGTGGATTTAGATGACATATTGGCCTTATGACGCTCACTAAAATACGACAGAGAGTAAGAAATAACACTAGTGAATCTCCCACGCCAAATCTTAAAAGGTTCTCATAAACCACTCTTGAACATAAATGTTGATGGTTTTCATAAACCATACAACACATTTTTTAACTACTTAAAATGTCGTAATGGACAGCCGTAAAAAGCCTTGTAGGTGTGCTCTTCAAGGTTAGACAACAGAACACATTGGCTGAGTGCAGCAAGTGTGGTTGCAAGTTGATCTGCATATTCAACATTGCATATTTACGCACAGACCAAGCACCCCACTCTTTGTTTTTTCTTGAAAATAGTCCCCAGAGAGCAACATTGACCAACTTCAAAACGAAACGTTGTTTTTATAAACATATATAAAAATGCACAGGAAAAAGGCATTCGTTAAGCTTATATCATGGAGAGAGATACAAGTTATCATCTGAAAGCGATACAAGCAAGATCAAGAAGACCGAGAGAAGCTCACCAGGGACACCTTAAGTAGCCGGCGGTGTTCCGGGACAACATTTGTGGGTGTGATGATGCAGAGGTGAGCCCCTGGCTGGAGCCCCTAGCTGGAGCCCCTAGCTGGAGCCCGCTGACTACAGGGCTGAGGGACGCCACCACCACGCTACTGCTCGCCCACCATCACCACCATGCTCCATTAAACCCATCACTGACCTGGTGCCTCTTCCAGCACGGACAGACTAAGTGAGATCTCTCTGAGCAGAAAGAGGAGTAGAAAGAGACGAGAATTTACTCACCTATTTATGCATTGTTTAAGGTTTGTCTCTTTGGTGTGTATGTGCATTTACTATTTTGTACTATTTAATTGTGTCTGCAGAATCGAGGCTATTAGCTCTTGGATCCGCCTTCCTATCAACTATATCTCTATTATATCTAATTCATATAATTTTCAATGAGAGGCAGTCGAGAGCGATTTGTCTCAACCAACCAACTGATAGCATATCAAATAATATACACCTGGAAGATACTGGAGGGCCAGGTCCCAAATCTACACAGTACAAATAACAACGTACTGGACTAGTGACGATATGGAAGAAAATGCAGAATAGGAGCCAGTGAAGAGCAGGGGTGCACATAGGCCCCATCAGAGAACACTGTATAGAACATCAGAGGGTCCGCGGTTGTTCAACGTCCCTCCCAGCAAGCATAAGGAATATTGCCGGAACAACACGTGGACATCTTCAGAGGAAACTAGATTGATCCTCCAAGGAGTTCCGGGAACAGCCGGGCTGTGGTGGGTATGTGGGCCTGCGGGCCGCTCCAGCAAAACAGCCTAGTGGACAAAACTCTCACAAGTCAAGCCTGGCCTCGGCCGGGCTTGGGGAGTAGAACTCCAGAACCCCATCAAACAGATCAAACCACGGTATCAACCGTTGCGACAATGATTTGCAAGAATAATGGAAACCTCGTTCATAGATACTGGGACTCTTACATTGAGAAGGACGCAATGTATGCGAGGAAGGGACGGGGTTCACCTCTCGAGGGAGGCATGAGGCAGCTTCTACAGACTCATTAGCGAGAAACGCAATGTAAGGATTTAATCAGCCTGCCAGTAGTCAGGCAGCAATAAAGCTTAGGAGCAAAGTGCATTACGGTCAGTCAGCCGGCAGGGCTTGATATAATCGACAGCAAAACAGCATTCTCTGGACATTTGTCTTTGGACATAATCACCAGCACGCATTGAGCCGGTAGACAGGTGGGACTACTGCCGATCACCGGCCCCTACGCTTTATGTTCGGCACGCCGTGGCCAGGGGGCGCTCCCCTGCCTATCTTCAACCCCTGCACCTTCCACCCCTGTAACCTGTGTGATCTTCTGTATCCTCCTCTGTGCTACAGGGAATTAAGCATTAACTCCTGGATCCCATCTCTCAACTGCTAATTTCTAGTCCATATATTTTTAGTGTGTATATTTTGAATCTGTATATTAAGCCTGATCCTCTAGTCTTCACTTTCCTTTTCCCGCACTGGGGGGGGGGGAAGGTGTTAGGGAAGGTGTCCAACATCAGCATTGCTTACTGACAACGCTTCCATCCGCTTCTGTCATCCAGTTTTCTTCTTGCTCATAGTATATCTCTGCACTGTCGATTTCTCATTAAGTATTTTTTATATATGGTGATCATTGTTAAACTATTATTTTTTTCCCTACACTATGCTATTCACAGACCTCAGTAAGGCAGTGTACTTTATGGTACAAGGGAGATCAGCTGGTGGCTGACCACCAGCCATCCTTACCTTGGGGTGTTTCCGGGAGCTTAGCGTCCCCGCGGCCCGGTCGTCGACCAGGCCTCCTGGCAAGACTTGTACGTGTTTACACTAGACTCAGCCCGAGGCCGCGTGTCCCTCGGGCTGGCCAACGGTAGGCACAATACTAAGACGTACTCGGCAGTCACTGGGTCTCTACACTCATCTGGTGAGTGTAGAGTGATGCATCTCATCATCACTCAACACTCAGCTCATCATTACTGATTTATAATGATGGACAGGTTTCCGTATCGTAATAAATGCAGCCTAAAGTGAAACTGGTAGTAACGAATGCCCCTTATGAGGTATCAGATAAAGAGTAAATCAGGTTTATGTAGTCATGATTGCATGACTAATACTGGAAAGATTTATGTTACACTCTTAAGTGTCATGAACAAAATACTGCTGAATTCCATGGAGCACAAGCAGGGTTCACGACTGAACGTCACTTTACATATAGTACGATTGACACTTTCAAATGTGTCAATTTCTGTGTCTAGTAATTGAAATTAAATTACTAGACTAGATTACAACATCGATTGAAGGGACAACATGTGGGTTCCTTAAGCACAGTCCCGGGGAGAAACTATGAGTAAACAAGCAAACAGACTTACATCGAAGCCGAGCTTACTATACAAACAAATCACCATATACCGGATATTCAGCCTAGGCGTCACCCTCGATTCCTGAAAGTGACCCATTAGTAGAGTGGTACAGAATAAACCTCGCTCCTACAACACTATCGTCAGAAGCGGCCACAAGTTTTAATAGTCATTTGTACATCAGAAAAATATGTTGACCAGGACACAACACTAGAAGGTGAAGGGACGACGACGTTTGGTGGTCCGTCCTGGAACCATTCTCAAGTCGTGTGAGAGTAGAGAGGACGGGAATAAATAGGCAAGAGATGAGCTGAGGAGCAAAGTAAGGTGTAGTAGAGGGGATAGTAAAAATAATATCTGACAACGATAGTTCTCGGTACCTCAAGCTGGCTACTTTCACCGTGGCGCAGCGTAGTGCAGGGGAGCACAAGCGAGCATCTGTACGTTCTCCATGCATTACATCACATGACTACGATTCTCTTGATCATTTCTTGTAAACCATTAGTACTAGACTTGTGGTTCACGTGCCACACATTCAAGCAGAAACACACACACGTGCATTGGTTATGGGGACATATATTCATGATTGCTGTAACAGATGGCTCAAAGTGCAACACCTGTAGCGATGAAGGAGCGGCTCAAGTTTGCTCCTGCCACAGCAGCAGCCGAGAATCTGCCTATTGCAAGGAGTCGACACGTGGAGCAGGGAAACACAACACAGTATAGCTGGCGGGACACGACAAGCCAACCTTTGGCTGTAAAAAGCACTGACTTGCTTCAAGCACTCTTCCCTCTCTCACGTAGTAACGCGTCCACTGGCCTTTTCTTAGATCTGGTCTTGCTCTGCTATATCGTAGAAAGTGCAGAGCGTATCGCGATGCGACGAGATATGCTCTGACATTATTGGCCAGGGATAAGGGGCGACCTCCTCAAACAAGCACAATGGACATAATTATTCTGAGGGCCCTGGGACCACCCCTATGGTTTCCCAGCTTCTCGTGGGTGATAACCACCACCAACCATTCTGGGCGTCGGCCGTTCCTGTGGGTGGATTTGGAATCTGTGTATGGGTGCCCACAGCCGATATCAGTCCCCACACTTGGGTGAGGATGAGGGGACGATCTCAGGCGACCCAGCTACACTCTACTTGTATTGAGGGCAAGTCTGGGTCTACCAGGAACTTATATTCTGACAGCTGTAATTACTACAAGCCTCCGTCATGCAGGGGAGAGACCCTAATCTATTTTCTTAAGAATAAAAAGCATTATCAGCTGATAAGGATACATTTGGCCCCACTGTCATCCTCCCCCCGCTCTTCCTTCTCTTAGAAAAAAATTATAACGAAGCACTGAAAATATCTATGGGAAACACTAAATATTTCACACTTAACTCCTTGAAAAAACCATGGGAGTCTATAAATGCCATTGTTTTTTACAGTATTTAGCTTAGTCCTACCCCGACCAGCCTATGTCAGTCCCGTACCCCAGACCATTTCCCTGAAAAGTTAAGTGAGGCTAGCCCCAAGAATCTATCCTTCTACCTTGAACAGACACACACTCTATAGACATATAGAGACAAAAGGTGTTATTTTGTTTAACATTTTTGGGGGAAAATTTATGCAAAGTTTAGGTTAGGTTTGGTTAGGTTGAGGATGAAGCATTGGGGCATAACGGCTGATGTTGTTGTGAGCGGCGAGGGTGGGAGGGAAGGTGGGAGGGAAGGTAGGTGGGAGGGAGCCATCACCCAGCCAAGTAATCCCTCTTGATAGCCTTAAAATACAAAAACCTTCCCGACCACACTCATAAAATTCTTGGTCCTTCCCCCATACTCTTAAAACACATTTCCCTTCTCTCACCTCCGCACAAACAGCTGGGCCCTTTATCATGTTGAAACTCTCCTTCACAACCACCACCACCACCACCTCCATTACCACCACCACTACTACCACCATCACCACTACCCACTCTACCACCACTACCCACACCACTCTCACCATTTCTGTAATTTCTCTCCTTCCTCAGCTTGTCTCTGACTCGCTGCTGCAGCTCCACTGTGAACACCAAACTAAATGCAATGGCTACCAGCAGCATCTCTCACTATATTTTCAACAACAGCCTTATTTTGGGTAAGTACGAGGTGTAGTGTCCTGGTTGGTAACCTGCTTTTCGTCTTGTCCGGAGTGTGAAGGCGCGAGAAGTGATCCTCCGCCGCGTCTGACAGCTTTGCTCTCCATGTTCCGACACCCCGGTGAGAGGCCTTCCTTGCCCACTATTTCCTAGTGATCACAATCCCCCCACATCTTCCCTCGTCACGCTCGAGGCTTTTTCTATTACCTAACAGTGTTTATCAGTGTTTATGAAGAAATGCGTCCCAGCACTTTGTTCCCTGACTAATAGCCTTGTGGTACCTGGTGTATTCACTTTTTCTTTGTCTATACTGACGTGTGAGTTCTCTAGTCGTATCTCGCCTTGAAGTTGAGGTGGGGGTCCATTTCAACGTCCTTTGAAATGCACTCCAGGAAGAGGATGGTCGACTGAGGGTGCATTTCCAGCATCCACCCGTGTCGTCTTGTCCTATTGTCCCTCACTATAAACAGACCAGGTCAGAGAGACAGCTGAGGGGACACCGAATCCCGGTAGCAGTAACATGTGTAGGTAATGTCCTCGGCTGCAGACGGGGCCCCATAAAGAGCTCGACCTTCAACCCGTCCTCGCAAATTCGTATAGTCAATATTGACTTATTAAATAAGAGCATAGGTGACATACTTAACATAATAGTTTCCCTTGAAAAGCTTCATAGAAAACACCAACCTTACCTAACCTACTTAGTATGTTAAGATAAGCATCTTATTGCTTCGTAATTACAATTATTACCTAACCTTTACCTATAATAGGTCAAGTAACAATTGTAATTACAAAGCTATAAGATGCTTATTTTAACATACTAAGTAGGTTAGGTAAGGTTGGTGTTTTCTACGAAGCTTTTCAAGGGAAACTATTATGTTTAGTATGTCACCTATGCACGTAACTAATAAGTCAATATTGACTATACGAATTTGCGAGGACGGGTTGCGACCTTAGTACACTGTAGTCAATGTTAGGGAAGCACCTCCTCCCCAACCTTCACTACTACATACACCACCATCACCACAATTCCTCTTTTTCATAAACAACCATGATCAACTAACGTTAAAGTGGTGACTTTGTTATTACCGTAACTGTGCCAACCAAAATCCCAGGATTAACAAGTGTTAACACACGAGGTGAAAGCGATTAACGTCTGACTGATGTGTGAAGAGACCAAAGGTTTTGCAACTTTCTTGCTTATCGAGAGTTATGTATGTAGACGCGCCCATGGTGGGGCGGGGTGACCCAAGGGCGCCTCGCAGATGTACCGCTGATAACGTCAGCGGCCCATGGTGCATGCATCTCCCCACCAACACTTCCCCAGGCCTCCCAGGCTCGCCTTCTCCCGCCATGTTGGTTATACGTTCCTGGTACTGTAATACCCACAGCCACGTGTACGTGCGGCTCCTAATGTCTGTGCACCTAAACACATTGTGCTCAACCTCATGATCACGGACCACACATCAACTGATGTCCAGGTGAACATATACGGGCTCTTCGGCCTTCTTTCTTGCCGTCAACTCTGACCCCACACCAAGGAACACAAGCCCCCACACGACGGCACAGAAAACCCACAAGATGAGTCGAGCCCGCTGGAGCTTCGTGGAGTCAGCTTCCGCTCTTACACTGTCTTGTTGGATGTTGTTGTTAAAGATTTAGCTACTCAGGACGAAGTGTCCATGTAGCACGGGCTATGGTGAGCCCGTAACGTGTTGTTGGAACTACGGCAATAATATGTAGAGGAATATAAGCGTCGAGTGTCCCCGTAGGGAGCTAGCAGCCCTCAGTATGTAAAAGTTCTTAGGTCAGGTCGTTTCTACAGCCAGTTTGTACTTTCGATTTGCCACAACGTTTAAAATTCAACATGCTAACCTAACCAGAAACAGACGAACCTCAGTCACCCCACCTAACCTAACCAACCCATGTATAGAAAATGAAGATCTGTGTGAGACACTGCCTCTCATAGCACGTAACATCTGGTACGTTGGTTACCCTGACGTAGTATTAGTTGAGAGAATGGGTTGCTTCAGGAGCTGCCAGGAAAACAGCGTTTGTTAGGAGCATGAAAGAGTGTGTGTGTGTGTGTGTGTGTGTGTGTGTGTGTGTGTGTGTGTGTGTGTGTGTGTGTGTGTGTGTGTGTGTGTGTGTGTGTGTGTGTGTCCGTCCGATTAACTGAACGCGCTGATGGGGGAAGTCTGAGCAACGACCACACACACAGCTATCAATGTATTTTAACTGTTCTGCGTCTTGTCTTCCAGAATCAACCTTGAGGAGCTCCCCAAGACGTTAAGCTTTGTCATCACATTAACACGGAAGTTATGACTACTGGAGGTGTATGCAACGGGTGTGCAACGTTCCCAAAGCTTCATATACAGGAAACATCTGCAATAACACTGATATAATTTGTTTATTCATTAAAACTAAAAAGAAATTAACACACACAAGAGGGCGTCCACTGCCCCCCCCCCACACACACACACACACACACACACACACCACACACACCACACACACCACACACACCACACACACCACACACACACACACACACACACACACACACACACACACACGAGAGTGTGGCTAGACTAACCCGTCATCTTTCCACAGTCTAGGTGCAGGAGAGTAGAGTGCAGTGGAGTGCTGGTATACACCTCTTCCCGTATATGTTCTCAAACACAATAACTTTGGAGATCAGAATAATAAATGTTATGTGACGTGTCTGTGGTGAGCTGAACAAGGGCTGGGGAGTGAGCTGAACAAGGGCTGAGGGATGAGCGGGCAGGCAGGAAGCGTATCTATGAGCTCATCACCGTGTTAATTACTTGGCCAGATAATTGTTGGGTCGTCCACGCCCACCGGGGAACATCCTCACGCGCCTCGCCTCACGCTTATCTCACGCGCCTCACCTCACGCGCCTCACCTCACCACACAAGCGTTACTCTACCCTACAGGTGAGTACCTAGCAGTGTCTACGGGGGAGGGAGCTCTACCTCTTTATGCCCCACAGCTTTCCTTCCTTGCATCTCTCTCTCTCTCTTTAACGAACACTAGTGTTCATTACGGCTGACAAATGAAGTGCCCAGTGAAAATGCAAGCAAGAGCTGTTATCCTACCTCGAGCTATTATCCTACCTCGTTTGTAGCCTGCCGTTACAGGCTCAGTTTCAAATAATAATCTCATGGATTAAATAAATAACAATCATATACGGATCATAATGAGCCAGTAGCCAACTGTGTACCTGAGCCTTCATGTGGTCGGCTGACCTGATCAGATGAAGGCTCTCATTAATTAATCTGTTGAGTGAACAAGTTCCAGATACGAGTCAGCCTAAGAGTGAATAATCGCCGATGTAGTGTTGGTCTTGATAAAGGGCAGTTCCGGCATTAGGCTGCTGATGGCCGAGAGTCTTGTGTCATGGGTGCAAACTACTCCATGTACACTAAGCAGAGCCAGGTGGGGAACTTTGAAACTGTTGGCCTTGTACATCACAGTAAGTCCACCAACGTCACGACGGTGTTAGAGGCCTTGATCAGACCATTCTCACCAGACTTGATCAAGACTAGAGATTTGCCATCTTGCACGATTCTTCACTTTGTGCAAAAGTCTGATGAATGGTGGAGGGGAGGCTATCCAGGAGAGGGGTGCACACTCAAGATGAGACTAAACTTGGTGCTTCATATAAGGTTTTGCAACTGCTGCTGTCAAGAAGGTGAGAGATGTGCCGTAGGGCTGCAAGTTTCCTGGCTGCCTTTTGGCCTCTTCCCTGTCATTGTAGAGTCGAACTTCATTCCCAAATTGTAAATTTCATCTCTGGACTCTAGGTTTTTACCACCCATTTACATGCCTCCCGATTTGCAGTGTGCAGTCTAATTATGATCGCCAGAGTTTTCTCAGATGCAAATCTGACCTGTCATCGCCTTTCCCAGGAAGAAATCCCTGAAAGTTGTTGAATGACGAGTCTTATAGCAGTTAGCATTCCTTCCTTTCCAAATGTAAAGTTAACGTACAGCTGTCAGCACAGGCTTCAGCTTTAGGAATGAGCCGAGTAGATCGTTGAAATAAACATTCCACAGCAGAGGGCCAAGCACACTATCTAGAGGTACGCGGGCACCAATCGAGTGACTTTCAGATACTGCTCCATTAAGGACTACTCTTAAGGAGTCCGTTCTTGAAGGTAGTCCTTTATTGGCTCTAAGATGGAGTCTGAGATACTTAGTGCTTGAAGCTTCACTAATAATCCAGAGTGCCAGACCCTATCAAAGACTCCTGCTATGTCCAGAGCAACAACACAGCTGATCTTGAACTCATCCAGTGACTGATGCCACATAATGGAGAAATTTAGCAAGAGATCAGCAGCAGACCGCCCTTTTCTAAAACTATATTGTCGATCACATAGTAGCCAATGATAGTCAAAAATCATTGTCGTTACTCTGACGACCCTGCCGTTACTCTGACGACCCTGTCGTTACTCTGACGACCCTGCCGTTACTCTGACGACCCTGCCGTTACTGTGATGACCCTGCCGTTACTCTGACGACCCTGCCGTTACTCTGACGACCCTGCCGTTACTCTGACGACCCTGCCGTTACTCTGGGCGTTACCTTGCCGCCCCTGACGTTGTGGCTGGAAGCCTTTAACTAGGAGAAGATAGTGATCTGGGCGTCCGGTGGGAGGCGAGCGTCATAAGCCTGGTCACCAAGCTAGGTTACCAAGCCATAAGTATAAACCTTCACGTACTGGCAATACACGTTCTCCACGTGGTAGTGGTGGCACTAGTGATAGCGGGTAGTTAGTACCGTCAGTGGCACTAGTGATAGCGGGTAGTTAGTACCATCTTGTCCACTGATCCAACAACTTGTATGTGGTAGCCAAGAGTCCCCCCGGGCTCCCACGGGACTCTGGGCTGCTTGTCCACGCTGCCCCGGCCGTCTTACTGGTGCCCGGGAATAAGGTAGGGGGCCCTGTGTTAATGCCTGTGTCCTTGGGTTTCCCAGGCTCATCCTTCCTACCCTTGGATCTTACCTGGAGAGGGTTCTCAGAGTTCTTCTACTCCCCAAGCCCGGCCCGGGGATTGCTTGACATGTGAGAGCTTGGTCCAACGGGCTGTTGCTTGGAGCGACCCGCAGGCCTGTATATCTACTACAGCATCGTTGGTCCAGCACTTCTTGCAGAAAACGATCTAGTTTTTTCTTAAAGACTTCCAATTTTGCTCCAGCAATATTTCTTATACTTGCTGGAAGGATATTGAACAACCGCGGACCTCTGATGTTTATCCCGTGTTCTCTGATTGTGCCTATGGCACCTCTACTCTTCACTGGCTCTACTCTGTCATTCCTTCCACACACTTCACTGCAGTATGTTGTTATTTTACTGTGCAACATTTTGCACTTGGTCCTCCAGTATTTTCCATGTATATATAATGAGATATATCTTGTTTCCTCCCTAGGTCTAAATATATTGGGTACACTAGGCCTATCTTTATGCCCGGAGCGTATCCCGGGTGCCCTGGGCCTATCCCGGGTGCCCTGGGCCTATCCCGGGTGCCCTGGGCCTATCCCGGGTGCCCTGGGCCTATCCCGGGTGCCCTGGGCCTATCCTTGGCACCTTGAGCATATCCCAGGATTAACCCTATTACCCAGGGTTAATCCCTTGTTATAGTGGTATATGCCCACCTGGGGCCGCGGTGGGCACAAGGTGAGCCCAGGAGGACGGCGGGCTCAGCCCACATCAATAGCGCTTAAGGGCTTGACAAGATGATTATGGTAATTAGCTCGGCGCTCATCGCTGAACACTGATTGGTCATTGATTTTATAAGCCGATTACTGACCTCCCCCCCCCTGCTTCATCCCCATCAGACCTCCTCAGGCTGATTGACGGTGCTGACTGGTGTTGGCCCGACGGTACACTGCAAAAATGTATTTCTGTCTAATTGCCTGACACCGGTAATGTGATCTATAATTAAGGCGAGGAAGCAGCGAGGAGTCACTCAGTGGAGGACACGACAGTTTACAAGTTTACACTCGCCTCTTGCCTCTCATCTGATGGTTAACACGAGGCCATCCGAGACTAGCTAGGTGGCCAGCTGGGACTAGCTATGTGGCCAGCTGGGACTAGCTAGGTGGCCAGCTGTCTGGCGCTCCGCCGCTCACACCTACACTACACGGCAAACTTGTTCCCAAAATTCAAGTAAGGAGACAGAGGAAGCTGTAGCTGGAGACCCGGTGCTGGACCGGAGACCGGACCCGGTGTAGACTGGAGACCACCGCCACTACCACCACCGTGCACTCCTTGCACAGTACAGGATAAAACCAGGACAAGCATCATGAGGCACGTGGCGAGGACAAAATTGGTAATAGGAAAGGGAACTATCAGGGGGAAAGCACCAAGCCATCACGACTATATAGCACTGGGAAGGGGTCAGCATAAGGATTTGGGATGGAACGGGGGAAAGGAATGGTGCCCAACCACTTGGACGGTCGGGGATTGAACGCCGACCTGCATGAAGCGAAACCGTCACGCTACCGTCCAGCCCACGTGGTTGAGATACCAACGTGGATTTAGATGACATAATGGCCTTATGACGCTCACTAAAATACGACAGAGAGTAAGAAATAACACTAGTGAATCTCCCACGCCAAATCTTAAAAGGTTCTCATAAACCACTCTTGAACATAAATGTTGAATGGTTTTCATAAACCATACAACACATTTTTTAACTACTTAAAATGTCGTAATGGACAGCCGTAAAAAGCCTTGTAGGTGTGCTCTTCAAGGTTAGACAACAGAACACATTGGCTGAGTGCAGCAAGTGTGGTCAAGTTGATCTGCATATTCAACATTGCATATTTACGCACAGACCAAGCACCCCACTATTTGTTTTTTCTTGAAAATAGTCCCCTGAGAGCAACATTGACCAACTTCAAAACGAAACGTTGTTTTTATAAACATATATAAATGCAAGAAAAGCATTCGTAAGTTATCATCTGGAAGCGGAATTACAAAACAAAAAGATCAAGAAGACCGAGAGAAGCTCACCAGGGACACCTTAAGTAGCCGGCGGTGTTCCGGGACAACATTTGTGGGTGTGATGATGCAGAGGTGAGCCCCTGGCTGGAGCCCCTAGCTGGAGCCCCTAGCTGGAGCCCGCTGACCAGGGCTGAGGGACGCCACCACCACGCTACTGCTCGCCCACCATCACCACCATCTCCTTAAACCCATCACTGACCTGGTGCCTCTTCCAGCACGGACAGACTAAGTGATTATCTCTCTGAGCGAGAACGAGAGAGACAGAGACGAGAATTTACTCACCTATTTATGCATTGTTTAAGGTTTGTCTCTTTGGTGTGTATGTGCATTTACTATTTTGTACTATTTAATTGTGTCTGCAGAATCGAGCTATTAGCTCTTGGATCCCGCCTTTCTAATCAATATATCTCTATTATATCTAATTCATATAATTTTCAATGAGAGGCAGTCGAGAGCGATTTGTCTCAACCAACCAACTGAGATATCAAATAATATACACCTGGAAGATACTGGAGGGCCAGGTCCCAAATCTACACAGTAAAATAACAACGTACTGGAGTGAACGATATGGAAGAAAATGCAGAATAGAGCCAGTGAAGAGCAGGGGTGCCATAGGCACAATCAGAGAACACTGTATAAACATCAGAGGTCCGCGGTTGTTCAACGTCCTCCCAGCAAGCATAAGAAATATTGCCGGAACAACCGTGGACATCTTCAAGAGGAAACTAGATTTATTCCTCCAAGGAGTTCCGGACCAGCCGGGCTGTGGTGGGTATGTGGGCCTGCGGGCCGCTCCAAGCAACAGCCTAGTGGACCAAACTCTCACAAGTCAAGCCTGGCCTCGGGCCGGGCTTGGGGAGTAGAACTCCCAGAACCCCATCAACCAGGTATCAACCAGGGTATCAACGTTGCGACAATGATTGCAATAATAATGGAACACTCTTCATAGATAACTGGGACTCTTACATTGAGAAGGACGCCATGTATGCGAGGGACGGGGTTCACCTCTCGAGGGAGGCATGAGGCAGCTTCTACAGACTCATTAGCGAGAACAGCATGTAAGGATTTAATCAGCCTGCCAGTAGTCGGCAGCAATAAAGCTTAAGGAGCAAGTGCATTACGTCAGTCAGCGGCAGCTTGATATTAATCGACAGCAAAACAGCAATTTCTCTGGACATTGCTCTTGGACATAATCACCAGCACGCATTAGCCGGTAGACAGGTGGGACTACTGCCTACACCGGCCCTACGCTTTTATGTTCGGCACGCCGTGGCCAGGGGGCGCTCCCTGCCTATCTTCAACCCCTGCACCTTCCACCCCTGTAACCTGTGATCTTCTGTATCCTCCTCTGTGCTACAGGGAATTAAGCATTAACTCCTGGATCCCATCTCTCAACTGCTTAATTTCTAGTCCATATATTTTTATTGTGTATATTTGAATCTGTATATTAAGCCTGATCCTCTAGTCTTCACTTTCCTTTCCCGACACTGAAGGTGTTAGGGAAGGTGTCCAACATCAGCATTGCTTACTGAACAACGCTTCCATCCGCTTTCTGTCATTCCAGTTCTTCTTATTTCTCACTATCTATCTCTGCCCTGTCGATTTCCTTAAGTATTTTATATATGGTGATCATTGTTAAACTATTATTTTTTCCTACACTATGCTATCACAACCTCAGTAAGGCAGTTACTTTATGGTACAAGGGAGATCAGCTGGTGGCTGACCACCAGCCATCCTTACCTTGGGGTGTTTCCGGAGCTTAGCGTCCCCGCGGCCCGGTCGTCGACCAGGCCTCCTGGTCAAGACTTGTACGTGTTTACACTAGACTCAGCCCGAGGCCGCGTGTCCCTCGGGCTGGCCAACGGTAGGCACAATAACTAAGACTACTCGGCAGTCACTGGGTCTCTACACTCATCTGGTGAGTGTAGAGTGATGTATCTCATCATCACTCTACACTCATCATTATCTGATTATAATGATGACAGTTTCCGTATCGTATTAAATGCAGCTAAAGTGAACTGGTAGTAAAGCATCTTATGAGGTATCAGATAAAGAGTAATCAGGTTTATGTAGTCATGATGCATGAAAATACTGGAAGATTTATGTTACACTCTTAAGTGTCATGAACAAATACTGCTGAATTCCATGGAAGAACAAGCAGGTTCACGACTGAACGTCAATTTACAATATAGTACGATTGACACTTTCAAATGTGTCAATTTCTGTGTCTAGTAATTGAAATTAAATTACTAGACTAGAATTACAACATCGATTGAAGGGACAACATGTGGGTTCCTTAAGCACAGGTCCCGGGAGAAATATGAGTAACAAGCAACAGACTTACATCAGAAGCCGAGCTTCTATACAAAAAATACCCTATGCTGAATATCCGGTATAGGTATTTTTTGTATAGAAGCTCGGCTTCTGATGTAAGTCTGTTGCTTGTTACTCATATTTCTCCCGGACCTGTGCTTAAGGAACCCACATGTTGTCCCTTCAATCGATGTTGTAATTCTAGTCTAGTAATTTAATTTCAATTACTAGACACAGAAATTGACACATTTGAAGTGTCAATCGTACTATATTGTAAATTGACGTTCAGTCGTGAACCTGCTTGTTCTTCCATGGAATTCAGCAGTATTTGTTCATGACACTTAAGTGTAACATAAATCTTCCAGTATTTTCATGCATCATGACTACATAAACCTGATTTACTCTTTATCTGATACCTCATAAGATGCTTTACTACCAGTTCACTTTAGCTGCATTTAATACGATACGGAAACTGTCATCATTATAATCAGATAATGATGAGTGTAGAGTGATGATGAGATACATCACTCTACACTCACCAGATGAGTGTAGAGACCCAGTGACTGCCGAGTAGTCTTAGTTATTGTGCCTACCGTTGGCCAGCCCGAGGGACACGCGGCCTCGGGCTGAGTCTAGTGTAAACACGTACAAGTCTTGACCAGGAGGCCTGGTCGACGACCGGGCCGCGGGGACGCTAAGCTCCGGAAACACCCCAAGGTAAGGATGGCTGGTGGTCAGCCACCAGCTGATCTCCCTTGTACCATAAAGTAACTGCCTTACTGAGGTTGTGATAGCATAGTGTAGGAAAAAATAATAGTTTAACAATGATCACCATATATAAATACTTAAGGAAATCGACAGGGCAGAGATAGATAGTGAGAAATAAGAAGAACTGGAATGACAGAAAGCGGATGGAAGCGTTGTTCAGTAAGCAATGCTGATGTTGGACACCTTCCCTAACACCTTCAGTGTCGGAAAGGAAAGTGAAGACTAGAGGATCAGGCTTAATATACAGATTCAAATATACACAATAAAAATATATGGACTAGAAATTAAGCAGTTGAGAGATGGGATCCAGGAGTTAATGCTTAATTCCCTGTAGCACAGAGGAGGATACAGAAGATCACAGGTTACAGGGGTGGAAGGTGCAGGGGTTGAAGATAGGCAGGGGAGCGCCCCCTGGCCACGGCGTGCCGAACATAAAAGCGTAGGGCCGGTGTAGGCAGTAGTCCCACCTGTCTACCGGCTAATGCGTGCTGGTGATTATGTCCAAGAGCAAATGTCCAGAGAAATTGCTGTTTTGCTGTCGATTAATATCAAGCTGCCGCTGACTGACGTAATGCACTTGCTCCTTAAGCTTTATTGCTGCCGACTACTGGCAGGCTGATTAAATCCTTACATGCTGTTCTCGCTAATGAGTCTGTAGAAGCTGCCTCATGCCTCCCTCGAGAGGTGAACCCCGTCCCTCGCATACATGGCGTCCTTCTCAATGTAAGAGTCCCAGTTATCTATGAAGAGTGTTCCATTATTATTGCAATCATTGTCGCAACGTTGATACCCTGGTTGATACCTGGTTGATGGGGTTCTGGGAGTTCTACTCCCCAAGCCCGGCCCGAGGCCAGGCTTGACTTGTGAGAGTTTGGTCCACTAGGCTGTTGCTTGGAGCGGCCCGCAGGCCCACATACCCACCACAGCCCGGCTGGTCCGGAACTCCTTGGAGGAATAAATCTAGTTTCCTCTTGAAGATGTCCACGGTTGTTCCGGCAATATTTCTTATGCTTGCTGGGAGGACGTTGAACAACCGCGGACCTCTGATGTTTATACAGTGTTCTCTGATTGTGCCTATGGCACCCCTGCTCTTCACTGGCTCTATTCTGCATTTTCTTCCATATCGTTCACTCCAGTACGTTGTTATTTTACTGTGTAGATTTGGGACCTGGCCCTCCAGTATCTTCCAGGTGTATATTATTTGATATCTCAGTTGGTTGGTTGAGACAAATCGCTCTCGACTGCCTCTCATTGAAAATTATATGAATTAGATATAATAGAGATATATTGATTAGAAAGGCGGGATCCAAGAGCTAATAGCTCGATTCTGCAGACACAATTAAATAGTACAAAATAGTAAATGCACATACACACCAAAGAGACAAACCTTAAACAATGCATAAATAGGTGAGTAAATTCTCGTCTCTGTCTCTCTCGTTCTCGCTCAGAGAGATAATCACTTAGTCTGTCCGTGCTGGAAGAGGCACCAGGTCAGTGATGGGTTAAGGAGATGGTGGTGATGGTGGGCGAGCAGTAGCGTGGTGGTGGCGTCCCTCAGCCCTGGTCAGCGGGCTCCAGCTAGGGGCTCCAGCTAGGGGCTCCAGCCAGGGGCTCACCTCTGCATCATCACACCCACAAATGTTGTCCCGGAACACCGCCGGCTACTTAAGGTGTCCCTGGTGAGCTTCTCTCGGTCTTCTTGATCTTTTTGTTTTGTAATTCCGCTTCCAGATGATAACTTACGAATGCTTTTCTTGCATTTTATATATGTTTATAAAAACAACGTTTCGTTTTGAAGTTGGTCAATGTTGCTCTCTGGGGACTATTTTCAAGAAAAAACAAATAGTGGGGTGCTTGGTCTGTGCGTAAATATGCAATGTTGAATATGCAGATCAACTTGACCACACTTGCTGCACTCAGCCGATGTGTTCTGTTGTCTAACCTTGAAGAGCACACCTACAAGGCTTTTTACGGCTGTCCATTACGACATTTTAAGTAGTTAAAAAATGTGTTGTATGGTTTATGAAAACCATTCAACATTTATGTTCAAGAGTGGTTTATGAGAACCTTTTAAGATTTGGCGTGGGAGATTCACTAGTGTTATTTCTTACTCTCTGTCGTATTTTAGTGAGCGTCATAAGGCCAATATGTCATCTAAATCCACGTTGGTATCTCAACCACGTGGGCTGGACGGTAGCGTGACGGTTTCGCTTCATGCAGGTCGGAGTTCAATCCCCGACCGTCCAAGTGGTTGGGCACCATTCCTTTCCCCCGTTCCATCCCAAATCCTTATGCTGACCCCTTCCCAGTGCTATATAGTCGTGATGGCTTGGTGCTTTCCCCCTGATAGTTCCCTTTCCTATTACTAATTTTGTCCTCGCCACGTGCCTCATGATGCTTGTCCTGGTTTTATCCTGTACTGTGCAAGGAGTGCACGGTGGTGGTAGTGGCGGTGGTCTCCAGTCTACACCGGGTCCGGTCTCCGGTCCAGCACCGGGTCTCCAGCTACAGCTTCCTCTGTCTCCTTACTTGAATTTTGGGAACAAGTTTGCCGTGTAGTGTAGGTGTGAGCGGCGGAGCGCCAGACAGCTGGCCACCTAGCTAGTCCCAGCTGGCCACATAGCTAGTCCCAGCTGGCCACCTAGCTAGTCTCGGATGGCCTCGTGTTAACCATCAGATGAGAGGCAAGAGGCGAGTGTAAACTTGTAAACTGTCGTGTCCTCCACTGAGTGACTCCTCGCTGCTTCCTCGCCTTAATTATAGATCACATTACCGGTGTCAGGCAATTAGACAGAAATACATTTTTGCAGTGTACCGTCGGGCCAACACCAGTCAGCACCGTCAATCAGCCTGAGGAGGTCTGATGGGGATGAAGCAGGGGGGGGGAGGTCAGTAATCGGCTTATAAAATCAATGACCAATCAGTGTTCAGCGATGAGCGCCGAGCTAATTACCATAATCATCTTGTCAAGCCCTTAAGCGCTATTGATGTGGGCTGAGCCCGCCGTCCTCCTGGGCTCACCTTGTGCCCACCGCGGCCCCAGGTGGGCATATACCACTATAACAAGGGATTAACCCTGGGTAATAGGGTTAATCCTGGGATATGCTCAAGGTGCCAAGGATAGGCCCAGGGCACCCGGGATAGGCCCAGGGCACCCGGGATAGGCCCAGGGCACCCGGGATAGGCCCAGGGCACCCGGGATAGGCCCAGGGCACCCGGGATAGGCCCAGGGCACCCGGGATACGCTCCGGGCATAAAGATAGGCCTAGTGTACCCAATATTTAGACCTAGGGAGGAAACAAGATATATCTCATTATATATACATGGAAAATACTGGAGGACCAAGTGCAAAATGTTGCACAGTAAAATAACAACATACTGCAGTGAAGTGTGGAAGGAATGACGAGTAGAGCCAGTGAAGAGTAGAGTGCCATAGGCACAATCAGAGAACACGTATAAACATCAGAGGTCCGCGGTTGTTCACTATCCTTCCAGCAAGTATAAGAAATATT
>WNGS01008507.1:2761562-2773340 GCA_020271785.1 Procambarus virginalis
AGAGAGAGAGAGAGGAGAGAGAGAGAGAGAGAGAGAGAGAGAGAGAGAGAGAGAGAGAGAGAGAGAGAGAGAGAGAAACAATTTCAAGGTTCTCCACGTGGCTTAACTTTGTGGACAACGACAAACTGGCTCCCATAACATAAGGCGCTCAGCTATTAACAGCTTCATGCTGGCAATGCCTTCCCCCTGGAATATCACTTTATAAACCATCTTTCACTCCTAGGCTGACTGGCATCTGCAACATGTTCACTCAACATGCACGTAAATATTCATCAATAAAGTCCAGATGAAGGCTGTAACATAGTTCCGAGCTCACCCTGATCCATACTTGCCCAGGGTGAGTATGGATCACTCGTCACACTCCAACACTTCATCAACGAAGTGTAGTAGGGGTGTCGAAGTGTCATATGGAAGTACCAGGTAATCCCGCCCATTCTGGCAAACAGAATTCTATAATTCTACTCAGCACTTCTTATGGTAGGGATCAACTCTCCCTAGCCGAAGCTACATTGGTAAATATGCCTATGACACTAAGATTGGGTGTATCGGGGGGGGGGGGGGGTGAGATTACATTGGATAGTGTATTCTGTTCGTTCACAAATCTCTTCAGAAGCAGTTACATGCGAAGGTTACATGACGATAGGAGTTTCGGACGGAGAGAAGCGAGTTCACCTTCACTTCACCTGAGTGGGGATTGAACTGTTTGTTTTAGATAGATTTTGGAAAAGAAGAATGATCGACAGATGCGTGATGAGTCAACCTGTCCTCTTAAAAATAACGTCGCTTTTGGCCGTTTGTCCGTATGGCCGAAAGTGCACGTAATTTTGAAATAAAAAAATTAAAATAAATTTTGGATTTTTTTTTCAACAACAGTAAGTTAAAGGTCCTCTGATAGGTTAGGTGGACAGGAAAATCTCAAATTTCAAAACGTTATGAAAAACGTTAATTGAAAGTTTTCACCTTCTAACCTTACCGAGTAAGCCGGACGACTCGAACAGAAAACGGAACAGTACGTCACTTTTGTGAGTAGATTTCATTTCAAAATACGTCTAAATTGGCCATAGCGCCGCGCATACCAGCCAAAGTGACGTTATTTTAAGAGGACGGGTTGGATGAGTTCCCTACGAGACAGACTGAAGGAACTAAACCTGATGACGTTAGAAAAGAGGAGGGAGAGTGGGGACATGATACAGACGTATAAAATACTTAGAGGGATTGACAAGGTGGAAACAGTGGAAATGTTCACAATGAATAACAATAGAACAAGGGGGCATGGATTGATGCTTATGACTAAGATGTGTCAGATGTTAGAAATTTTCTTTTAGCGTAAGAGTAGTGAATAGATGGAATGACCTAAAGGAGCAGATTGTAGAGACTCACTTCACTCAGAACTTTAGAAGCAGGTATGATAAATAGGCCGGAGTCATTGTATTAGGTAAGATGTTTACTCAGGTAAAAGTACATACATTCAAAATTAGTTACAAAGAGAATGTTTGATTTCTACACAGAGCTAATACATACTATGCCTAAAGTCACTAATACGCACAGCGTTTCGGACAAGGTGTGAGGAAAAACACTTGGACTAAAACCTAAACCAATCGAGATAAAAGCATAAATTTGATTGAAAAAGAGGTACAGAAATGATAATTAGCTGATGGATGGAACAACAGAAATTGCAACAATACAAGATAAGTATTTGACTAAAACAAAAATACAATTTTAGACACCAACGGCTAGAAAAGAGAGGTCCAAGAGCTATAGCTCATCCTGCATGCACAAAGAAGCGAGTCCACACACAAAGATCAACCCCGCAAGCACAACTAGGCGAGTACAACTAGGTGATACACACACACACACACACCACACACACCACACACACACCACACACACACACACACACACACCGCAGGTAGTGACAGTAGCGGCCACGTATAAGGACCAAACTAGGAGCCGGAAAAGGGCCGGTCTTGGAGCAGGTAAGGCGGACCTCCGGTAATTTGGCCGGAGATGGCCGCCCCCAACTACCGCCGCCAGTTCCTCACCAAATTCCATTACTTAAGCCAATGGTCGGGTGAGCGGAGGTAATTGGTCGGTACAGGACCAGACGGCCACCTTACCGTGGCCCGGTCACCAAGCGGACCCCCACACACTGTTATACACCACCCGTCATACACCTCCCGTTATACACCACCCGTCATACACCCAGCTGCTCTCGGTGCTGGATAGAGGTGGGGGGGGGGGAGTCTTGTAGATGGGGGGGGGGGGTACAGTCTGTCCTCCCAAGCGTTCCCAACGTCACTAAACTGTTGTAATATATTGACCGAACCTAACCAACCCCAGGACCCACGAAAAGAAAACGGGACATCACGTCAATTTCGCGAGCCGCTTCCATTTTCAATACAGTGCATTTGTTTTCGGCCTTATCTTGAGGTTATCTTGAGATGATTTCGGGGCTTTTTTTTTTTTTTTTTTTAGTGTCCCCGCGGCCCGGTCCTCGACCAGGCCTCCACCCCCAGGAAGCAGCCCGTGCCAGCTGACTAACACCCAGGTACCGATTTTACTGCTAGGTAACAGGGGCATAGGGTGAAAGAAACTCTGCCCATTGTTTCTCGCCGGCGCCTGGGATCGAACCCAGGACCACAGGATCACAAGTCCAGCGTGCTATCCGCTCGGCCGACCGGCTCCCTGGGTAAATTATACGCCAAAATGGGACCTGACGTTAGAATATGTTGAATGGCGGAGGGGGGGGGGGGTCGTTTGATACTGTGTCCCTCACACTACACCGCTGGTGACGCAACACTACACCGCTGGTGACGCAACACTACACCGCTGGTGACGCAACACTACACCGCTGGTGACGCAACACTACACCGCTGGTGACGCAACACTACACCGCTGGTGACGCAACACTACACCGCTGGTGACGCAACACTACACCGCTGGTGACGCAACACTACACCGCTGGTGACGCAACACTACACCGCTGGTGACGCAACACTACACCGCTGGTGACGCAACACTACACCGCTGGTGACGCAACACCTCCACACTTGCTATAGCAACTTACCCAACGCCATTTATCTTGTTATTCAGGCATTACACGCGTTTCTGTAAGCATATAGTAACATCTGTCACCACAACACACACGACCCCAACACTGACCTTGTCGGTAACTGTGACAACACAGTGTTACAGTGTCGGATGATGACAACACAGTGTTACAGTGTCGGATGATGACAACACACGGAGGCATTGTTGGGACTACCTACCCCTAGTCTACATGAAGGGAAGTAGTGTGTGTGTCAAGAACTAGCTACCCTAGTCTACATGAAGGGAAGTACAGTGTGTGTCAAGAACTAGCTACCCTAGTCTATAATGAAGCGAAGTACAGTGCGTGTCAAGAACTAGCTACCCTAGTCTACATGAAGGGGAGTACAATGTGTGTCAAGAACTAGCTACCCTAGTCTACATGAAGGGGAGTACAGTGTGTGTCAAGAACTAGCTACCCTAGTCTACATGAAGGGGAGTACAGTGTGTGTCAAGAACTAGCTACCCTAGTCTACATGAAGGGGAGTACAGTGTGTGTCAAGAACTAGCTACCCTAGTCTATAATGAAGGGGAGTACAGTGCATGTCAAAAAAAATCTAGCTACGTGATACTAAAGTCGCCATCTCGCAGGAGGGTCAGCCATAGGGGGCCATACATTCAGTAGTCTACACTGGCAGTCTCTGGGAGCATTATGAGGATACCTCCTCATATAACCAGTCAACTCTACGGCCACTCTCCTTCCCTTGTGCGACTATTCTATTTAGAAGCAAAATAACCCCACACAAGCCACTGTCGGCCAAACCTTTTATATTTTAAGTAATATCAGACATTATGAACCTTTCAGAATACCAGATATTTTGATTAAAATATCACAAAACCAAAGACAAAGAGAATGACCCAGCTTTTGCTCCATGAAAGATGATTGGCAGGTCTGAGGGTGACTGAAACTAAGCTGTGGGTCTCAGTTGGGTAGTTAAGGCCAATTACACCTGTGGTCTAACTAGTCTCCATGACAAGGACGCCAGTCTCTGGAGGACCACAACCGCTCGAACACCAACAGTGTTGTCTGGGGGGGGGGGGGACTTTTTTTAGGGGACTTGTTTTTTTTGGGGGGGAAGGGGGGAGAAGACATGCGTTATTTGGGCATGCCTCCATCTCACTGTCTTAGAAGCAAACCAAATATAGATGTTATATACACATTATGCAAGATTACTTGATAAGTGTGATCACGCAATGATAGTCCATGAATTTAATGCTAAATAAATAACGGGTAAAATCAGGAGTTGTATTTCTAATTTTCTTACGAGCAGATTACAAAGCGTGGCAGTACCGCAGACTCCCGCTTGACTACCGTGCGCAGCCTGACGGTGCAGTGCTCGCACCGTTGTTGCTGCTCCTCGTCCTCGTGCAACGCAAGTATGAAAACTGCCTCGGGTAAAGTTGCAGAACATTTTTTATCTGATATTAACAAAGTTTTTCATTTGGCAACGGAAAAATAATATGACGTTCACCTGTAAGATTAGAATTATTTCGGCACTTGAAAAGTCGCAACACTTGAGAGGAGGATAGCACACAACACACGATAAGATATCCACAAATGATGGAGCGACCATTCAAATACCTTTTAAATAATTGTCCAAAGACTTACCATTTAAAAACCACAATAAAGGAACCGTCGCAAGAGCCAGGAATATGATAAGAGTAGATAAGGCGGCCCATCAAGACAAGGGAACTCTACTCCCTGGAACGAAGACGGGAGATATCTCTAATATATTCATGATGATAGAATGACAACATACTGGAGTGAGAGAGATGTATGAAGTGTTAAATAAATCTAATGAGAAAAGTCGGGGTGCCATCAGCACAATTGGGGGTAACCAGTGTAAATATCAGAGGCGGCCACTCTACAGTCTCCTGTCACGAAATATGTCGCAGAAGAACAGTGGAAATTTTCAGGGGAGAGAATTTGACAAGTTTCTGCTGTAGTCACCAGATCAGCCTGGCTATGATGGCGCCAGGGCTAAGAGGGATTCCGGCTATGCACACAAACACCTTCACAACCAGTCAGTCATCAGGGAAGGCTCGCCATAGGCCAGGCTGCGAGAGTAGAACTCTCGAAATCGTCACAGGTTAATCACTCTCCAATATACTCCCACTGCCTACATAGGTGACCAAGAACATAAACAGAATACAGGTTATTGTTCCTTGAATGTTAATTTTCTCTGCCAAAAATAAAACAAAAAGAATCAAATAAGGTTGATATATACAAGACCGTCTACACTAAACTCGGCACTGGACGCTTCCTTGCAGGATGAAATGACACAAGTTATTAACACGAATGACACTATACTTGTAGTTGATGCACCCTACGGAGAGGTCGTGACCTCTGATTAGACTCAAGAGTTTTCTCCTCATAATAACTTTACCTGGCGAGTGTCACACCTGCTCAAGGAAGTAATTATCTAAAGACTCCAAGCCTTAACGACCACTTTGCAATCTCAAGAAAGATGACAGTAAGTTATCATAATAATTACTTCGACATCGGTGTCAGGGAAAAATAATTACAGCAATTAAACATGTCGTTAATTTTTTTGAGGACCAAAACACGCTAATGGAAAACTAACATGGATTCCGACACAAAATATCCTGCCGAACTTATCTATTAAATTTCTTAATTACACACACACACAATACTTGGTGCTCAAAGCTTCCAAAGCTATAATATGTGTGGAGGCTGGTAGGTAAGCTGAAGCCTGGTGCTGGTAGAGGGGGGGGTGCCAGTCTGGTGTTGGTAGAGGGAGTGCCAGTCTGGTGCTGGTAGAGGGAGTGCCAGTCTGGTGCTGGTAGAGGGAGTGCCAGTCTGGTGCTGGAGAAGTGAGAGGGGGCAGCCACACCACTGAGCGGAGAGCCATCTGACTGGACAATCACAACCCGTGCTCCGCCTCTCATATCAACACCATCACAATCAAATTAAATGACCTACGAACACAATTACACGGCTCCAAACTGGGCAGATGACAAGACACTTAGGTCAAGAGGTGCCTCTGAGGCCGACCCCGGCGAGTGTGCTCACAGGGACCCGCGCAGACATTCACCATAATAAATGCCATACACGAGCAAGAACTAGTTACAAGCAATAACATTCGGGAGCGACATAATGTTGAGAAACAGTGAAGTAGATGCAATATAAACACGAGAAAGGGTTCCTTTGGCCACCGAGTAGTTAAACATTGGCTGTGGGGACGCAGGGACAAATGCCTAACAGTTTTAAGGACCGACTGGATTATAAATTACAATTAGACAGTTGGAGTATATGGCACACACTGGACCAGTTGATGCCACAGGAAGGGGAGAGAGAGCCTTGTGCTGGTGTTAAGGTGTATATCCGGAGAGAAGAATATAAAAGTCGCCTTTATTCACACAGTAGGTAAGCTTGTTACGAGTCAATAAGTATTATTATTATCTATTTTCACCCGTCCCCATGTGCTCTGTATACTCTGCCTCTCTCTCCTCCCTCTCTCTCTCTCATTCTCTATACTTCCCCATCCTCCTCCTCCTTTCCCCGACTCTCAATTACTTCTTTCCATATTCTCAAAAATTATCTCTACTGCCTCGGTTTCTTTATTCTTCCCTTTATAGGCCACAAGTGTATTATTTAACTTGCACCCCCCCCCCCCGCCACACGCGTAAGGTGAGTAAGCCTCCCCTCTACTATAACCCGCTCCATTACCGCCCGGTGCATGGTGTACCCCTTCCTCCTCCCCTGGCCGGGGGTGGGGGGGGGGGGGGCAGCGATAAGCAGGTATCAGTGGCGGCGGCGACACCCGCCACTCACCAGCGTCCACACCTCCCTCGCCCACACTACACTCGGGCTCACCATAGCCCGTGCTACTTGGAACTTCTTGTTCCAGGTAGCGAATCTTTACAACAACAACAACAACAACAACCACCACACTACACATACTCCGCTCTCTCCAACATTCACATTCTACCACTAAAATTCTCAAACTTTATACCTTCCGTGAATGCGCGTGCGCGCTCTCACTCTCTGTAATTATTTAAGGGCAGTTACAGGATGAGAGGTGTCCCGTCTTTCCAGTACTTTTTGTCATATAAAGCTTAGAAATTACTGACACTTTTGGCCTCCACCACCTTCTCACTTAACGTGTGTGAACTCACCTATTTGTGCTTGCGGAGGGAGGAGGGGTGAGCTCTGGCTCTTTGGTCCCGCCTCTCAACTGTCAATCAACTGGTGTACAGATTCCTGAGCCTATTGGGCTCTATCATATCTACACTTTAAACTGTTTATGAAGTCCGCCTCCACCACATCACTTCTCAGTGTATTCCATTTGTCAACTACTCAGACACTAAACAAAGTTTTTTCCTAATGACTATGGCTCATTTGGGCACTCAATTTCCACCAGTGTCCCCTAGTGCGTGTGCCTCTTGAGTTATATAGTCTGTCTTTATCTACCCTATCAATTCCTTTGAGAATCTTGTATGTGGTGATCATGTCCCCTCTAATTCTTCCGTCTTCCAGCACCGTGAGGTTTAATTCGCTTAGTCTCTCCTCGTAGCTCATACCGCTCAGCTCGGGTACTAGTCTGGTGGCAAACCTTTGAACATTTTCCAGTTTAGTCTTATGCTTGACTAGGTATGGACGCCATGTTAGAGCTGCACACTCCAGGATTGGTCTGATATATGTGGTATACAAAGTTCTGAATGATTCCTTACTCAAGTTTCTAAAGCCGTTCTTAGGTTGGCCAACCTGTCATATGCCACTGATGTTATCCTCTTGATATGCGCTTCAGGGGACAGGTCTGGCGTGATATCAACCCCCAGGTCTCTCTTTGATTCTTGAAGGATTTCATCTCCCAAATGATACCTTGTATCTGGTCTCCTGCTCCTACACCTATCTTCATTACATTACATTTGCTGAGAGAGAGAGAGAGAGAGAGAGAGAGAGAGAGAGAGAGAGAGAGAGAGAGAGAGAGGAGAGAGAGAGAGAGAGAGGAGAGATGGAGAGGGGGGGGGGAGGGAGGGGGGAGGGAATCACGATCAGTCTCCCGTCAACAGCGGCTCATTATAAGTGTTGGGAGCCACAAAGGTCCCGCTCCCTGTCACACAACACGGCTCTCACATTTGTGTCAGAATCCCATCTCTCTGCGTCCCGCCACCCTCCCCCCCCAAACACCTCACCTGCACACTCTTGGCTTTCCAGTCACGCCCTCCACAACCCCGTCCAAGACTCATCAATACGCATCAACTTCCGAAACCTGTGCATCGTCACTCAAGCACGACGGCGTTGTTTACATTCATCAAACAGCTGATGAGCTCTGAAGCACTACGAGGTGTTTATGACGATAATAACAATGTCTTGTGAAGTTTCCACGCTCGTAAACGCCTTAGTAAATGTAAACAGTCATGTTTGTTGACAGATGCACAGGTTTCGTAAGTGGTTGCGTAAATGTTTGATAACACTGCCAAATTATTTAAATCTGATAAATACATTTTATTCATTTATATGTTCGAATTGCATTGTAATTATTTTGGAATTGCTAAGCATTAATACCTTAGTCTTACTTCAGTCACCTGCTGTCTCACCAGGGGGAGCTGGGGGTGTGGGGGAGGTCTCACAGTCACCTGCTGTCTCACCAGGGGGAGCTGGGGGTGTGGGGGAGGTCTCACAGTCACCTGCTGTCTCACCAGGTGGAGCTGGGGTGTGGGGGAGGTCTTCACAGTCACCTGCTGTCTCACCAGGTGGAGCTGGGGGTGTGGGGGAGGTCTCACAGTCACCTGCTGTCTCACCAGGTGGAGCTGGGGGTGGGGGGAGGTCTCACAGTCACCTGCTGTCTCACCAGGGGGAGCTGGGGGGTGTGGGGGAGGTCTCACAGTCACCTGCTGTCTCACCAGGTGGAGCTGGGGTGTGGGGGAGGTCTCACAGTCACCTGCTGTCTCACCAGGGGAGCTGGGGTGTGGGGGAGGTCTCACAGTCACCTGCTGTCTCACCAGGGGAGCTGGGGGGTGTGGGGGAGGTCTCACAGTCACCTGCTGTCTCACCAGGGGGAGCTGAGGGTGTGGGGGAGGTCTCACAGTCACCTGCTGTCTCACCAGGGGGAGCTGGGGGTGTGGGGAGGTCTCACAGTCACCTGCTGTCTCACCAGGTGGAGCTGGGGTGTGGGGGAGGTCTCACAGTCACCTGCTGTCTCACCAGGGGAGCTGGGGGGTGTGGGGGAGGTCTCACAGTCACCTGCTGTCTCACCAGGTGGAGCTGGGGTGTGGGGGAGGTCTCACAGTCACCTGCTGTCTCACCAGGGGGAGCTGAGGGTGTGGGGGAGGTCTCACAGTCACCTGCTGTCTCACCAGGGGGAGCTGGGGGGTGTGGGGGAGGTCTCACAGTCACCTGCTGTCTCACCAGGTGGAGCTGGGGTGTGGGGGAGGTCTCACAGTCACCTGCTGTCTCACCAGGGAGCTGGGGGTGTGGGGGAGGTCTCACAGTCACCTGCTGTCTCACTAGGGGGAGCTGGGGGTGTGGGGGGACGGCCTGGAGGTGCTAATCGGGTAATCATTGTGTGTTTTAGCCGGACGACGTCCGCGGTCACCCTGCACCTGCTCCTAATGTGTATAGCTTGTGTCGCCGGGTGAAGAGTGGTCCGCGGCCTCATCCAACTTGACTCTTGAGGATCAGGTCCTCAATCCATTAGACTGTTAGGACCAGGTGCCCTAATGGGCGAACTGATTATAGCTTGGGTCTTGGTTCGTAGTCTTGCCAGAAGTATTCATCTAGTTGTGCTTGCGAGGGTTGAGCTCTGCTCTTTCAGCCCGCCTCTCAACTGTCAATCAATCAACTGTTACTATTTCCCCTCCCACACACAGGAAGCAGCCCGTAACAGCTGTCTAACTCCCAGGTATCTATTTACTGCTAAGTAACAGGGGCATCAGGGTGAACGAAACCTGCCCGTTTTGTTTCTGTCCCATCCGGGGATCGAACCGGACCCTAGAATTAAGAGTCCAGCGCGCTGTCCACTCAGCTATCAGAGGGTTGGGTCTGGCCAGGGATGGGTCTGGCCAAGGGTGGCAAGGGGAGGGTCGGGGCTCAAGATAACGGTTCCATACTGTCTCTGTACTGTATCAGGGTACAGCTGGCCACAGTAGCGTGACCATATAATTAAGAGGAGTCCTGTAAAAACTGAAACTCCTCCAGGAACAGGCCAACAAAAACGACAAAACCCTGGTGCACACCTGGTGCACACCGTAGCCTGCACCGGGTCTTTGCCCCATGTGCAGGCGGTACAGTGTATGGACACACGGGTCTCACCTGGCTCTATATATAAACTTTAATCTGTAATAAAGAAACCGTTTATTATTTCACAATACGGAACACTTGCTAATTGTGCCTGTGAGAACGGCCGCACCTTGACCGTGGCTTCACGTTATCTTAGCACGACACCTTACCTGACCATCTAACCTAACTAGACCCGACCTAACCTAGACCCGACCTACTCTAGTCTCGCCCCTGACCTAACTGACCTGACCTGATCTAAACTGAACCTGACCTAGACCTGATCTGATCTAACACAAGACAAGGATCATATGTAATTTGCTTTTTAAATAATACTATTTTTCTTTTACAAAGTGGGAGAGGAGTAGGAGCGCTGCGAAGACCCCATCAGAGGTCCTCAGCCAGTTGGAGTGGGAGTATGCGGTGGCCACCACAGCAGGAGTATGGGTCTTCGGCTTGCGGAGGGAAGGAGAGCATCATCACACGTGTGGCCACCAATTATTTCATAATATATTTTGACTTGCGTCGACTTCCATGGTCACTTTGCACCAGTGAGGGTACTGGCCTCCCCCTTCCTCTTCTCTTGTGCATCTATACCCCTCTTCAGGCATACATGAGAGGGGAGGAGGAGTGGGGAGAAAGACAGCGCGCCAGAGAGAGCCGGCCAGCCAAGCCGACATCTCTCCAGCTCAGTTGCCTCGTGTCCACCAACACCCTCTGTTCTAGAGCTTCGTAGAATTTTTTTTTTTGTTGTCAATTTGTCTCAATATCTACTACGTTATCGTCATATATCCCTGTGTTTTCTTGTGATACCCATCAGACTCCTGGTCCAGCTTCCTGAAGACTTTGGATTGTATATCCCCACAGACTCTAGAAGTCCCTTGTCCCAGGCTCGGCCTGCAGTCTTCCCGTTTTTATTCATTTTCCCCGCCGTAGGAGAGGGGAGTGGACGAGTGACGCCAACCTCTGGACTTTCTCCATCTTTGGACCGTTTTTAAGTGGTCAGTTTTAGCAGTGAAGCATATTCATCAAATGTGCTCGGCTTCAGCAGATGTCAATGGTGGCAAAGCAAGCTGTTGAGACGGGCAAGACTTCCTCAGACAACTTAGTCCCCTCAAGTGTGTTCTAACACTAAAGGAGTGTTAGAATACACTTGAGAATCATTAGACACATCTTCTATCATCGAGGGATAAAACTCTGACTACAGCATCTTGGGGGCTCTGAGGCTCTGAGCCACGAAGAACACAATGTACCTATATTTAAATACCAACTTACATGATGCTGACAAATTAATGGGGTATATATAATTTAGATCAAACCAAATCATTCTCAAGTCACAATCGACTTGAGAATGGTCCCAGGTCGGACCGAAACGTCGTCGTCCCTTCACTTTCTGTGTGTGGTTTGGTCAACAATCCAAAGTAGATTCAAAAGTTAGTTTCTTCTCT
>WNGS01008507.1:2801795-2905555 GCA_020271785.1 Procambarus virginalis
AACTAGAGTTCTACATTATTTTCATCCTGCTTCACACGTGACAAATGTGACAAAGAGGCATCCTGTAACGTCACATAGAAACGATATCATGCCTGACATTAGTTGGTGTGGCACTCTGCTTCAGGCGGCTGTGACTACATCCTGAAAACTGGTCACAGTCTTGGCATGAAGCAGCCGAGTAAGTCTTAGCAGATAACCTCAGACGGTGTGAGCAGGGGCAGACGGTTCATTTATAGCGGTAGTGTGGTAACTGTGTGTGTGTGTGTGTGTGTGTGTGTGTGTGTGTGTGTGTGTGTTCTTTTTCAATCAAATTTATGCTTTTATCTCAATTGGTTTTAGGTTTTAGTCCAAGTGTTTTTCCTCACACCTTGAAACGCTGTGCGTATTAGTGACTTTAGGCATAGTATGTATTAGCTCTGTGTAGAAATCCAACATTCTCTTTGTAACTAATTTTGAATGTATGTACTTTTACCTGAGTAAACCGTAGGCAACTCATCCAACCCGTCCTCTTAAAAATAACGTCACTTTTGGCTGGTATGCGCGGCGCTATACCCAAATTTAGACGTGATTTGAAATGAAATCTACTCACAAAAGTGACGTACTGTTCCGTTTTCTGTTTGAGTCGTCCGGCTTACTCGGTAAGGTTAGAAGGTGAAAACTTTCAATTAACGTTTTTCATAACGTCTTGAAACTTTGAGATTTTCCTGCCCACCTAACCTATCAGAGGACCTTTAACTTACTATTGTTGAAAAAAATCCAAAATTTATTTTCATTTTTTTATTTTCAAATTACGCGCACTTTCGGCCATACGGACAAACGGCCAAAAGCGACGTTATTTTTAAGAGGACAGGTTGACTCATCACGCATCTGTCGATCATTCTTCTTTTCGAAAATCTATCTAAAACAAACAGTTCAACCCCCACTCAGGTGAAGTGAAGGTGAACTCGCTTCTCTTCCGTCCGAAACTCCTATCGACAGGTAACCTTCGCATGTAACTGCTTCTGAAGAGATTTGTGAACGAACAGAATACACTATCCGATGTAATCTCACCCCCCCCCCCCCACACCCAATCTTAGTGTCATAGGCATATTTACCAATGTAGCTTCGGCTAGGGAGAGTTGATCCCTACCATAAGAAGTGCTGAGGTAGAATTATAGAATTCTGTTTGCCAGAATGGGCGGGATTACCTGGTACTTCCCTATGACACTTCGACACCCCTACTACACTTCGTTGATGAAGTGCTGGAGTGTGACGAGTGTTCCATACTCACCCTGGGCAAGTATGGATCAGGGTGAGCTCGGAACTGTTACAGCCTTCATCTGGACTTTATTGATGAGTATTTACGTGCATGTTGAGTGAACATGTTGCAGATGCGAGTCAGCCTAGGAGTGAAAGATGGTTTATAAAGTGATATTCCAGGGGAAGGCATTGCCAGCATGAAGCTGTTAATAGCTGAGCGCCTTATGTTATGGGAGCCAGTTTGTCGTTGTCCACAAAGTTAAGCCACGTGGAGAACCTTGAAAATTGTTTCTCTCTCTCTCTCTCTCTCTCTCTTCTCTCTCTCTCTCTCTAACCTGGCCAGGTGTGTGCTGTGGAGGCAAGAGTAAGGAAGACTTAGTCTACCAGTAAACAAAAAATTAAACATTTTGGGGTGCAGGATAAAGCTCACTAGAGCATTAAGAGCGTAATAAAAAGTTGCAGTAAGACGAGAGGAGTCGGTATGTATTGAGGAAGTGTCAACGGTGAGGCTGTGAGTGGCAGCTGCCTCCTCCTGCCACGGTCTGACGGCTCAGTGGACAGCGCTCGGGATTCGTCGTCCTATGGTTCTGAGTTCGATCCCCGGCGGAAGAGGAAATAAATGGGCAGAGTTTTTCACCATGATTCCCCTGTGCACCTAGCAGGAAATAGGTACCTGGGAGTTAGACAGCTGCTACGGGTTGTTTTCTGGCGTGTGTAACAAAAAAAAGAGGCCTGGTCGAGGACCGGGCCGCGGGGACGCTAAGCCCCGAAATGATCTCAAGATATCCTCCCTCGTGGCCTGACAAGGATCCCCCACGGCTGACATAACTGACATTTTATGGCATACTTTTATTGGGTGGTGAGAGTTGATGATGTGCGGGGTTGTGTAGTTGAGATTGATGTGCAAGATGGTGGCGGGGTTGACTTTAGAGAAGGGGGGGGGTGTGGTCCGGTGGTCACACCTGAGCCTCGGAGACACCGCCGTAATGGACGGACACAAAAACTTGTTTATCCTGTGCCGACACATGACGCGGGCGGCGTGTGGGAGGCGGCGCTGGCAACACTGATGCCATAAAGGTGCTCGATGCCTCTACCTGGCTCCTATGATCTCCTTCCCTCCATCCCTTCTACCCTCCCTCCCTCCCTCCCTCCCTACCTCTCCCTCCCTCCCTTCTACCCTCCCTCCCTGTCATCACTTCCCTACATTATTGCCCTCACTCCCTCGCACACTTTGCCTCCGAAACCAAAGTGTGGTAGTTCTCGTTATAAACAATTTACCTTAATAGAATTAAGGTAAATTTTAAGGTAAGATTTTGCGATTTACTGATATTTGCCAATAGCAAACAGAAGATACCTTGAACACAGATATATGAGGAGTGAATACTGTATTGTTAGGCGGAAGTAAGAACAATATAAGAATATAAGAATAAGTGTAACTGCAGAAGGCCTATTGGCCCATACGAGGCAGCTCCTGTTTATAACCCACCCAATCCTCACTGATCTCCCAATCAAAAGGGAGAGATCATGTCACGAGACCCGTTGTGCCGTTCTTCCCGGGAGATGGCACAGTTGTAGTGTTCATCATACAGAACAGTTATACGGTCTACACAACACAGTACCGTGGCCGCGCACAGTGCGCCCCACTCTTACATTTATCCAGTGCTCTCGTCATTTCGTAAAAGAGGAAAACCCCGGAATTTGTATTTCCATTAACTGGCACTAGAAGTGTGTTGACATTGACTAGAAAAGACAATGCCATGTGCTACAGGCACTCTGACACACTCTGGCGTGCTACAGGCACTCTGACACACTCTGGGGTGCTACAGGCACTCTGACACACTCTGTGGGTGCATAAATTCGCTGCCTGTTGGACCGGCTTTCGAAGACCCATTATTTGTCTCATTCTCATAATTTGCTGCGGCAATCAACTCAAAAGCATTATTCATAAATTTCTTCTGTTTTCAATTCTAATGGATATAATTTGACCAAAATTCTAGTAATCACACTGGAACCGGTTTTGATGTTCATTCCGTTCGAAGGATAAAGTTTGGACTTACTAATAATGTAGTTATTACTGCCATTTAAGTAAAGCAAGCGAGAATGATCATGTTGAGTTAAAATCACTTCTACTTCAAGCCAGGTATTGTGTGTTCTGGAGTTTATTTTGTGCAAGAGCATGCAACCCTGGGCGAGGTTGCATGCTCTTGTGTCGCCAGTCTTCAGGTGACTATGGAATGTAAATATACTTTTTTGTGTTTTATTGACAAGAGTGACATCTTGCAATTACTCAACACCCAGGGTTTGTTGTAAGAACTTATGGAGTGTTTATACAATAGGCGGGAAGGTGTTAATGGGTCTTCAACAACTGAATATCCCGGGACATGTCACTGATGTAACTCTCTACCACCGCAGTATGGATATTGACCAGACCACACACTAGAAGGTGAAGGGGCGACGACGTTTCGGTCCGTCCTGGACCATTCTCAAGTCGATTGAGAATGATTGACAATCGACTTGAGAATGGTCCAGGACGGACCGAAACGTCGTCGTCCCTTCACCTTCTAGTGTGTGGTCTGGTCAACATACTTTAGCCACGTTATTGTGACTCATCGCCTGCACAGTGTGGATACTTCTACCACCACATTATGGATACTTCTACCACCACATTATGGATACTTCTACCACCACAGTGTGGATACTTCTACCACCACATTATGGATACTTCTACCACCACATTATGGATACTTCTACCACCACATTATGGATACTTCTACCACCACATTATGGATACTTCTACCACCACCTTCTACCAGTGTGGATACTTCTACCACCACATTATGGATACTTCTACCACCACATTATGGATACTTCTACCACCACATTATGGATACTTCTACCACCACATTATGGATACTTCTACCACCACATTATAGATACTTCTATCACCACATTAGATACTTCTACCACCACATTAGATACTTCTACCACCACAGTGTGGATACTTCTACCACCACAGTGTGGATACTTCTACCACCACAGTGTGGATACTTCTACCACCACAGTGTGGATACTTCTACCACCACAGTGTGGATACTTCTACCACCACAGTGTGGATACTTCTACCACCACAGTGTGGATACTTCTACCACCACAGTGTGGATACTTCTACCACCACAGTGTGGATACTTCTACCACCACAGTGTGGATACTTCTACCACCACAGTGTAGATACTTCTACCACCACAGTATAGATACTTCTACCACCACAGTATAGATACTTCTACCACCACAGTATAGATACTTCTACCACCACAGTATAGATACTTCTACCACCACAGTGTGGATACTTCTACCACCACAGTGTGGATACTTCTACCACCACAGTGTGGATACTTCTACCACCACAGTGTGGATACTTCTACCACCACAGTGTGGATACTTCTACCACCACAGTGTGGATACTTCTACCACCACAGTGTGGATACTTCTACCACCACAGTGTGGATACTTCTACCACCACAGTGTGGATACTTCTACCACCACAGTGTGGATACTTCTACCACCACAGTGTGGATACTTCTACCACCACAGTGTGGATACTTCTACCACCACAGTGTGGATACTTCTACCACCACAGTGTGGATACTTCTACCACCACAGTGTGGATACTTCTACCACCACAGTGTGGATACTTCTACCATGACTGGCAGTTCTGTTTATGCCCATAAGTACAGGATTCCCCATCCTGTACTTATGGGAAAGCACCCGAAGGGAAGACGGGTGACAGATGTTGACCACCGAGCCATGACATGCAGCCCGTCTCGCCACCAATACTTGTCAATACTTGCAGTAAGTCGCTGGGATTGTCTTGTGAAACTTGTGATAGCAGACTTTTAAGTTCACCAAGCAATTGTGTCGCACAGACTTGAGATTGAGTCACCACTGGACCCGCGGCGGACACCGTCCTACCAGACACTAACAGCTGTCGTGTCATACAGTGAAGAATCATTTATATTCCAAAATGTTTGTAACATAAATTTTGTTTTAACTAATGCTTCCCGAGCAATGCCGATATGATCTATATATCATATAGTTTATTTAAATCGTCTGGCCACAAGTGTCCCCATCTGTAGGAATACGTACTCGCCTAATTGTGCTTGCGGGGGTTGAGCTTTGGCTCTTTGGTCCCGCCTCTCAACGTGTAGATAATGTTGTGTAGGCATGACCACAAACATCACGGTCATTATTCTCCCCAATACAATACGTTATATTGACTACTCGATGCACGTTCCTTCAACTCGTTTATATCCTGGATGAACTCTTGTGATAGGAGTAATATGCATCATTAATGCCCAACCCTGAGTGTGCGCGCTTTGTCCTGCCTGTCAGGGAAGCCGCCAGGCGGTATTCCCTTTGTTTCAGATGGTCAAGAGACGTGTCAAGTCATAGAGGTGCTGTGGATGAGGACTGTGTCGACCATTATAGCCGCACTACCACTAAATATTCCCCCATAATAAACCTGTAGCGTGACATGTGGCCTAACCTCATGGCAGAGGCAGTAAACCTCCACCTCACCTTACCTCCTTCTCTCATTCGTCTCTCCCTCAGTCCAGCTGTTCTTTCACGCAGCGCTCTCTCATACCAGCTGTTCTCTCAGCTCTCCCTCACTGTTCCTGTTCATACACGGGGTAAACAATTTTGTTTTATTGCGCTACCGCTCACAGGATAAGTATGGGGTGCACAATAAACTGTAGTGGCCTCGGGGCGGTAATCACCAAAACTTTGGTAAGCAGCAATAGGCTCATTGCTCTCAGAAGTCAACGTAGGCCTATACTCAGTGCTACTTGTGTCTGGGCGGCAATAAACAGGTTAGTCAGTAGTGGTAAGGTGTTCCCCCGTCGTGTAGCCTACTCCGCTTGTCGTGGCGCGCACCTCCTGGTGTAACCACCTGACACAGGCACACACACCCCTGGAGAATATAGCCATGGGTACCCCCCACCATGGGGTAACCCCACCATGGGGTAACCCCCTACCATGGGGTACCTCCCCCCATGGGGTACCCCCCACCATGGGGTACTCCCCCCCATGGGGTACTCCCCCCTACCATGTGGTACTCCCCCCCATGGGGTACTCCCCCCTACCATGGGGTACTCCCCCCCCCTCCATCTGCAACAGGTAAAAACGAGTGACAGAATCATTAAGTATTCTGAAGGTGATCTGCAGCTCCTCGCGGGAAACTGATAACGCGGCCACACTCAGAATTTACAACACATTGTGCAAGGGTGTTCTGAGTGCGGGTGTCAGCCACGTCCCTCTGCCTGTCGAACTATCAGCCTGTTAGGCCCCGTACACAGTTTAGCAATTAAAACCTTCAAGCAACTAAGCTATAAGCGCTTAGCTGAGGAAAGTGTGTGTTTGGGCCTCGGGAGAGAAGCATCGAGACTCAAACATTTGGTTTTTTGGTTTGTCGTTGTTATTCTGGAGCTGAAGAGTCGTCTCTCGTGGTGTAATACACAGCTAAGTATAACTAAGTCATGGTCTGTAAGTTGGAGGCCTGGTCGACGACCGGGCCGCGGGGACGCTAAGCCCCGGAAGCACCTCAAGGTAAGGTATGGTATCACAGAGTATTTCTTCTTAAAGAAAAAACAAAAGAACTATGCAACTCCTGTTACTTAGTGACCACCCAACTCCTGTTCCTAAGGAACTACACAAGTGTTGCACACAGTTGCAGAAGTCAAGAAGTGCCGCGCCCCATCACGGAAGGTCGTCCCGGCGCAGAGGAGCCGGTGTCGTCTCTAGAACGCAGCATTTTGACGTATACATCACCTGAGGCCATAAACTGACATAGTACAAAATGGTAGCGGCTCGCGAAATCGACATATTGTCCCGTTTTCTGTTCGTGGGCCGTCTGGTAGGTTAGGATAAGGCACTTTAGTACGACAGGTTCCCGAGTTCTTAACAAATCGATCACAACTCAGGAACAATATAAGAAACGCTGACACAAGCAGAGACGTGTATATAGTTATCGTCTTCCTGACGTGACGGGACGTGACCAACAGTATTCATCACAGACGTTTCAAGAGTGATTCAGGCACTTGAAGTAATACACAAGACACGAAAACAAAGTTTGTGTGTATATGCTTAAGTTATAGTGCGCACGGCACAAGATTGACCCATACATCCTCTGACGCAGGCTGCCTCATACATCCTCTGACGCAGGCTGCCTCATACATCCTCTGACGCAGGCTGCCCCGTAGCGACTATGTAGGAACAACGGCCCTGTGTTCCTGTGCTGGACACCAGAACCCTACTTACGAAACCTGTCCATCTTTCCTCAATCATGACGGCGTAGTTTCGAACTCCGAAGGGCTATAGCAGGTTGTCTGTGACAATAATAATAGTTCCAATGTTTCCGCCGTCACGATCAAGGAAAGATGGTTTAGGTTGCATTAGTGGGTTTCCCTCGGAGGAGAGGATGATGCCATGGGCATGAAGGCTGCCACGAACTCCTGCACGTTGTTGTTTTAGATTTAGCTACTCGGAACGAAATGTTCATGTAGCACGGGCTATGGCGAGCCCGAATAGAACTCCTGCACCTCCCCGGTCCCTTATACAGGTCCTGGAGGTCATACAAGAGAGCAAGTGGTGTGTGATAATGGTCTTGAGTCACACAAAGAGCAATATATTACCTAAGATAAAAGTGACTGTGGGTAAGCGGCCTTCGTCCATACATCTGCCAAGCCATGCGAGGGGGTGGGGGGCATGCATAGGTTAATGTTGGAGGTAGCGGTTACTTTGAGGTGATTTCGGGGCTTAGTAACCCCGCGGCCCGGTCGTCGACCATGCCTCATCGTTGGTGGACTGGTCAACCAGGCTGTTGGAAGCGCAGCCTGACGTACGAGTCACAGCCTGGTTGATCAGGTATCGTATGGAGGTGTTTGTCGAGTTCTCTCTTGAACACTGTGAGGGGTCGGCTAGTTATGTCCCTTATGTGTAGTGGAAGCGTGTTGAACAGTCTCGGGCCTCTGATGTTGATAGAGTTCTCTCTCTGAGTACCTGTTGCACCTCTGCTCTTCAACAGGGGTATTCTGCACATCCTGCCATGCCTTCTGGTCTCATGTGGTGTTATTTCTGTGTGCAGGTTTGGGACCAGCCCCTCTAATATTTTCCACGTGTAAATTATTATGTATCTCTCTCGCCTGCGCTAAAGAGAATACAGATTTAGGCTCTTTAGACGGACCCAGTAGTTTAGATGTTTTACTGAGTGGATTCTAACAGTAAAGGATCTCTAGCTCTAAAGGGCTCAAGGGGTCCTCGAGTCCCGGAACCATCTGGCGGTAAACCACAATAGGTAATTTTAACTACAATGTTTACTTAATCCCAGCAGTTTACTTAATCCCAGCGGCCAACCCCATCTCTTATTTCAACTATCCCCCCCCCTCACATCCCTCAGGCCCCACCTCCTTCACCCGCCCATTCCTTATGGTATCCAGTCTCAGCCAATTACTTAATCCCATTTCTTTTCCTCGTCTCTACACTGTCTCCCCTTCACCCTACACCCCCCTCTAGCCCTCCCCTCACCCCACACTTTCTCACCCCAGGCCCTCCCATCACCCTACACCCCATCACCCAGGCCTCTTCCCTTGCCCTGCACCACCGTTGTTTTTCTCGGGGGAGGGGGGATGATGAATAAAGAAGATAGAAAGGTACAGGTGAATAGAAAAATTACGAAATGGGAAATACAGCATGTTAGGACAGCGGCGAGCTGTCCGCCTTGCTGACACGGTGTGTTTTGTGGATCTTTGTTCTTGTTTAGCAGGGAAGACAACTATCAGGAGAAAGCGCTTTGCCATTACGACTATATAGCACTTGGAAGGGATAAGGATTTGGGATCGGACGGAGGGAAGAAATGGTGCCCAACCACTTGGACGGTCGGGTATTGAACGCCGACCTGCATGAAGAGAGACCGTCGTTATGAGTTTTTGTAAGGTTCCTCGCATGTATCCTCACATGAACATCCATGCATGTTCCTTTGAACATATATAGATGTCTGTAGACGAATACTGTGTAACATTCACATTAACACAGAGACTTGGTGAACATGTTTTGATGGTCTGGTTAAGGCTCTTTGGGTAAGTGGGGTCTGGTCTGTGAGCCTGTTTCCACTAAGTAGGTCTAAGCTCTTAGCCCCCAGCTGTGGGAGCGGGGCGTCTCATCTTGGAGTAATCTTTCTAACATTGGGTCCTCTAACATTTCGATGGTGTTCCACACCCTGATGGCTTGGTGCTGCAGTCTGATGTTTAGTGGCTGTGTGTTCAGTTCATGGAGCTCCTGGATTGTCTGATCATATGGTGGACGGTGTTTTGCTGCTCTCCTTAGCGCCTTATTTTGCAAATCTTGTATTTTTTGCATGTTAGTTTTCTTTAAAGTGTGTAGTGGTACTGGGGGATTGTGTAGATGCGGACTTGTATAATAGCAGTTGTATGTTAGTGCTAAGACACCGCAATGTCCTCAATTTAACTGTTTTTGCTTTGTCTAGTCTGTCCTTTACTTCAAGTTTGATACTGTTTTATTGATCTTGAGTCCAAGTCTTGTGCCTTCATCCGTATTTTGGATAGGACGGTTGTCAAGGATAAAGGGGTCGGGGTCTCTTTTTGCAATGTGTATTATATGAAACATTTATTTGCCATCGTCCTCCTCCTCCAGTTTGTCCTCTCCCCTCACTCCAAACTTCATCGCCCAAGGCCTTCCCCTCACCGCCTCACCCCCTCACCCTAAGTCTTCACCTCGCCCTACACTCCCCCTGACACCGGGCCTCACCTTGTGTTGAGAGAGACGAGCTCAGCACTTACGAGGGATCGAGGGCAATAAATCTTTGGCATTATACTCTTAAAATGTCGAAATGCGACATTAATACGTTCACTTGGGCCTACCTCGTGTGCCTTAAGACACTCTTACCTCTGCCTTGCCTTTCTCTCCCCTTCCCCATCTCTCCCTTTATGCGCCTGGTCTCCCCTTCTTTCCCCTTATCAAGTGTTGCAGCTTGGTAATGGCAGTTTGTGAGGGGGTTAGTCTGTGGGCGCCGGCCAGGACCTGTGGTGGCCACGAGGGCTTTGTCTTGGTCCACGCTCCCTCTCTGTGGGAGAGTAGCCTCTCCCTCTCTGTGGGAGGGTAGCCTCTCCCTCTCTGTGGGAGGGTAGCCTCTCCCTCTCTGTGGGAGGGTAGCCTCTCCCTCTCTGTGGGAGAGTAGCCTCTCCCTCTCTGTGGGAGAGTAGCCTCTCCCTCTCTGTGGGAGAGTAGCCTCTCCCTCTCTGTGGGAGAGTAGCCTCTCCCTCTCTGTGGGAGAGTAGCCTCTCCCTCTCTGTGGGAGAGTAGCCTCTCCCTCTCTGTGGGAGAGTAGCCTCTCCCTCTCTGTGGGAGAGTAGCCTCTCCCTCTCTGTGGGAGAGTAGCCTCTCCCTCTCTGTGGGAGAGTAGCCTCTCCCTCTCTGTGGGAGAGTAGCCTCTCCCTCTCTGTGGGAGAGTAGCCTCTCCCTCTCTGTGGGAGAGTAGCCTCTCCCTCTCTGTGGGAGAGTAGCCTCTCCCTCTCTGTGGGAGAGTAGCCTCTCCCTCTCTGTGGGAGAGTAGCCTCTCCCTCTCTGTGGGAGAGTAGCCTCTCCCTCTCTGTGGGAGAGTAGCCTCTCCCTCTCTGTGGGAGAGTTGCCTCTCCCTCTCTGTGGGAGAGTTGCCTCTCCCTCTCTGTGGGAGAGTTGCCTCTCCCTCTCTGTGGGAGAGTAGCCTCTCCCTCTCTGTGGGAGAGTAGCCTCTCTGTGGGAGAGTAGCCTCTCCCTCTCTGTGGGAGAGTAGCCTCTCCCTCTCTGTGGGAGGGTAGCCTCTCCCTCTCTGTGGGAGGGTAGCCTCTCCCTCTCTGTGGGAGAGTAGCCTCTCCCTCTCTGTGGGAGAGTAGCCTCTCCCTCTCTGTGGGAGGGTAGCCTCTCCCTCTCTGTGGGAGGGTAGCCTCTCCCTCTCTGTGGGAGGGTAGCCTCTCCCTCTCTGTGGGAGGGTAGCCTCTCCCTCTCTGTGGGAGGGTAGCCTCTCCCTCTCTGTGGGAGGGTAGCCTCTCCCTCTCTGTGGGAGAGTAGCCTCTCCCTCTCTGTGGGAGAGTAGCCTCTCCCTCTCTGTGGGAGAGTAGCCTCTCCCTCTCTGTGGGAGAGTAGCCTCTCCCTCTCTGTGGGAGAGTAGCCTCTCCCTCTCTGTGGGAGAGTAGCCTCTCCCTCTCTGTGGGAGAGTAGCCTCTCCCTCTCTGTGGGAGAGTAGCCTCTCCCTCTCTGTGGGAGAGTAGCCTCTCCCTCTCTGTGGGAGAGTAGCCTCTCCCTCTCTGTGGGAGAGTAGCCTCTCCCTCTCTGTGGGAGAGTAGCCTCTCCCTCTCTGTGGGAGAGTAGCCTCTCTGTGGGAGAGTAGCCTCTCCCTCTCTGTGGGAGAGTAGCCTCTCTCTCTCTTCTATTATTCTCCCTCCATATAATGAGAGTGAGAGACCTGGCCCAGAGGAAGGTCTACACTTCCCAATAACAGTCCAGTGAAAGGCTTGAGGGAGGACGGTGAAGGAAAATGAAACTACTCATTAAAGAAGTGAAACTGATGCACAAAGTCTCAGATATAAACTTGCTTCCTTTGAAGAAGCGGAGGTGATGCGACGATCACATCGAATTGTCAAAGTTATATTAAAAATTTAGATAACTTCAAACTTGAATAACATTTTGAGATGCAGTCTTATAAAACTCAGGGGGGGGAGGGGGGGATTAATATGAACGTGTAAATAAAGTTTGTTTGCCTATAGAGCTGTAGAACTTGAATGGCGTAGGTACATTTTTCATCTATAATTATAAAAAGGTTCTATAGGTATTTGGAAACTATGCCTTTTTAGGACATAAGGAATAGGGATAAGAAGTGGAGGCCAAGAGGCCTTCGGCGGTGAGTAGGAGGACTCTTTTCTATACAAGACGGGTATTTTTTGGGGGGGGGGGGAATTGTTGTTGTTGTTGTTGTCCCAAGAACTTTACAAAACTAGTCTTGTTCATAACGGTAAGTTTGATCTTGAACATAATTACTCAAACGTTGACGTACAAACACTCAAGATATTTGGGGCCGCAGTGTTGAGAGGCAAGTGGACAGTGACTGTCCACTGTCCACAGTGGACAGTGGCTGTCCACTGTCCACAGTGGACGGTGGACGGTGTTGACCGGCGCCTGGCACCGCCGCTCATCTTGGGGGTCATCAATGATGGTCATAATACTGGAGAAGATGAGTCACAATAACGTGGATCAAGATATAATAATATGGAAAAACGACAACGTTTCGGTCCGTCGTGGATCATTATGAAGTAGATTGCGATAGTGGTCCAGGACGGACCGAAATTTGGTCGTTTCATCATCTTGTGGTGTGTAGTTCGGTCGTCATAATAGTGGAGATGTTAAATATGCTTTTTAGGAGCAAAACTACTTTTTCTGAAACCTTATTGACAGTCACTCACTATCACGTGACGGTACAGACTTCCTGTAATGTGATGAGAGTAGTGTCTCGAGAATTTGACGAGCAACAGCAGTGATGTTGATCTACTCATCTACTTCCTTGGCTTGCAACCGAGAGACCCGGATTCAGTTCCCCGGCACATTTCCTTTTACCTCATGCCTCTGTGAAAATAGGTACCCCCAAGAGTTATTGCCAAATAATATATATAATAATATATATATATATATATATATATATATATATATATAATATATATAATATATATAATTATGCTAGTAATCCCCCAAGGTCGAACAACTGACACTGCCCAGGATTCAACCCCACAACAGTTGCCTAACTTCTGGGTATCTATCTATCTATTGCTCGGCGAACAGACCCACTAGGTGAAAGGAAACGTGTGCACAACCATTTCTCTTGCGGGTGGGAGTCGAACCCGAGATCCCCGAGTATGTGTCGAGAAGAATGCAAAGAGTACTACTCCCCGCCCCTGTCTCCTCTCCCCGTCTCCTCTCCCCGTCTCCTCTCCCCGCCCCTGTCTCCTCTCCCCGCCCCTGTCTCCTCTCCCTGTCTCCTCTCCCCTGTCTCCTCTCCCCGCCCCTGTCTCCTCTCCCCGCCCCTGTCTCCTCTCCTCGCCCCTGTCTCCTCTCCCCTGTCTCCTCTCCCCGCCCCTGTCTCCTCTCCCCGCCCCTGTCTCCTCTCCTCGCCCCTGTCTCCTCTCCCCTGTCTCCTCTCCCCGCCCCTGTCACACATTTTTGTGTGTGTGAGGAGTCTTGAATATGACTCCCTTCCCACTCCTTCCCTCGTCCCCTCCTCTCTCTCCTCACTTTCTCTCCCCATTTTTCCCTCCCTTGGATGGTGCTCGGACACTAATGATGGAGCATTGTGTCCAGCTATCGTCTCCTTCCCTTCCCCTCCTCCCTCTCCCTTCCCTCCTCCTCTCTCTCTCTCTCCGCTTCTCCCCTCCCCTGCTCCCTCTCCCTCTCTGCCTTATTAATGTCTGCTCTCTCAAGCGCCGGACAGGTTTTTATAATTTAGAATTTCTTTCTTCATAATTGTGATGTCAGTGTGTTCATCGTGCTGGAGGATCACTGCTACAAGTTCCTCAGCTTCCTTGTACTACTAAGTAGCACCTGAGCGTTGATACATGGTTGATACCTGGTTGATACCTGGTTGATGGGGTTCTGGGAGTTCTTCTACTCCCCAAGCTCGGCCCGAGGCCAGACTTGACTTGTTTGGTCCACTAGGCTGTTGCTTGGAGCGGCCTTCATACCCACCACAGCCCGGTTGGTCCGGCACTCCTTGGAGGATCGTGATGGTGAGGTGGGGCCTCAGTGATGTTACTTAGTGGTGCTCGAGTAACACTCGAGTGACTGGGAGGATTATAGATGACTAGGACGGACGAGGGTGGAGGGAGCGATGTGAGTGTTCATCAACGTGTTCTCCTAAGGTTCCCCAACGTCAAGAAACTGTCGTACTAAAGTATCCTTATCTACCAGAGGATCCAAAACATAAGACGAGACAGTATGTCAATTTCGCGAGCCGCTACCATTTTCTAGTACGACGATTTTTGGCCTTAGGTAGAGTACCTTACCTTACCTTGAGGTGCTTCCGGGGCTCAGTGTCCCCGCGGCCCGGTCGTCGACCAGGCCTCCTGGTTGCTGGACTGATCAACCAGGCTGTTGGACGCGGCTGCTCGCAGCCTGACGTATGAGTCACAGCCTGGTTGATCAGGTATCTTTTCAAGGTGCTTATCCAGTTCTCTCTTGAACACTGTGAGGGGTCGGCCAGTTATGCCCCTTATGTGTACTGGAAGCGTGTTGAACAGAGTAGACGTCAAAATGCGACGATCTATTAGAAGGACGGGTTGATTCAATCCGGCCACTCCGGGACAGAGGATAACATGATAACAACCGAGCTAGATATGCTGAACAATATCGCCCGGCCGCCATGTTTGTTTACCTCAGACGTCACAGCACCCCGCCGCCGAGCGTCAGCCATCTTGTCCAGCTCTCACACACATTTTCTTTATATCTCGCTCCCTATAAATTGACGTGCAGTTGTTGTTCTGTCTAATGACAGATAAATTGAATAGTATTTAAATTCCACAGAATTCGTTTTTGACATTGTAATCGATTAAATATTTTTGTGTATACTGTCACCAATCCTTGGATCACACATGAACATGAAGAGTGAATTGCAAGAGAAAATGAGAGCGGAAAACAATATAAAAGTCTGATTGAAAGCTGATTTGTTAAAATATTGTCAAGTATCGCAAGAGAACACACACACACACACACACACACACACACACACACACACACACACACACACACACACACACACACACACACACACACACACACACACACATTATATATGTGTGACGTTCATTAGACGTCGAGATGTGGTGAGAGCTCACACACTCATACACACACTCAGACACTCAGACCTTGATATAACACTCAGGAGAGTGCGAAAGTCTTGGTGTAAATTCTTTATATAAACTTCACATATACACAAGTGTGAGCTTTTATCCTGTGTTATTATGTCTGTGAGAAGACATTATTATTATTATTACTATTATTATATATTTTACATGATTGCTTAATAACCTTGATGTTATTACTTTACTATTGTTACTGATGGTAGTAATTGTTCATATAGGATTTACCGAGTTTTGTAGACATGTGAATTGTATACGCTGTTGTTGTTGTTGTTAATACAGTATAACTTTGTGTGATGTTGTATTCACTTGCGGTTATGTTCTGTTGTTGGTGGTGGTGGTGGTGGCCCTGCTGCTGTTGTTGTTCCTGCTGCTGTTTTTGTTGTTTGTTCTGCTGCTGTTGGTGCTGCTGTTGGTCCTGCTGCTGTTGGTCATGCTGCTGGTGCTGCTGTTACTGTAGGGTGGTTGTGATGGTTGAAAGGGTGGTATGGGTGGCGGGTGAGCGCCGTAGCCCTGCCCACCCCCGCCCTCTAGCGGCCACGGTAGCGACGGTCCGCGGGGGCAACAAAGAACAATATTCCCGGCATTATGAACACATTCACAACACGGGTAAAAATGTTCCGGGCGCCCTGGCGGCCCTTCAAGCAGCGATGTACGATGCTTCCCGGCCTGATGGTCCGCTCCCCCCCCCCCCCCCACAACCATTCATTCAGAGACTACCCCCGCTCCCCCTGGCGCACCCCCCCCCTCTGTACTAATTAGTTATAATAGCCATAGCTAAAATTGTGAGTAAATACAGTGTGAGTTGAGAATTGTGGTGTGGCCGCCGGGGTGGGCTGGGGAGGCTTGTTTGGGGCGGGGGTATGGGTAGGAAGGATTGGGTAGGGCCTTGGTGGGGTAGAGGGCAGGGGGTTCATGCTTGGCCTGGGTAAGGGGGGTGGGGGGCAAGGCTTGGAGTATCATAACTGCGGCGGTGGACAGACTAGACTATCCCACAGTGTCGTCAGGGGTCATCGTGGGCCGTCATCCTGACGGGCAGGTGAGCGTTATGAGTGGTGAGGGCGAGGCCCGTGATGGCCGCCGCCACAGATAATGCCGCACCGCTCAATGGTCTTTATCAAACAAGAATTAACCAGCCTAATTCTGCTGGTGGTGAAAGGTGGCCCTTGTCAGGGACTGACGTTTACGCTCCTTCCCCCGTGCTCTTGTGAGCGACCTTCGACTCTCGCGTCACTGTGGCTTGGCTCTATATTCTCCCGCCCTCGTATTTTTCCCTTCAAAACTTGAATCCCATAATTTTTTGTTGATTTCAGAGCCCCCGCTTGAGGGCTGGCTAAGGGGCGGTGTCCAGGGCCACGTGGGCGTGTCACAGTCTGGCCAGCTGCCAAGTGGGCCATGTCACAGTCTGGCCAGCTGTTAAGGGCCATGCCAGAGTCTGGCCAGCTGTCAAGGGCTATGTGACAGTCTGGGCAGCTGTCAGGGGCCGTATGGTCACCACGTGAGTGAGGCAGGGGGCATGTGTAGCGGCCCCCCCCCCTTACAATGGCCAGCCCACCCTGGTCATTGTAAGGGGGGGGGGGCGCTTTTTCAGTGGCCCTGACATGAGGGCCACTGGAGTTACGTGAGGACGATGAGCAGTAGACGGTGGCCAGGGGGGGTAGTAGGGGATAGTGGCATCTACTGTAGTGAAGTAGATGCCACTATTGTAGTCACAGAGAAGTAGACTGTGATAACCTGGCTGCTGCATAGAAGTTAACTATGACATGGGAGGGGGGGGGGGTATAGTAGACTCCCTATCGTGGCCGGGGAGGGGTAGATAGTAGACTACACGAGTACCCTGTCTACTGTCTCCCTCACACATGCGTACACACACAGGGGCATGACGGCTGAGTGGACAGCGCCCGGGTTTCGTAGTCCTTGGGTCCGGGGATCGATCCTCGACGATGACGGAAAGAAATGGGCAGTTTCTTTCACCCTGATGCACCTGTTCATCTAGCAGTAAATAGGTAACTGGGAGTTAGACAGCTGCTACGGGCTGCTTGGTAGGTGTGTGTATGTTGGTGTGTGTGTGTGTGTGTGTGTGTGTGTGTGTGTGTGTGTGTGTGTGTGTGTGTGTGTGTGTGTGTGCGCGCGCGTGCGCGTGCGATTCGTTGAGAGTTGCGGTATTTGATGATTTTGGTGTATATGTTAAGAGGACATAGACATCGTGTAGACTATTTTACCTTGTAACAAGCTGGCAGTGATATCGTTGAGAGACGCCATTAGAGCGAACAATTCCACTGGTGCCAGACCCACAGTTTCTCCCTGCTTCCCACGCCACTTGACCCTGCTAGTGCCAGAAAGAAAAAGTTTGTAGGAATTTGTTTTCAGGTTATTTCATCTGAGTCAGCGCCTGGCGGCCCCGTCCCCAACTCTCGACACCCGCACAAACTTTGGTCATTGTCTCTTGCATTGGTCTTATCTCCACCTGTACCTCCACGCCTCGCCAGGCCCTCCTCGCCTCGCCAGGCCCTCCTCGCCTCTCTTAGGAGGAGGGTGTCCTCCCGGCTCTTGAGGGAGGAGGGTGTCCTCCCAGCTCTTGAAGGAGGAGGAGGGTGTCCTCCCGGCTCTTGAGGGAGGAGGGTGTCCTCCCAGCTCTTGAAGGAGGAGGAGGGTGTCCTCCCGGCTCTTGAAGGAGGAGGAGGGTGTCCTCCCGGCTCTTGAAGGAGGAGGAGGAGGGAAGTGTAGGAGTATCACTGTTCCTACTCGCTGGATAATTTCAAACTCTCTGGTAGTTCTTTTATTCCTGTGACATTGTGTGTTATTTAACTTGCCAGGGGAGCCGGTCGGCCGAGCGGACAGCACGCTGGTCTTGTGGTCCCGGGTTCGATCCCAGGCGCCGGCGAGAAACAATGGGCAGAGTTTCTTTCACCCTATGCCACTGTTACCTAGCAGTAAAATAGGTACCTGGGTGTTAGTCAGCTGTCACGGGCTGCTTCCTGGGGGTGGAGGCCTGGTCGAGGACCGGGCCGCGGGGACACTAAAAACCCAGAAATCATCTCAAGATAACCTCATCTCAAGAAGATCCAAAACTACCAGCAACTTTAGCGACTGTGGATAGAACGTACAAAATGTGGACTGTTGCATCGTAAAAGGTTATTTTGTTGAACTATTCATTTAGAGGAAGGGCCGAGGAAAATGCCACAATCAAACCCATCTTTCCCTAGGATTAGTATTGTTCATATGTGTACTAAATTAGACCTAATATTGCGTATTTTAGGCCAAGGTTGGTCTAAATTTTTATTACTTCATTTAGAATTCCAAAGTGCATTTTTGTTTCAACGTGTTTACATTTTACACCATATAGTTATAGGCAGTGTCTTCATGAAGGATGGGCTGATATCTGTCCGTAACTTTGTTTGTGTAACAAGAGAGCGTACATAGTCGGGTTATTACACGTGTGGCTTTGCAAGAATGTAAGAACGCTGATATTATGTCTCTCATAATCCATTTTAATTATTTGTATATAAGTAAATAATTATATTTTATGAGTGGCTAACACGTACTTCAGCTTCCTCTCTAGGTATATAATTTCAAGGGGCTCTTCTTCAACTCCAGTAATTTCACTCTCCTCAAACGCCGCCTGTAATACACACACACACACACACACACACACACACACACAACACACACACACACACACACACCCACACACTTGTGTCCTCTGTGAACTTCAGATTTATCATGTGCCTTTTGCCGATGCTTTTATTTTCTGTTCTCCGTTGGATGGATGTGTTGGATAGTTTTGGTGTGTGTGTATAGTCATTCTGGCTCGGAGTTGTCGCCTGATTACCTTACCTTGGGCTTGGATTCTGGCTTCACGTTGTCAGGAGACACGGGTACGACAAGTGGTCTACATCTGGAGACGGTAAACCCCTGGTCTCCATCACCAGAGTAAACCACTGATCTACATCAGAGAGAGTAATCCAAATGGTCAACATAAGAGCAAGGGGGAAATACAAGGATATACAGCAAAAAACCCAATTGTTGAGTAGATTCCATAAATGTTGAGAGCAGGAGGGGGAGGCAGTGGAGAGCCACAACTGGAAGGCATAATACGAGACAGAAGTCTGGCAAGACTCTTGTTTACCTNTACCTTTCCCCAGCTGGTGCTCCACACTTTTCTCCATTTTTACCTGACCGCTAATGGTTTACTTTACTGCTGCCAGTTTGGTATACCAAGAGTTTGTGAGTGAAGTTTGAAATTTTGAAATTGGGAAGAGTTTGGTTAACCTTTTGAACAATTATGATTTTTTGTAGGAAACTTTGAGTTCCATCTATTTTTCATATTGTATGATAATTGTTGGTTAATCAGAAAGCAATTAATTTCCAGCAACGCCACAGTTCTCTGGTTGTTGAGTACGTGTGTGTGTGTGTGTGTGTGGGTGTGTGTGTGTGTGTGTGTGTGTGTGAGGTTGTCTGGTACAGTGTTTAGCGTGTTCTAGTGAGGCAGTGTGTGGTGGGCACTCTGCCTCACTAGACAGTGCACGGTGCCCACGTTCCTGAACAACATCGATACTTCCTGGCGTCTGAAGTATAATAACTACATTATTTACCTTTATCCTGTACAGCTTGTTGGAAGATCACTTATTTCTTTACCCGTGGCGCAGTGGAGCGAAGAAACGCTCCACTGGAGCGAAGTTCTCTTCCTGGAGCGAAAGAACTTTGTAACACAGCATCAACATGGGTTCAGGATGGCAAGTCCTGCCTCACAGGATTAATTGAATTCTACTACCAGGCAACGCTCGCCCCGCGCTTCGCTTGCGACTTGGCCTGGGTTCGTATCCTTGCCGGGAGGATTGACTGGGTAGCAATCCTTAACTGTACTCCTCTGTACACCCATCAGTGAATAGGTACCTGGTTGCTTAACGATTTGGCAGGGCGTATTCCGGGGAATTAATATTAGAGGACCTTTTCAAAACGCTGTGCGTACTAGTGGCTTTACAAGAATGTGAACTAAATATATATATATATATATATATATATATATTATATAATATATATATTATAATATATAATATATATAATATAATTTCAGGTGTCACCTCTGTAGGGGGGGGAGGACATGACCTCTGCGGAGGGAAGGAAAAATGACCTCCCAAGAGCTCTTCAGGCGAGGAGTCCTCTTGGGAAACATTGTTCTGAAAATTGCCCCAAAGTTTAACATTTTATATGAGGCTTAACAGCGACAGGTTTGCTGTCACTGCTTGCCTTGTTTGACCCACTTGTTGTAATGGGCAAACTGGCCCCGCACGTACCTCAAAACAAAGACTTGACAATGTGAGCCTTTATCAACGACGTTTCCCAAGGTGTGATTGTTGTTGTTGTTGTTGTTTTACATTCAACTACTTAGAATAAAAGTTCCAAGTAGCACGGGCTATGTGTATCCCGTAGTGTACTTACCTGGCACAGGAGCGGGGCTGACCACACTCAGGTGTGTGATATCAGAACTTTATTGGAGTAAGAGAGATGAGGAGTAGCGAGCCAGGAGGGCAGGAGGGAGTGGGAGATGGCCGGGGAGCGAACACATGAGAGAACAAACAAACAAGAAAGTGATTTACTAAGAAAGAAGAGAACGAGAGATGGAAGGAGCTCTGGAGATTTTTATATATATATATATATATATTATATATATATATATATATATATATATATATATATATATATATATAAAATAATGTGCTCACTCCTACTTTATACTCCTATACTTTTGTGCTATATATGGAGTTACTTTAAATTAGTATACTATTGAAGAATGTAGCAAAATACCACAACTAGGAAAATCTATCACAATACTCAGGAGCGTGTATCTAATTGAAAATGATGTCACTCATATTTGTGGCAGTACGAGTCTGCTTACTGCATATTGCCTGCTGCAGGCAGGTAAGTGTCCCACGCCGCCACTGGGTGGGGCGCGCGAGAGGCAGGTCATCTTATCTTGGGTTATCTTGAGATGATTTCGGGCTTTTTTTGTGTCCCCCGCGCCGGTCCCTCGACCAGGCCTCCACCCCCAGGAAGCAGCCCTGACAGCTGACTAACACCCAGGTACCTATTTTACTGCTAGGTAACAGGGCATAGGGTGAAAGAAACTCTGCCCATTGTTTTTCGCCGGCGCCTGGGATCGAACCCAGGACACAAGTCCAGCGTGCTGTCCGCTCGGCCGACCGACCCCCCACTTAAGTAAGTAAGTAAGGTCACTTACTTTAAATAACCAACTTGCCACAAATGTAACTGCTTAGCTTAGATAATGCTCTGGTCCAGTTTATTGGTCTCGTTATTCGACACATGTTGTTGTGTTGTTGTTATAGATTCAGCTACTCGGAACAAGTTCCAAGTAGCACGGGCTATGGTGAGCCCGTAACTTACCTGGCACAGGAGAATTGGACACAGAGCCGACACATTTGGGTCCATAATAACCTAATTAAACTCGCTACAGTATCACTCATTGTGTTAGGGATATGACGTTGTCTTAGGGTTGGTGATATAAGTCACGGATATCTTAGGCAGATGAAGAATGTGAATAGACCGTTAATAGTTGATACACAGCAGGTGTCGGCGTTATCAAGGCTGTATCTTGTAGGGTCCGTCTCCGGAGCCCTTATGTGTCTCTGGCCACGTTCCCCCCACCGCTCACAGCACTGGTATTGTGTACATGCTAAATGGGCAACAATAAATGAATACCAGATTACCCAACATTAAATCATATAAATATATTGTTTACACAACGACCTGTTGAATAAAGTCCAAATGAATAACCGGCGCTGATGATGCACTCGGCAACATATCAATATTAGGTTCACAGCACAAACGTTTCTACCCAATTCTTCTCCAGGAGTTGACATTGACACCCCGCAAGTTAACAATTCGCTAAGTGAAAGAGGTTATTAGCGCGTGGGGCTGAACATCGTTGGTGGGTTAATGGGCGAATCATTAATGGTTGATCTGGGTTCGTAACCCTGGTAGGGGGGCGGGGCCAGGGAGAACTCTCCCGCTGTGATGTAAGATGATCCCTGGCCGCTGATTGGTGGCTGCCACCCAGGGGGCGGGGCCTCGAGATCTCCCGTATGGTGGACCAGCCTCATGGCTTCTCTCATATATGAGGAATAAGTCATTAAGTGCCGCTCGCACTCCATAAACAAATGCGCAGTAATGCTCAGACTTTTTATTTTTAGTATCATATCGGCGGCGCAAATACGGTAAAGTTCATAATAAGTTATAATACGAGAAACGTGTAGTGTGTGGGATGAGATAGGCGCGCCTTGGGCACCATGAGAGGGGGTGATAAGATGGTATTAAAGAGGTGGAGCACTAGAGGTATGGGCGAGTGATGGGGGGTGTAGTGTTGAAGGGGGCAGGTGTAGGAGCAAGGGGCGAGCCTGGAGGCCGAGGAGGTACGGCGGCCCTCCTGACCGCACACTTTGACGGCTTGTCATTCCGAGTTGCGTTACGGTGCGTCAAGACGGTGGCAGCTCCTGCGGTCTGCTGGCCGTCGCTCCTGTGGCAGGTAAGAACCTTGTTGCTCATTCACTCGTGTCTCCAGCTGACCGCAGCGGATAATTCTTACCACAGGAGGGATGTACATTCTACGGGCTTGTGTAAGCCTAAAGTGCTAGGCGGTAGTGTAGCCTACGTTGAATGCAAAACTCTGACTTCAATATTTATATAAATCTCAACTTTTTGTTGAGATGTCAAGCTAATTTAGATACGTAATGTGTATGTCATATACAATTTTTGACTTTAAATCGTATGAAATAAAAAAAAATGAATGTTTTAGAACGGAGTTTTTCGGGTTGAAGTTGGTTGTGTTGGTCTGTGAGAAAGTTCAATATATTCCATGATATCTAGGTAAGACAGAAGCCTGGTGGGAGAGGCTCGTCCACCCGACCATGTTCCTCTCTGTCTAAGATTTAGTTACTCTGAACCAAAAGTTAGAAGTACACGGGTTATGGTGAGCCCGAGGTGGACTATCACAGTCACTTGCCTCGGCTCTACTGATTACCGTCTATAAGGTGTGTCAGTTTGTGCGACTGTGGGAAGCGCTTATTATTGGTACATTGTATTTAATAGTCAGATGCCAGTGTAAGCATGGAATATTCTTATTGAATAGTGCTTAAAATGATTTTTTTATTTATAAAAAAGTTGTGTGTGTGATTACCTAAGTGTAATTACCTAAGTGTAGTTACAGGATGAGAGCTACGCTCGTGGTGTCCCGTCTTCCCAGCACTCTTTGTGTGTGTATTGCGTCTGTATAATATCCAATAGAACTAAATACCTTAAGTATTTAATTTTGTACAAAGGAGCTCGGTTGAGTAGTGTCAACTATTAGTGTCAACTTTCTGGCGTGGCTTAGCAAACTGTTGTGTGTTGGTATGTCCTGGTGCTGCAGCCTGTAGTGTGTGTCCTGGTGGTGCTGCAGCCTGTAGTGTGTGTCCTGGTGTGCTGCAGCTGTAGTGTGTGTCCTGGTGGTGCGGCAGCCTGTAGTGTGTTGTCCTTGCTGTGCTGCAGCCTGTAGTGTGTGTCCTGGTGGTGCTGCAGCCTGTAGTGTGTGTCCTGGTGGTGCTGCTGCCTGTAGTGTTAATTACCTAAGTGTAGTTACAGGATGAGAGCTAGGCTCGTGGTGTCCCGTCGCCCAGTACTCTTTGTCATATACGCCTTGAGCTTTATCACCTGGAGCTTTTTCTGAACTCTACGCGTTTCCTTGTATGTTTCTTTAGATGGGAGCGCCATGATGGGACGGTATTCTCTAAAACTGGTACTTGCTTTGTTGTACTTAACTAGCTGTGCTTGCGAGGGTTGAGCTTTGGCTCTTTGGTCCCACCTCTCAGCTGTCAGTCAACTGGTGTACAGGATCCGAGCCTACTGGGCTCTTTATATCTACATTTGAAACTAGGTATGGCGTCAGCCTCCACCACATCACTGCCTATGTCCCTGTGGCTTATTTGGGTACCAAGTTCCATTTGTGCCCCCGAGTCTTGCATCGTAGCTCATACCACTCAGCTGTGTGCTATATATATATAATATTATATATATATATATATAATATATATCTATATATATGTCTATATATATATATATATTATATATATTATATATAATATCTATATCTATAATGGCTAGTTATATCTCTTACGTTATATAACCTAACCATATGTATGGTTAGGTTATATTTATATATAATATATATTATATTTATATATATATGAATGTAATCGAATAGGTGAGATCAATGATTCTAGCACGAATCTCCGCTGTTTTCCTTACATTTTTCTTCACTCGAGAAGGAAGTTTATAAAAATTTACTTTCCAAAAGTTAATTTTCACAGCTTTATTTGAGCTGACGCCAACAGCTGCGTTTCATTAACCCTTGTTAACATTGTCAAAGGCAGAGCAGGGATGAATACAAATTGTCTTGGTGTATGACATGTGCCCGAAGATGAAGTGAAGGTGATATGTGAATGGGATGAGGTGAAGAAGCACTTCACTTATGGCGCCATTGTATCTTGTCACTCTCCTGCTTGCATGATGTATGTTGTAGTATGTTGCATGTTGCGTCGTGTTCATCACAATAATATGTCCTGTACATGACCACAATCATATACCTACAGAAATGACTGATACCAAAATTATATAATATTATATATAATATATATATAACATGTATAATATATGTATAATATATATATATATATATATATATATATATATATATATATATATATATATATATATATATTCTAACAAGAATTTTCTCGTATGTTATTTCTATATTTTAACTTATTACATTTTCAAATACTTTAGTTTACACACACAACTGTAACCTGTAAACACGCAAAATCCGTGCATACTTATACTCACATTTGTGTGAGGTGATATGGTACAACAGTTTTGGGTGAGGTGAACAAACTTGTTACAAACACAAGACAAAACACGAACAATGGGTATTACTTGGATATGAGAACAAATTATGTTCTCAAATGGGAATTAGATCACCGGTACAACTTCGTTCCAGTAGGGTCTCATACTTCCTCTTGGTGCTTCTATATTGGCTCGGAGCCTTCAAGTGGGTAGAATATAGTTGTGCATTAATTGGTTGTTGATTGCTGGTGTTGACTTTTTGATGTGTAGTGCCTCGCAGATGTCGAGCCTCATGCTATCCCTGTACCTATCGATGATAGATACAGCGATAGCAGTATCTGTCTTGTATGATAGATACAACACAGAAATTATCGATAGATGCAGCGGTAGCAGGAAGCTCCACATCTGCTAGGCACTACACATCGAAAAGTCCAATATGTGTCATGAAGAGATTAATGACCGAGACAAGAAGGCATAATCTACCTGTAGACAGTGTGTCTGGGGCGGGATATACTTGAAGAAAGCATCATTTACACGGGGTCAATTTGACGTTGTTTACTATGAGTGGTAGCGCGGGTTGACAGCTCTCTGAAATATTCTTGTGGTGGACTACTTCAGTGAGCGAGGGAGGGGGGGGGGGCTTAGGGGACTGGTTTATAACTAATTATATAAATATAAATACTGTGATGGCGCGGGGAGGTAGTGATGTCAGTATAGGGGGGGGGGGAGGTGGTGATCTGTCAGTGTAGGGGGGGTGAGGTGGTGATCTATCAGTGTATTAGGGAGAGGTGGTCGTGTCTGTGTGGCAGGGGGGGGGAGGGGGGAAGGGTTGGAAGAGTAAGGTTCAATCCCGAACCAAATGGACGGTAGACTGGACTCTACCGTCCAGTACAAGTGGTTGGGCACCATTCCTTCCCCTCCATCCCAGACCCTCATCCTGACATCCCTTCCAAGTGTTATATAATTGTACCGCCTTAGCGCTTTCCCCCGATAATTACCTTACTTTACCTTGGACACAATTACAGTCTTGTATTTTGGTCTGGGTTCAAATCACCTCGTTTGCTCATCAAATACATCTCAAGTATCAGGGAAAATGAGGTAATGAAAATATCAATTTCACTGATATTTCGCTTAAATATCAGTGAAAAAAAGGCAAGGAGTTGTAAGTGAGGATGTTGCAAGATGTAGGTGATGATGTTGCAAGATGTAGGTGATGATGTTGCAAGATGTAGGTGAGGATGTTGCAAGATGTAAGTGATGATGTTGCAAGATGTAGGTGATGATGTTGCAAGATGTAGGTGATGATGTTGCAAGATGTAGGTGAGGATGTTGCAAGATGTAGGTGATGATGTTGCAAGATGTAGGTGATGATGTTGCAAGATGTAGGTGATGATGTTGCAAGATGTAAGTGATGATGTTGCAAGATGTAAGTGATGATGTTGCAAGATGTAAGTGATGATGTTGCAAGATGTAGTGATGATGTTGCAAGATGTAGGTGAGGATGTTGCAAGATGTAAGTGATGATGTTGCAAGATGTAAGTGAGGATGTTGCAAGATGTAAGTAAGGATGTTGCAAGATGTAGGTGAGGATGTTGCAAGATGTAAGTGATGATGTTGCAAGATGCCAGATGTTATGTCATCAGATGCAAGATGACATAACGCCAGGCACTTCTCAGTACTACACAATACACAGCGTTATCACCCTATAACACAGAACTGTGAGGCAAAGATCGGCGGGATATTTGTGCGTTACAGCGACACAGACGTGAGCTGACAAGAGTAAAGTCGCTGAAGATAATGCAAGTGTCTGACTATGATCACTGCTGCCAGGCTTTATTTCCGCTTTACTTTTCCCAAACTGTTTTATTTTATTGCCGACATGTTCAGAGATCACTGTAAATATAGATAGATAACTTCCTGTTTTGTTAGGTAAGGGCAATCTACGTTAGTTGTAGGCAATTAACGTCAAAGAAATTTGCATAGCGTTAGTTGAAGGCAGTAGGGGGTTAGTTGATGGGTAGGAGCAGTTAGCGTCAGTTAAGGGCAAGTAACGTTGGATTAAGAAAGTTAACGTCAGGTAACGGAAGGTAAGGCCAGGTTATCCCCCGGTTAAGCAGCTAAGACGCCGTGACAGCCGCTACGAAGCCAGCAGTGTGCGTGAGAACTTGTAGGACAGCTGAGGCTGAGTAATGTCCGCGGCCGACGTCCCGTGGCCAGGGGTGTGTGTGTGGGTGTAGGTAGGGGCGGCCAGGTGAGGAGGTTGAGTAATGAGGCTTTACTCTGACTCACCTTCTCCCTGCTGCTTCTTCACCTCCGTGACCTGGGAGAGGGGAACGGGGTGGGGGTTGAGGCCGCACGCAGGTACGGGGGACAGACTGGCCCATGAGTGTGTAAGTGTAGTGAGCGACTCCTGCGAGGAGGCACGTCTTGACCTGGGAGATCAGGCTGGGAGTCGACAGTAGCGCTCAGCTTCCTGTTCTCTAGCCTCATTCTCCCATAAGAGGAATTAAAGGAATATTTGTAAAGTAACAATGAACTAGGTTGCGTCCTTCCCCTGGGAAGAAGTGCGGTGTGAAATGGGTTGGTGGTGTGCGAGGGTGGTAGTACACCCAGCGACCTGGTAATGAGACTTGCAGGTGTCACCATAGTGTGGTGGGTCAGTGCTCACGTGGTGACGGTCTCACAGTATGGTACACAGCCCAGGCAGGAGTGCCACAATATGTGAGTCATGTCTCGAGTACACAGCTTAACTTTCAATAGAACACTTTAATTATCACATCAAATAGGATAAGAGCACGTTATGCTGGTGTTGTATAGTGCAATACTTACGTGGTGCTGGTGTTGTATAGTGCAATACTTTTGTGCTGGTGTTGTATAGTACAATACTTATGTTGTGCTGGTGTTGTATAATGCAATACGTACTATAGTGCAATACCCCTTCAGATGTTTGGATACAAATTATATGAATATATTGGAAATACCTTTTATGCTGCTAAATCGGTAGTGTAGATCTTTTTTTTTTTTAGCTTTGAAAGCATACAACACTATTGGGAAGTTGAATTTTTAGCTCAATTACATTATTTCAGCTTTAGGCGGACTTTACCCCAATTTACTAAAAAAATTCTTCTCGCATTTCAAGGTAGGGATTGGGTCGTGTGTCTCCTCTTATAAACAGCATCAGGTGTACTGCTAGGAGAGGTTGTGGGTACTACGTTGTTCAGTATTGGTGCTAATGATACCATCACTTCCCTTCCAATTGGAGTCTTTCTCGTAATAGATGTTGGTAGTTTGACAGTTTGCCGTAGCAGTGATACCATTCCTCAGATGGAATAGACCATTCACACAGCAGTAACAAAGGTCACCACTTGGTCCGTCAACCACGGCGCCAGTTTTCTGCCAGAATAACCTGTGTGTTGTGACTTTACTGGGAACCTGCACATTACCCTTGCTGAGCACTATTGTACCTGAAGGGTGTTTATAACGGGGGAATACTATACTGTCATGAGCATATTTCTGTACTCGTTTGTCCTAGGGAAATCAATATTAACTATTACTGCAAACAATACATCAGAACTCGCAATTTGTTGAGAGTATTGTCACTTGGGATTCCAAGAGAAGAAACTAACTTTTGAATCTACTTTGGATTGTTGACCAAACCACACACTAGAAAGTGAAGGGACGACGACGTTTCGGTCCGACGTGGACCATTCTCAAGTCGATTGTGACTTGAGAATGATATTGGTTTGATCTAAATTATATATACCCCAGTTAATTTGTCAGCATCATGTAAGTTGGTATTTAAATATAGGTACATTGTGTTCTTCGTGGGCTCAGAGCCTCAGAGCCACTCGGATGCTGTAGTCAGAGTTTTATCCCTCGATGATAGAAGATGTGTCTAATGATTCTCAAGTGTATTCTAACACTCATTTAGTGTTAGAACACACTTGAGGGGACTAAGTTGTCTGAGGAAGTCTTGCCCGTCTCAACAGCTTGCTTGTTGCCACACATTGACATCTGCTGAAGCCGAGCACATTTGATGAATATGCTTCACTGCTAAAACTGACCACTTAAAAACGTCCAAAGATGGAGAAAGTCCAGAGGTTGGCGTCACTCGTCCACTCCCCTCTCCTACGGCCGGGGAAAATGAATAAAAACGGGAAGACTGCAGGCCGGGAGCCTGGGACAAGGGAAGTCTAGAGTCTGTGGGGATATACAATCCAAAGTCTTCAGGAGAGGCTGGACCAGGAGTCTGATGGGTATCACAAGAAAACACAGGGATATATGACGATAACGTAGTAGATATTAAGACAAATTGACAACAAAAAAAAAAATTCTACCGAAGCTCTAGAACAGAGGGTGCTGGTGGACACGAGGCAACTGAGCTGGAGAGATGTCGGCTTGGCTGGCCGGCTCTCTCTGGCGCGCTGTCTTTCTCCCCCCTCCCTCCTCCCCTCTCATGTATGCCTGAAGAGGGGTATAGATGCACAAGAGAAGAGGAAAGGGGAGGCCAGTACCCTCACTGGTGCAAAGTGACCATGGAAGTCGACGCAAGTCAAAATATATTATGAAATAATTGGTGGCCACACGTGTGATGATGCTCTCCTTCCCTCCGCAAGCCGAAGACCCATACTCCTGCTGTGGTGGCCACCGCATACTCTCCACTCCAACTGGCCGAGGACCTCTGATGGGGTCTTCAGCGCCTCCTACTCCTCTCCCACTTTGTAAAAGAAAAATAGTATTATTTAAAAAGCAAATTACATATGATCCTTGTGTCTTGTGTTAGATCAGATCAGGTCTAGGTCAGGTTCAGTTTAGATCAGGTCAGGTCAGGTTAGGTCAGGGGCGAGACTAGAGTAGGTCGGGTCTAGGTTAGGTCGGGTCTAGGTTAGGTTAGATGGTCAGGTAAGGTGTCGTGCTAAGATAACGTGAAGCCACGGTCAAGGTGCGGCCGTTCTCACAGGCACAATTAGCAAGTGTTTCGTATTGTGAAATAATAAACGGTTTCTTTATTACAGATTAAAGTTTATATATAGAGCCAGGTGAGACCCGTGTGTCCATACACTGTACCGCCTGCACATGGGGCAAAGACCCTGGTGCAGGCTACAGGTGTGCACCAGGTGTGCACCAGGTGTTTGTCGTTTTTGTTGGCCTGTTCCTGGAGGAGTTTCAGTTTTTACAGGACTCCTCTTAAGTATATGGTCACGCTACTGTGGCCAGCTGTACCCTGATAACAGTACAGAGACAGTATGGAACCGTTATCTTGAGCCCCGACCCTCCCCTTGCCACCCTTGGCCAGACCCATCCCTGGCCAGACCCAACCCTCTGATAGCTGAGTGGACAGCGCGCTGGACTCTTAATTCTAGGGTCCGGGTTCGATCCCCGGTGATGACAGAAACAAAAATGGGCAGAGTTTCGTTCACCCTGATGCCCCTGTTACTTAGCAGTAAATAGATACCTGGGAGTTAGACAGCTGTTACGGGCTGCTTCCTGTGTGTGGGAGGGGGAAATAGTAACAGTTGATTGATTGACAGTTGAGAGGCGGGCTGAAAGAGCAGAGCTCAACCCTCGCAAGCACAACTAGATGAATACTTCTGGCAAGACTACGAACCAAGACCCAAGCTATAATCAGTTCGCCCATTAGGGCACCTGGTCCTAACAGTCTAATGGATTGAGGACCTGATCCTCAAGAGTCAAGTTGGATGAGGCCGCGGACCACTCTTCACCCGGCGACACAAGCTATACACATTAGGAGCAGGTGCAGGGTGACCGCGGACGTCGTCCCGGCTAAAACACACAATGATTACCCGATTAGCACCTCCAGGCCCGTCCCCCCACACCCCCAGCTCCCCCTGGTGAGACAGCAGGTGACTGTGAGACCTCCCCACACCCCCAGCTCCCCCTGGTGAGACAGCAGGTGACTGTGAGACCTCCCCCACACCCCCAGCTCCCCTGGTGAGACAGCAGGTGACTGTGAGACCTCCCCCACACCCCCAGCTCCCCTGGTGAGACAGCAGGTGACTGTGAGACCTCCCCCACACCCCCAGCTCCCCTGGTGAGACAGCAGGTGACTGTGAGACCTCCCCCACACCCCCAGCTCCCCTGGTGAGACAGCAGGTGACTGTGAGACCTCCCCCACACCCCCAGCTCCACCTGGTGAGACAGCAGGTGACTGTGAGACCTCCCCCACACCCCCAGCTCCACCTGGTGAGACAGCAGGTGACTGTGAGACCTCCCCCACACCCCCAGCTCCCCCTGGTGAGACAGCAGGTGACTGTGAGACCTCCCCCACACCCCAGCTCCACCTGGTGAGACAGCAGGTGACTGTGAGACCTCCCCCACACCCCCAGCTCCCCCTGGTGAGACAGCAGGTGACTGTGAGACCTCCCCCACACCCCAGCTCCCCTGGTGAGACAGCAGGTGACTGTGAGACCTCCCCCACACCCCCAGCTCCCCTGGTGAGACAGCAGGTGACTGTGAGACCTCCCCCACACCCCAGCTCCACCTGGTGAGACAGCAGGTGACTGTGAGACCTCCCCCACACCCCAGCTCCCCCTGGTGAGACAGCAGGTGACTGTGAGACCTCCCCCACACCCCAGCTCCCCCTGGTGAGACAGCAGGTGACTGTGAGACCTCCCCCACACCCCCAGCTCCCCTGGTGAGACAGCAGGTGACTGTGAGACCTCCCCACACCCCAGCTCCCCTGGTGAGACAGCAGGTGACTGTGAGACCTCCCCCACACCCCCAGCTCCACCTGGTGAGACAGCAGGTGACTGTGAGACCTCCCCCACACCCCCAGCTCCCCTGGTGAGACAGTAGGTGACTGTGAGACCTCCCCCACACCCCCAGCTCCACCTGGTGAGACAGTAGGTGACTGTGAGACCTCCCCCACACCCCCAGCTCCCTGGTGAGACAGCAGGTGACTGAAGTAAGACTAAGGTATTAATGCTTAGCAATTCCAAAATAATTACAATGCAATTCGAACATATAAATGAATAAAATGTATTTATCAGATTTAAAAATAATTTGGCAGTGTTATCAAACATTTACGCAACCACTTACGAAACCTGTGCATCTGTCAACAAACATGACTGTTTACATTTACTAAGGCGTTTACGAGCGTGGAAACTTCACAAGACATTGTTATTATCGTCATAAACAACCTCGTAGTGCTTCAGAGCTCATCAGCTGTTTGATGAATGTAAACAACGCCGTCGTGCTTGAGTGACGATGCACAGGTTTCGGAAGTTGATGCGTATTGATGAGTCTTGGACGGGGTTGTGGAGGGCGTGACTGGAAAGCCAAGAGTGTGCAGGTGAGGTGTTTTGGGGGGGGGGAGGGTGGCGGGACGCAGAGAGATGGGATTCTGACACAAATGTGAGAGCCGTGTTGTGTGACAGGGAGCGGGACCTTTGTGGCTCCCAACACTTATAATGAGCCGCTGTTGACGGGAGACTGATCGTGATTCCCTCCCCCCTCCCTCCCCCCCCTCTCCATCTCTCTCTCTCTCTCTCTCTCTCTCTCTCTCTCTCTCTCTCTCTCTCTCTCTCTCTCTCTCTCTCTCTCTCTCTCTCTCTCTCTCTCAGCAAATGTAATGTAATGAAGATAGGTGTAGGAGCAGGAGACCAGATACAAGGTATCATTTGGGAGATGAAATCCTTCAAGAATCAAAGAGAGACCTGGGGGTTGATATCACGCCAGACCTGTCCCCTGAAGCGCATATCAAGAGGATAACATCAGTGGCATATGACAGGTTGGCCAACCTAAGAACGGCTTTAGAAACTTGAGTAAGGAATCATTCAGAACTTTGTATACCACATATATCAGACCAATCCTGGAGTGTGCAGCTCTAACATGGCGTCCATACCTAGTCAAGCATAAGACTAAACTGGAAAATGTTCAAAGGTTTGCCACCAGACTAGTACCCGAGCTGAGCGGTATGAGCTACGAGGAGAGACTAAGCGAATTAAACTTCACGGTGCTGGAAGACGGAAGAATTAGAGGGGACATGATCACCACATACAAGATTCTCAAAGGAATTGATAGGGTAGATAAAGACAGACTATATAACTCAAGAGGCACACGCACTAGGGGACACTGGTGGAAATTGAGTGCCCAAATGAGCCATAGTCATTAGGAAAAAACTTTGTTTAGTGTCTTAGTAGTTGACAAATGGAATACACTAAGAAGTGATGTGGTGGAGGCGGACTTCATAAACAGTTTCAAGTGTAGATATGATAGAGCCCAATAGGCTCAGGAACCTGTACACCAGTTGATTGACAGTTGAGAGGCGGGACCAAAGAGCCAGAGCTCGCCCCTCCTCCCTCCGCAAGCACAAATAGGTGAGTTCACACACGTCAAATGAGGTGGTGGAGGCCAAAAGTGTCAGTAATTTCTAAGCTTTATATGACAAAAAGTACTGGAAGACGGGACACTCTCATCCTGTAACTGCCCTTAAATAATTACAGAGAGTGAGAGCGCGCACGCGCATGCACGGAAGGTATAAAGTTTGAGAATTTTAGTGGTAGAATGTGAATGTTGGAGAGAGCGGTGTATGTGTAGTGTGGTGTGGTGTGTTTTTTGTAAAGATTCGCTACCTGGAACAAGAAGTTCCAAGTAGCACGGGCTATGGTGAGCCCGAGTGTAGTGTGGGCGAGGGAGGTGTGGACGCTGGTGAGTGGCGGGTGTCGCCGCCGCCACTGATACCTGCTTATCGCTGCCCCCCCCCCCCCACCCCCGGCCAGGGGAGGAGGAAGGGGTACACCATGCACCGGGCGGTAATGGAGCGGGTTATAGTAGAGGGGAGGCTTACTCACCTTACGTGCGTGTGGTGGGGGGGGGGGGGTGCAAGTTAAATAATACACTTGTGGCCTATAAAGGGAAGAATAAAGAAACCGAGGCAGTAGAGATAATTTTTGAGAATATGGAAAGAAGTAATTGAGAGTCGGGAAAGGAGGAGGAGGATGGGGAAGTATAGAGAATGAGAGAGAAGGAGAGGGAGGAGAGAGAGGCAGAGTATACAGAGCACATGGGGGACGGGTGAAAATAGATAATAATAATATTATTGACTCGTAACAAGCTTACCTACTGTGTGAATAAAGGCGACTTTTATATTCTTCTCTCCGGATATACACCTTAACACCAGCACAAGGCTCTCTCTCCCCTTCCTGTGGCATCAACTGGTCCAGTGTGTGCGATATACTCCAACTGTCTAATTGTAATTTATAATCCAGTCGGTCCTTAAAACTGTTAGGCATTTGTCCCTGCGTCCCCACAGCCAATGTTTAACTACTCGGTGGCCAAAGGAACCCTTTCTCGTGTTTATATGCATCTACTTCACTGTTTCTCAACATTATGTCGCTCCCGAATGTTATTGCTTGTAACTAGTTCTTGCTCGTGTATGGCATTTATTATGGTGAATGTCTGCGCGGGTCCCTGTGAGCACACTCGCCGGGGTCGGCCTCAGAGGCACCTCTTGACCTAAGTCTCTCATCTGCCCAGTTTGGAGCCGTGTAATCGTGTTCGTAGGTCATTAATTTGATTGTGATGGTGTTGATATGAGAGGCGGAGCACGGGTTGTGATTGTCCAGTCAGATGGCTGTCCGCTCAGTGGTGTGGCTGCCCCCTCTCACTTCTCCAACACCAGACTGGCACTCCCTCTACCAACACCAGAATGGCACTCCCTCTACCAACACCAGACTGGCACTCCCTCTACCAACACCAGGCTTCAGCTTACCTACCAGCCTCCACACACATTATAGCTTTGGGAAGCTTTGAGCACCAAGTATTGTGTGTGTGTGTAATTTAAGAAATTTAATAGATAAGTTCGGCAGGATATTTTGTGTCGGAATCCATGTTAGTTTCCATTAGCGTGTTTTGGTCCTCAAAAAAATTAACGACATGTTTAATTGCTGTAATTATTTTTCCCTGACACCGATGTCGAAGTAATTATTATGATAACTTACTGTCATCTTTCTTGAGATTGCAAAGTGGTCGTTAAGGCTTGGAGGCTTTAGATAATTACTTCCTTGAGCAGGTGTGACACTCGCCAGGTAAANTTGGTTATTTATGGCAAGGTTGTTTTCCTTTGTCATTATAACACGTATGAACATAATACAATAATATATCTAACATAATTAAGGAAATTGCAGAAGCCAACTTCTGCCTACCGACCCATGTGAGGAAGCTCCTATTTATATCCACCCAAACTTATTCACGCGTGTGTAACCTACGCTTGAAACAATAGTGTTCAGTCAAATGATGCACACAAGATACATTGGGATACGTTGTTACCTTTCCCCAGCTGGTGCTCCACACTTTTCTCCAGTTTACCTGACCGCTAATGGTTTACTTTACTGCTGCCAGCTTGGTATACCAAGAGTTTTGTGAGTGAAGTTTGAAATTTTGAAAATTGGGAAAGAGTTTGGTTAACCTTCTGAACAATTATGATTTTTTGTAGGAAACTTTGAGTTCCATCTATTTTTCATAATTGTATGATAATTGTTGGTTAATCAGAAAGCAATTAATTTCCAGCAGCGCCATACTTCTCTGGTTGTTGAGTACGTGTGTGTGTGTGTGTGTGTGTGTGTGAGGTTGTCTGGTACAGCGTTTAGCGTGTTCTAGTGAGGCAGTGTGTGGTGCACTCTGCCTCACTAGACAGTGCACGGTGCCCACGTTCCTGAACGACATCGATACTTCCTGGCGTCTGAAGTATAATAACTACATTATTTACCTTTATCCTGTACAGCTTGTTGGAAGATCACTTATTTCTTTACCTGTGGCGCAGTGGAGCGAAAGAACGCTCCACTGGAGCGAAGTTCTCTTCCTGGAGCGAAAGAACTTTGTAATACAGCATCAACATGGGTTCAGGGATGGCAAGTCCTGCCTCACAGGATTAATTGAATTCTACTACCAGGCAACGCTCGCCCCGCGCTTCGCTTGCGATTTGGCCTGGGTTCGTATCCTTGCCGGGGAGGATTGACTGGGTAGCAATCCTTAACTGTACTCCTCTGTACACCCATCAGTGAATAGGTACCTGGTTGCTTAACGATTTGGCAGGGCGTATTCCGGGGAAATTAATATTAGAGGACCTTTTCAAAACGCTGTGCGTACTAGTGGCTTTACAAGAATGTGAACTAATATATATATATATATATATATATATATATATATGTCAGGTGTCACCTCTGTAGGGGGGGGGGGGAGGACATGACCTCTGTGGAGGGAAGGAAAAAATGACCTCCCGAAGAGCTCTTCAGGCGAGGATGTCCTCTTGGGAAAACATTGTTCTGAAAATTGCCCCAAAGTTTACATTTTATATGAGGCTTAACAGCGACAGGTTTGCTGTCACTGCTTGCCTTGTTTGACCCACTTGTTGTAATGGGCAAACTGCCCCCCGCACGTACCTCAAAACAAAGACTTGACAATGTTTAGTTTTAGTTCATTTATTATGCACCCCATACCCATCTTGTGGGCGGTAGTGGAAAGGGTTACAGAGGCACATAATGGGCTCAGGGACTGAACCCCACAATTCATTTAGCTAAGCAAGTTACAATCTTGATGAGCTAGTTACAAAATTCAATATAAGTCGTCACATCAACAATGGGTTCGAGATCGACCTCAAGTACAGGTTCTAAATTAAGCAACTGACATGTGAAGAGCTAGTGTCAAAATTTATATGTTTGTCCTGCACACCGCCTCCCATCCAGTGGGCAGCGGTGGAGAGGTTACAATCACTCAGTTACTACCTACAGTTAGCAAACTGGGGATATTTGGCTAAAATTTCTGGTAGCAGATCATTTTGAATGAAATATTTACACATCGCTGGAACATTGGTTATAGAATTGTCTCTAAATTCACGTATGTTTTCGCACTCCATCACATAGTGACGGAGGGTGTGCGAATAATTTTGTTGACACAGTTTACATTTTGTCAGGTCTACATCGGCAGATAATGAGAATTCCCAGAGATACTTGTAACAGAGTCTAAGCCGAGCAGCAGTAACATCTAGAAGTCTGCTGATTTTATTGGATGATCCATAGATGTGTGGCTCACCAGTAATTCCATCTATCATCATACTTGACAATGTGAGCCTTTATCGACCGACGTTTTCCCAAGGTGTGTGATTGTTGTTGTTGTTGTTTTACATTCAACTACTTAGAATAAAAGTTCCAAAGTAGCACGGGCTATGGTGATCCCGTAGTGTACTTACCTGGCACAGGAGCGGGGCTGACCACACTCAGGTGTGTGTGACTATCAGGAACGTTATTGGAGTGAAGGAGAGATGAGGAGGTAGCGAGCCAGGAGGGCAGGAAGGGAGTGGGAGATGGCCGGTGAGCGAACACATGAGAGATCAAACAAACAAGAGAGTGATTTACTAAGAAAGAAAGAGAGAGAGAGAGAAGGGAGCTCTGGAGATTATATATATATATATATATAATTATATAATATATATATATATATATATATAATATATATATATATATATAAATTAATGTGTATATACTCCTATACCTACTTTATACTCCTATACCTTTTGTGCTTATATATGGAGTTACTTTAAATTAGGTATACTATTGAAGAATGTAGCAAAAATACCACAACTAGAAATAACTATCACAAATACTCAGGGAGCGTGTATCTAATTGAAAATGATGTCACTCATATGTGTGGCAGTACGAGTCTGCTTACTGCAAGTATTGCCTGCTGCAGGCAGGTAAGTGTCCCACGCCGCCCACTGGGTGGGGCGCGCGAGAGGCAGGTCATCTTATCTTGAGGTTATCTTGAGATGATTTCGGGGCTTTTTAGTGTCCCCGCGGCCCGGTCCTCGACCAGGCCTCCACCCCCAGGAAGCAGCCCGTGACAGCTGACTAACACCCAGGTACCTATTTTACTGCTAGGTAACAGGGGCATAGGGTGAAACAAACTGCCCATTGTTTCTCACCGGCGCCTGGGATCGAACCCAGGACCACAGGATCACAAGTCCAGCGTGCTGTCCGCTCGGCCGACCGGCCCCCCACTTAAGTAAGTAAGTAAGGTCACTTACTTTAATATAACCAACTTGCCACAAATGTAAACTGCTTAGCTTAGATAATGCTCTGGTCCAGTTTATTGGTCTCGTTATTGGACACATGTTGTTGTTGTTGTTATAGATTCAGCTACTCGGAACAAGTTCCAAGTAGCACGGGCTATGGTGAGCCCGTAACTTACCTGGCACAGGAGAATTGGACACAGAAGCCCGACACATTTGGGGTCCATAATAACCTAATTAAACTCGCTACAAGTATCACTCATTGTGTTAGGGATATGACGTTGTGTTAGGGTTGGTGATATGTCACGGATATCTTGGGTAGATGAAGAATGTGAATAGACCTTTAATATATTGATACACAGCAGGTGTCGGCGTTATCAAGGCTGTATCTTGTAGGGTCCGTCTCCGGAGCCCATTATGTGTCTCGGGCCACGTTTCCCACCACCGCTCACAGCACTGGTATTGTGTACATGCTAAATGGGCAACAATAAATGAATACCAGATTTACCCAACAATTAAATCATATAAATATATTGTTTACACAACGACCTGTTGAATAAAGTCCAAATGAATAACCGGCGCTGATGATGCACTCGGCAACATATCAATATTAGGTTCACAGCACAAACGTTTCTACCCAATTCTTCTCCAGGAGTTGACATTGACACCCCGCAAGTTAACAATTCGCTAAGTGAAAGAGGTTAATTAGCGCGTGGGGCTGAACATCGTTGGTGGGTTAATGGGCGAATCATTAATGGTTGATCTGGGTTCGTAACCCTGGTAGGGGGGGCGGGGCCAGGGAGAACTCTCCCGCTGTGATGTAAGATGATCCCTGGCCGCTGATTGGTGGCTGCCACCCAGGGGGCGGGGCCTCTTGAGATCTCCCGTATGGTGGACCAGCCTCATGGCTTCTCTCTCATATATGAGGAATAAGTCATTAAGTGCCGCTCGCACTCCATAAACAAATGCGCAGTAATGCTCAGACTTTTTATTTTTAGTATCATATCGGCGGCGCAAATACGGTAAAGTTCATAATAAGTTATAATACGAGAAACGTGTAGTGTGTGGGGTGAGATAGGCGCGCCTTGGGCACCATGAGAGGGGGTGATAAGATGGTATTAAAGAGGTGGGAGCACTAGAGGTATGGGTGAGTGATGGGGGAGGTGTAGTGTTGAAGGGGGCAGGTGTAGGAGCAGAGGGCGAGCCTGGAGGCCGAGGAGGGTACGGCGGCCCTCCTGACCGCACACTTTGACGGCTTGTCATTCCGAGTTGCGTTACGGTGGCGTCAAGACGGTGGCAGCTCCTGCGGTCTGCTGGCCGTCGCTCCTGTGGCAGGTAAGAACCTTGTTGCTCATTCACTCGTGTCTCCAGCTGACCGCAGCGGATAATTCTTACCACAGGAGGGATATAACATTCTACGGGGCTTGTGTAAGCCTAAAGTGCTAGGCGGTAGTGTAGCCTACGTTGAATGCAAAACTCTGACTTCAATATTTATATGAATCTCAACTTTTTGTTGAGATGTCAAGCTAATTTAGATACGTAATGTGTATGTCATATACAATTTTTGACTTTAAATCGTATGAAATAAAAAAAATTAATGTTTTAGAACGGAGTTTTTCGGGTTGAAGTTGGTTGTGTTGGTCTGTGAGAAAGTTCAATATATTTCATGATATCTAGGTAAGACAGAAGCCTGGTGGGAGAGGCTCGTCCCACCCGACCATGTTCCTCTTGTCTAAGATTTAGTTACTCTGAACCAAAAGTTAGAAGTAGCACGGGTTATGGTGAGCCCGAGGTGGACTATCACAGTCACTTGCCTCGGCTCTACTGATTACCGTCTATAAGTGTGTGTCAGTTTGTGCGACTGTGGGAAGCGCTTTATTAATTGGTACATTGTATTTAATAGTCAGATGCCAGTGTTAAGCATGGAATATTCTTATTGAATAGTGCTTGAAAATGATTTTTTATTATATAAAAATTGTGTGTGTGATTACCTAAGTGTAATTACCTAAGTGTAGTTACAGGATGAGAGCTACGCTCGTGGTGTCCCGTCTTCCCAGCACTCTTTGTGTGTGTAATTGCGTCTGTATAATATCCAATAGAACTAAATACCTTTAAGTATTTAATTTTGTACAAAGGAGCTCGGTTGAGTAGTGTCAACTATTAGTGTCAACTTCTGGCGGTGGCTTAGCAAACTGTTGTGTGATTGGTATGTCCTGGTGCTGCAGCCTGTAGTGTGTGTCCTGGTGGTGCTGCAGCCTGTAGTGTGTCCTGGTGGTGCTGCAGCCTGTAGTGTGTGTCCTGGTGGTGCTGCAGCCTGTAGTGTGTGTCCTGGTGGTGCTGCAGCCTGTAGTGTGTGTCCTGGTGGTGCTGCAGCCTGTAGTGTGTGTCCTGGTGGTGCTGCAGCCTGTAGTGTGTGTCCTGGTGGTGCTGCAGCCTGTAGTGTGTGTCCTGGTGGTGCTGCAGCCTGTAGTGTGTGTCCTGGTGGTGCTGCAGCCTGTAGTGTGTGTCCTGGTGGTGCTGCAGCCTGTAGTGTGTGTCCTGGTGGTGCTGCAGCCTGTAGTGTGTGTCCTGGTGGTGCTGCAGCCTGTAGTGTGTGTCCTGGTGGTGCTGCAGCCTGTAGTGTGTGTCCTGGTGGTGCTGCAGCCTGTAGTGTGTGTCCTGGTGGTGCTGCAGCCTGTAGTGTGTGTCCTGGTGGTGCTGCAGCCTGTAGTGTGTGTCCTGGTGGTGCTGCAGCCTGTAGTGTGTCCTGGTGGTGCTGCAGCCTGTAGTGTGTGTCCTGGTGGTGCTGCTGCCTGTAGTGTGTGTCCTGGTGGTGCTGCTGCCTGTAGTGTGTGTCCTGGTGGTGCTGCAGCCTGTAGTGTGTGTCCTGGTGGTGCTGCAGCCTGTAGTGTGTGTCCTGGTGGTGCTGCAGCCTGTACTGTGTAATTACCTAAGTGTAGTTACAGGATGAGAGCTAGGCTCGTGGTGTCCCGTCTCCCCAGTACTCTTTGTCATATAACGCCTTGAGCTTTATCACCTGGAGCTTTTTCTGAACTCTACGCGTTTCCTTGTATGTTTCTTTAGATGGGAGCGCCATGATGGGACGGTATTCTCTAAAACTGGTACTTGCTTGGTTGTACTTAACTAGCTGTGCTTGCGAGGGTTGAGCTTTGGCTCTTTGGTCCCACCTCTCAGCTGTCAGTCAACTGGTGTACAGGATCCTGAGCCTACTGGGCTCTATTATATCTACATTTGAAACGAGGTACGGCGTCAGCATCCACCACATCACTGCCTATGTCCCTGTGGCTTATTTGGGTACCAAGTTTCCATTTGTGTCCCCCGAGTCTTGCATCGTAGCTCATATCACTCAGCTGTGTGATTATATATTATATATATTTATATATAATTATATATATATATATATATAATATATATATATATATATAATATAATATCTATATAATGGCTGGTTATATCTCTTAGGTTATATAACCTAACCATATGTATGGTTAGGTTATATATGATATATAAATAATATATTTATATTTATATATATATATATATATATATATATATATATATATATATATATATATATATATATATAATGAATGTAATCGAATAGGTGAGATCAAAGATTCTAGCAAGAATCTCCGCTGTTTTCCTTACACTTTTCTTCACTCGAGAAGGAAGTTTAAAAATTTACTCTCGAAGTTCATTTTCACAGCTTTATTTGAGCTGACGCCAAGAGCTGCGTTTCATTAACCCTTGTTAACATTGTCAAAGGCAGAGCAGGGATGAATACAAATTGTCTTGGCGTATGACATGTGCCGGAAGATGAAGTGAAGGTGATATGTGAATGGGATGAGGTGAAGAAGCACCTCACTTATGGCGCCATTGTATCTTGTCACTCTCCTGCTTGCATGATGTATGTTGTAGTATGTTGCATGTTGCGTCGTGTTCATCACAATAATATGTCCTGTACATGACCACAATCATATACCTACAGAAATGACTGATGCCAAAATTATATAATATTATATATAATATATATATATAACATGTATAATATATGTATAATATATATATATATATATTATATATATATATATATATATATATATATTCTAACAAGAATTTTCTCTTATGTTATTTCTTATATTTTAACTTATTACATTTTCAAATACTATAGTTTACACACACAACTGTAACCTGTAAACACGCAAAATCCGTGCATACTTATACTCACATTTGTGTGAGGTGATATGGTACAACAGTTTTGGGTGAGGTGAACAAATGTGTGACAAACACAAGACAAAACACGAAACAATGGGTATTACTTGGATATGAGAACAAATTATGTTCTCAAATGGGAATTAGATCACCGGTACAACTTCGTTCCAGTAGGGTCTCATACTTCCTCTTGGTGCTTCTATATTGGCTCGGAGCCTTCAAGTGGGTAGAAATTAGTTGTGCATTAATTGGTTGTTGATTGCTGGTGTTGACTTTTTGATGTGTAGTGCCTCGCAGATGTCGAGCCTCCTGCTATCCCTGTACCTATCGATGATAGATACAGCGATAGCAGTATCTGTCTTGTATGATAGATACAACACAGAAATTATCGATAGATCAGCGGTAGCAGGAGCTCCACATCTGCTAGGCACTACATCGAAAAGTCCAATATGTGTCATGAAGAGATTAATGACCGAGACAGAAGGCATAATCTACCTGTAGACAGTGTGTCTGGGGCGGATATACTTGAAGAAGGCATCATTTACACGGGGTCAATTTGACGTTGTTTACTATGAGTGGTAGCGCGGGTTGACAGCTCTCTGAAATATTCTTGTGGTGGACTACTTCAGTGAGCGAGGGAGGGGGGGGGGGCTTAGGGGACTGGTTTATAACTATTATATAAATATAAATACTGTGATGGCGCGGGNCAGTCAGCTGCTAGTTGGTCTAGTACTGCTACAAGTCAGCTGTAGTTTGTCTAGTATTGTCACCAGTCAGCTGCTAGTTGGTCTAGTACTGCTACAAGTCAGCTGCTAGTTGGTCTAGTATTGTCACCAGTCAGCTGCTAGTTGGTCTAGTACTGCCACAAGTCAGCTGCTAGTTGGTCTAGTACTGCCACAAGTCAGCTGCTAGTTGGTCTAGTACTGCACAAGTCAGCTGCTAGTTGGTCTAGTACTGCCACAAGTCAGCTGCTAGTTGGTCAAGTATTGTCACCAGTCAGCTGCTAGTTGGTCTAGTACTGCCACAGTCAGCTGCTAGTTGGTCTAGTACTGCCACAAGTCAGCTGCTAGTTGGTCAAGTATTGTCACCAGTCAGCTGCTAGTTGGTCAAGTATTGTCACCATCAGCTGCTAGTTGGTCAAGTATTGTCACCAGTCAGCTGCTAGTTGGTCTAGTACTGCCACAAGTCAGCTGCTAGTTGGTCTAGTACTGCTACAAGTCAGCTGCTAGTTGGTCTAGTACTGCTACAAGTCAGCTGCTAGTTGGTCTAGTACTGCTACAAGTCAGCTGCTAGTTGGTCTAGTACTGCCACAAGTCAGCTGCTAGTTGGTCTAGTACTGCCACAAGTCAGCTGCTAGTTGGTCTAGTACTGCCACAAGTCAGCTGCTAGTTGGTCAAGTATTGTCACCAGTCAGCTGCTAGTTGGTCAAGTATTGTCACCAGTCAGCTGCTAGTTGGTCAAGTATTGTCACCAGTCAGCTGCTAGTTGGTCAAGTATTGTCACCAGTCAGCTGCTAGTTGGTCTAGTACTGCCACAAGTCAGCTGCTAGTTGGTCTAGTACTGCTACAAGTCAGCTGCTAGTTGGTCTAGTACTGCTACAAGTCAGCTGCTAGTTGGTCTAGTACTGCTACAAGTCAGCTGCTAGTTGGTCTAGTACTGCCACAAGTCAGCTGCTAGTTGGTCTAGTGCTGCCACAAGTCAGCTGCTAGTTGGTCTAGTACTGCCACAAGTCAGCTGCTAGTTGGTCAAGTATTGTCACCAGTCAGCTGCTAGTTGGTCAAGTATTGTCACCAGTCAGCTGCTAGTTGGTCTAGTACTGCCACAAGTCAGCTGCTAGTTGGTCAAGTATTGTCACCAGTCAGCTGCTAGTTGGTCAAGTATTGTCACCAGTCAGCTGCTAGTTGGTCTAGTACTGCTACAAGTCAGCTGCTAGTTGGTCTAGTACTGCCACAAGTCAGCTGCTAGTTGGTCTAGTACTGCCACAAGTCAGCTGCTAGTTGGTCTAGTGCTGCCACAAGTCAGCTGCTAGTTGGTCTAGTACTGCCACAAGTCAGCTGCTAGTTGGTCAAGTATTGTCACCAGTCAGCTGCTAGTTGGTCAAGTATTGTCACCAGTCAGCTGCTAGTTGGTCTAGTACTGCCACAAGTCAGCTGCTAGTTGGTCAAGTATTGTCACCAGTCAGCTGCTAGTTGGTCAAGTATTGTCACCAGTCAGCTGCTAGTTGGTCTAGTGCTGCCACAAGTCAGCTGCTAGTTGGTCTAGTACTGCCACAAGTCAGCTGCTAGTTGGTCAAGTATTGTCACCAGTCAGCTGCTAGTGGTCAAGTATTGTCACCAGTCAGCTGCTAGTTGGTCTAGTACTGCCACAAGTCAGCTGCTAGTTGGTCAAGTATTGTCACCAGTCAGCTGCTAGTTGGTCAAGTATTGTCACCAGTCAGCTGCTAGTTGGTCTAGTACTGCTACAAGTCAGCTGCTAGTTGGTCTAGTACTGCCACCAGTCAGCTGCTAGTTGGTCTAGTACTGCCACAAGTCAGCTGCTAGTTGGTCAAGTATTGTCACCAGTCAGCTGCTAGTTGGTCAAGTATTGTCACCAGTCAGCTGCTAGTTGGTCTAGTACTGCTACAAGTCAGCTGCTAGTTGGTCTAGTACTGCCACCAGTCAGCTGCTAGTTGGTCTAGTACTGCTACAAGTCAGCTGCTAGTTGGTCTAGTACTGCTACAAGTCAGCTGCTAGTTGGTCTAGTACTGCCACAAGTCAGCTGCTAGTTGTCTAGTACTGCTACAAGTCAGCTGCTAGTTGGTCTAGTACTGCCACAAGTCAGCTGCTAGTTGGTCTAGTACTGCCACAAGTCAGCTGCTAGTTGGTCTAGTACTGCCACAAGTCAGCTGCTAGTTGGTCAAGTATTGTCACCAGTCAGCTGCTAGTTGGTCAAGTATTGTCACCAGTCAGCTGCTAGTTGGTCTAGTACTGCCACAAGTCAGCTGCTAGTTGGTCTAGTACTGCCACAAGTCAGCTGCTAGTTGGTCTAGTACGCCACAAGTCAGCTGCTAGTTGGTCTAGTACTGCCACAAGTCAGCTGCTAGTTGGTCAAGTATTGTCACCAGTCAGCTGCTAGTTGGTCTAGTACTGCACAAGTCAGCTGCTAGTTGGTCTAGTACTGCCACAAGTCAGCTGCTAGTTGGTCTAGTACTGCCACAAGTCAGCTGCTAGTTGGTCTAGTACTGCCACCAGTCAGCTGCTAGTTGGTCTAGTACTGCTACAAGTCAGCTGCTAGTTGGTCTAGTACTGCTACAAGTCAGCTGCTAGTTGGTCTAGTACTGCTACAAGTCAGCTGCTAGTTGGTCTAGTACTGCTACAAGTCAGCTGCTAGTTGGTCTAGTACTGCTACAAGTCAGCTGCTAGTTGGTCTAGTACTGCTACAAGTCAGCTGCTAGTTGGTCTAGTACTGCCACAAGTCAGCTGCTAGTTGGTCTAGTACTGCTACAAGTCAGCTGCTAGTTGGTCTAGTACTGCTACAAGTCAGCTGCTAGTTGGTCTAGTACTGCTACAAGTCAGCTGCTAGTTGGTCTAGTACTGCTACAAGTCAGCTGCTAGTTGGTCTAGTACTGCCACAAGTCAGCTGCTAGTTGGTCTAGTACTGCTACAAGTCAGCTGCTAGTTGGTCTAGTACTGCCACAAGTCAGCTGCTAGTTGGTCTAGTACTGCCACCAGTCAGCTGCTAGTTGGTCTAGTATTGATGGATCTCGCACAACTAGCTATTCTAATACTACAGTAACTAGCCAAGCAACTACTTAGCATGGCACTACAGAAGTGCCAAACTAAGAGAGTGACAAGTTGTTACAGTACTAATCTAACTAGAAGCATGATTAGTTATGGCAAGACTTATCTAACTAGCAGCGTATCTTGTTACTGCAGTACCAATCTAACACCTTGATTAGTTACCCCAGTGTCAGACTAGCAGCGTGACTAGTTACTGCAATAGAAGACTAACTAGCAGGATGAGTAGTTACTGCAGTACTAGGCTAACAGCGTGACTAGTTACTGTACTAGAAGAATAACTAGCAGGATGAGTAGTTACTGCAGTACTAGGCTAACAGCGTGACTAGTTACTGTACTAGAAGACTAACTAGCAGGATGAGTAGTTACTGCAGTACTAGGCTAACAGCGTGACTAGTTACTGTACTAGAAGAATAACTAGCAGGATGAGTAGTTACTGCAGTACTAGGCTAACAGCGTAACTAGTTATATTGCGTAACAGTGACTTCATAGCTTGCATAACTCCTGGCTCTACAATGTGTACATTACTCCGATGTTCTTTGTACACACATTCTTTTGAATAAACATTGTCACTATTTACGCTTCTAGTTTGATGTGTACGGCTTTAACTAATCACACTGCTAGTCTAGAACTACAGTAGTCACGCTGCTAGACTAGTACTTCAGTAGTCACGCTGCTAGACTAGTACTTCAGTAGTCACGCTGCTAGACTAGTACTTCAGTAGTCACGCTGCTAGACTAGTACTTCAGTAGTCACGCTGCTAGACTAGTACTTCAGTAGTCACGCTGCTAGACTAGTACTTCAGTAGTCACGCTACTAGACTAGTACTTCAGTAGTCACGCTACTAGACTAGTAGTTCAGTAGTCACGCTGCTAGACTAGTACTTCAGTAGTCACGCTACTAGACTAGTACTTCAGTAGTCACGCTACTAGACTAGTACTTCAGTAGTCACGCTACTAGACTAGTACTTCAGTAGTCACGCTACTAGACTAGTACTTCAGTAGTCACGCTACTAGACTAGTACTTCAGTAGTCACGCTACTAGACTAGTACTTCAGTAGTCACGCTACTAGACTAGTACTTCAGTAGTCACGCTACTAGACTAGTACTTCAGTAGTCACGCTACTAGACTAGTACTTCAGTAGTCACGCTACTAGACTAGTACTTCAGTAGTCACGCTACTAGACTAGTACTTCAGTAGTCACGCTGCTAGACTAGTAGTTCAGTAGTCACGCTACTAGACTAGTAGTTCAGTAGTCACGCTGCTAGACTAGTAGTTCAGTAGTCACGCTGCTAGACTAGTACTTCAGTAGTCACGCTGCTAGACTAGTACTTCAGTAGTCACGCTGCTAGACTAGTACTTCAGTAGTCACGCTGCTAGACTAGTACTTCAGTAGTCACGCTGCTAGACTAGTACTTCAGTAGTCACGCTGCTAGACTAGTACTTCAGTAGTCACGCTACTAGACTAGTACTTCAGTAGTAACGCTACTAGACTAGTACTTCAGTAGTAACGCTACTAGACTAGTACTTCAGTAGTCACGCTACTAGACTAGTACTTCAGTAGTCACGCTGCTAGACTAGTACTTCAGTAGTCACGCTGCTAGACTAGTACTTCAGTAGTCACGCTGCTAGACTAGTACTTCAGTAGTCACGCTACTAGACTAGTACTTCAGTAGTCACGCTACTAGACTAGTACTTCAGTAGTCACGCTACTAGACTAGTACTTCAGTAGTCACGCTGCTAGACTAGTACTTCAGTAGTCACGCTGCTAGACTAGTAGTTCAGTAGTCACGCTACTAGACTAGTCCTTCAGTAGTCACGCTGCTAGACTAGTACTTCAGTAGTCACGCTGCTAGACTAGTACTTCAGTAGTCACGCTGCTAGACTAGTACTTCAGTAGTCACGCTGCTAGACTAGTACTTCAGTAGTCACGCTGCTAGACTAGTACTTCAGTAGTCACGCTGCTAGACTAGTACTTCAGTAGTCACGCTGCTAGACTAGTACTTCAGTAGTAACGCTACTAGACTAGTACTTCAGTAGTAACGCTACTAGACTAGTACTTCAGTAGTCACGCTACTAGACTAGTACTTCAGTAGTCAACAAGTAGCCCTGTACTATAAGGAGGGGGAGTGTAAGGGAGGTTTTGTGAAGGTTCAAACATTCCAGTCGTAGATGACCTCAACACGGGTGTTCCTGCTACGTCCAGGGAAATGAGTGCTAGCTCATGTATGATCCATTTAGCATTAAACAGTAATATGTGGTCTACGTTTTCTGATAGGCCTACTTACACCGTTAAAAAGGCTTATTGATATAAACTCTTATCACAATATTAATATATCTCTTCCTGTGTGAACCGAAGACTTCAGTGTGACGTAGTATCAGCCTTACTCGCAAATTTACTAAGCTAATGCTAAACACAGTTCACAAAATTCTTCGGTGATAAGTTGGGCAGGTAGAGATTATTGTGGCCACTGAGTGAGGTGGGAGAGCGCGTGTGGTGTATGTACCTCAGTGGAGGGCGTCGCGCTGGGGACTGCCATCACGGCCGACGCTCACACCCCCACTAAGGCCAACTCCCAACTGTTGCCACACCAACCCAGACAAATCATTTCTCACCTTATGCCTGTAACTGTGTACAGTGCACAATAACAGTTATTCTGCTGCGATAAAAAGATAAAATAAATAATGTACGTCTCTTGTAGTAATAGAGAGCGTTTGCAAGAGTGTTCATGTGAGCTCTAAATATTATAATTCCACTACTGGCGATCTGGTAACGTTGCATTTTCCCACCCACATCACGACCCGTTCGCGCCAGTGCTCTTGCTGCTGATTGGCTGCGGAGACTGTCTAAGTGACGTCATAATTCATTTTGTCGGGGACAGCCAGCCTGAGAATATATATATATATATACAAAACATACGCTAGGCTGATATTGAGGTTCCCCCTTTCCCCTCAAGGGGAAAATCTTACAAATTGGTAGGCTACTATATATAGAAACTACTTATTTACGTTAATGCGATCAATGATATGCCCATAGCTATGCAAAGTATATCCTGCGTAGTAGGCCTACACAAATCCAAATAACATATACTTATGAGGGATTCTGGTTGTATCCATTTATATATATATATATATATATATATATATATATATATATATATATATATATATATATATATATATATATATATATATATATACAGGAGAGAATGCTTGTAATTAATTAATTCATTCATTGTGTCGGGGACAGGAAGCCAGTTTATACATACAGTACATATTAGGCTTATATCGAGGTCGCTTTCCCACCAAAGTCGAATTACTGACCCTCTACCAGGATGCAACCCCCACAACAAGCTGACTATAACTATATGCTTTAAACCTCTCTATTAGATTCGTGTGCAATGCATGATGGACAAAAGAACACTGTAACTAGTTCACCACAAACGTGAATAGCTCAGCTTGAAGAACATTAGCGAACCCATTACATGACCTTTTCCTCACCATTCACACGATGGGTATAAAGTTCAAACTCAATTGACTAAACTCAAATTATCTGTTCTCCGTGAAAGCACTAAGAAAGACCTAAGCACGGGTCTTAGTTCACTTTCGATAGACAATAGGTGTCTAAGCCATTGGAGTAAGACGATAAAACACAAATAAAAGCTCATCAGGCTATAAATGGCGAATGATCCTTAACAATATAAGCTTTCTATTACCAGAAATGCCAAAAATTACTAACAATCCTGCGAGATAGGGACTTTCAGTATCATTGCTACTGTATTTCCTCTCGTGCTCTTGATGATATCCTCAAAGCATCCTTGAAGTTTGCTAGTGCAGACTATATTGATCACATGGCTGATCTGTGTGACTAACCATCCTGCGTGATGGGGATTTTTTTAGCATCAAGTAGCTAGCTTTTAATACACTATGTACCCCTTTCATATAGTCTAGGGTAGCTACATAAATATATACGTACCTAAATGTGTTTATAAAAAAATACCAAAAAGCCATAGTGGCTTTATGATAGGTGTACACATATACAGGCATCTATGTTGTGGTAACCTCGTTACGGGGCAGCACTCAGGTCATTACTAGTAAAACATTACATTTTCAAATAAATTATGTCTCAGACTCGTTTTAGCCACTGCTTCAGACGTCATAACAGAAATATACAGAATAAAAACCACATTAACTAGATGATACTCGTCTCTATATAAAATATTTTACAAGACATCATATCCTAACGCCAGCGGCGATATATTTGTGCAATATACAAGTATTGTAATATAATAAAAGATCACACGTGCTATGTATAGCAGCCGTGACGTGGGCCCCAGCAAGGAAAGGCTGTCAACGTGATTTTTGACGTCATAGTGGGGAGACTCCCAGACAGCCAATCAGCGCTCACAACACCGGTTTTATGCACACAATAGATGTCCTACTGATATTAATTTCTAAGATACCGTATACACCTATAATATGCTAGTCGATTATTTTATTGAACGGAAATAAAAGTGTCTTTAAGTGCAAACTGAACAGCGATAAACAATCGTAGAGTTGTTGCGTGAGGTGAGGAAAACGGAAGCATGACGTTCAGTTAGTGATTTCCCGCCAACCAGCCAGAAGCTGGCGCCTTTGTCTAGTGCAGATTGTGGAGGATATGGCGTCCCGCTCACCCACACACGCCCACACACACCCCTCCTCCCCCACACACGCCCACAAACACACACCCTTCCTCCCCACACACACCCTTCCTCCCCCACACACACCCTTCCTCCCCCCACACACGCCCTTCCTCCCCCAAACACGCCTACACACACACCCTTCCTCTCCCACACACACACCCTTCCTCCCCCACACACGCCCACACACACACCCTTCCTCCCCACACACGCCCACACACACACCCTTCCTCCCCCCCACACACACCCTTCCTCCCCCACACACGCCCACACACACACACACACGCCCACACACACACACACACGCCCACACACACCCTTCCTCCCCACACACGCTCCTGTAGCGCCCCACTTCCTGTGTTAAATCTTCACCCTATCCCCCATGAACGTCCCACTCCATCTTTCACACCATCACTACTAAACGCTTCCACACTATAACATACACCCACGTGTCCCCACCCGCCCACAAACGGCTAACATGACATATGCCTTTTCCAGTCCAAGATCCCGGTCACCTTCCCAAGTGTCCTTATACTGACCTGTATACATGCCACAACCTTCCGGCTGCATGGTATAGGGACGAACTCTACACTGTCAGCCCACTACTACCACCACCACCAGCCCGGACACAGTGCCAGCCCACACACCACCACCAGCCCACACACCACCACCAGCCCACACACCACCACCATCCCACACACCACCACCACCAGCCCACACACCACCACCAGCCCACACACCACCACCAGCCCACACACCACCACCAGCCCACACACCACCACCAGCCCACACACCACCACCAGCAGCCCACACACCACCACCAGCCCACACACCACCACCCCACACACCACCACCAGCCCACACACCACCACCAGCCCACACACCACCACCAGCCCACACACCACCACCAGCAGCCCACACACCACCAGCAGCCCACACACCACCACCAGCCCACACACCACCACCAGCCCACACACCACCACCAGCCCACACACCACCACCAGCCCACACACCACCACCAGCCCACACACCATCCCTTTTTTGCTCCACCAATTGTCCTTTCCCCTCTCCCCTGTCGGCTTGGTCCCTAATTTTTTTTCCTCTTGGAAAATTTATTTTTAAGCATTGAAACAATATGGGCCTCTTATTCCCCCTTTCCTCCCAACCTCACTCCTCTTCCCCTTCTCTCAAAAATACAATATTAGGTAGCAATAAAACTACAGTTTGGATCAAGAAAATATTTTTGTATGATCGCGAAAAACTCTTAGGACATTACAACCAATATTTCATACTTGACCACACTTCAATCTATGAAAATAGGATGGGTGTCGATAAATACTAATAAATACTTTTCTTAAACGATTTGACTTAGGCCTATCCCGATCAACCTGTCTGTCCCATACCCTAGACAATTCCCCCTGCAAATTTGGGTGAGGCTAAACCCAAGCAAATGACCTCCAACTTTGAACGGACATTTTCTCCTTCTAATATATTTATTTATATTCACTATATTAGCTTCTAAGGTGCGTATTTATTTCAACGGTGCCTATTTACTTTCTAAGGTACTTATTTTATTTATAATTAAGTTTACGAAAATGTGCCCAAACGTATCGCCAAGTCTGGGAATAAAACTAAGTTGGAATTACTTGTGAGTTGACTGTCAATATTTCAACCAACAAACTCAGACTAAACATAAAAAAGACCTACTACATTTCATTTGGTAGTAAATTATCAAATCAAATTCAACTTTAGATAATGTTAACACTAGCAATAAAAATGCGGGAAAGTTACTTGGCCTATACATAAACAAGAGACTAAACATCAACACCCACATACAACACATGGCCAAAAAAGTCACAAAAACGGTCGGTATGTTGTTGTTTTAGATTCAGCTACTCGGAACAAAAAAAATCCAAGTAGCACGGGCTATGGTGAGCCCATAGCGATCGGTATATTTTCTAAAATCAGATATTATGTTCCCCACTCTGCTCTCCTCTCATTATATTACGCGCTAATCTATTCCTATCTTACATACGCTATTTGTGCATGGGGTTCAACCACTTCAAATTACCTCAAGCCTATCATCACTAGCAAAAATCTTTACTGCGGGCTCACAATAGCCCGTGTTACTTGGAGCTTTTTGTTCCAGGTAGCGAATCTTTAACAACAACAATAGCAAAAATCTAATATCAGAACTATAACAAACTCTGTCTTCAGGCAACACACAGCCCCTCTGTTTAAGTCCCTTAACATGCTAAACATACACTCACTCCACACATTCTTGTGTACTATTTACACGTACAAAACCCTAATCTTGATCTGAAACTTTTCCATGATAGTTATAATAGATCCCATGAGCACCACACCAGAAATAAATATATCTTTGATATCTCCAGAGTCAAATTAAATCTGTATAAACACTCCACGCAAATAAAATGACCCAGTCTGTGGAGCTTACTCCCTGATGAATTAAAAAATTGTTCAACCTTTGCCCTGTTAAAAAGTAAAACCTAAAAGTACCTAATTTCATCCTCATAGTTTCCTGCCTTGTGCTTCAAACTCACTCGTCGTCTCTTTACCTTCTAGTGTGTGGTCTGGTCATCACACTGTATCTTATACTACCCACTTTCCTAATATTTGTGCTTAAAACATATATATTCACTAGTGTAATCTCCTCTGTCAATTTATATGGTAGTTAATTGATGATACATTGTACCTTTTACTCTTACCTTGATACATTGTATCAAGTTTACTCTGACCTTGCTACATTGTACCTTTTACTCTTACCTGATATGTTAGATTAAGGACCTGCCCGAAACACCATGCGTGTTAGTGACTTTGCAAGAATGTAAAAATAGCAATCTGTAACCTATCCACCGCTGCCCACTGGATGGGGGGCGGTGTGCAGGACAAACATATCAATTGTGACACTAACTCTCCACATATGTCAGTTGCTTAATTTAAAAACTGTACTTGTGGTCGAACCCATTTATGATGTGACGACTTATACTGAATTTTGTAACTAGCTCATCAAGACTGTAAGTTGCTTAGCTAAATGAAATGTGAGGTTCAGTCCATGAGCCCTTTATGTGCCTCTGTAACCCTTTCCACTATCGCCCACAAGATGGGTATGGGGTGCATAATAAATGAACTAAACTAACTTATGTAATATCACCAACCTATTGTACCGTTTTGTGAATAAATTATTACTATTATTATACTGTACTATAGTCACTGTGCTATATGTAATATAGGTCATGTAGCACAGTAATCTACGTTATCGACTCATAATCGATCGCGGGACCCAGATTTAATCCTTGGGCAGAAAAGACATGGCTGGGCATGTTTTCTGTCACCTGATGCTTTTGTTCACCTAGTAGTAAACAGGTACCCGGGAATTAGACAACTGTTTTGGGTTGCATCCTGGAGAAGGTCAGTAGTTGGTCTAGCCTAATTACAGGATTTCTGTCCTAAACAACGGAAATTATTGTTAACGCATGTATTAATCGATTAATTTTCCAAGGAAACAAATGTAATAAATATATGTTTACGATGCATTATCATTCTATAACGTGATTTTTGGATAGGTTCAGAGCAATATTACCACGAAACATGTTAATATATTCCAAAATGACAATAGATACAGACATATCGACAATAAATTTATTGTAACACGCCTATATTATTTGAAAATGTAACCAAAGGAGGTGAATCAGAGGCATAGACACCTTGGTTCACTGCCACGTAGAATCAAATCTTCTTAATGTTTTTGGCGACACCAGCACCAGAGCCTACGTCAGGGGCATCAGAGTGGCTCAGCGACCCTCACTTGTCTCCCTAGCCGCCTCCACGTAGCACCCTCTTGTCAGTGCCAGCTGTCAAACCAAAATACTAGCAATGGGTGAGTTTTGCTGTCCCTTTCCGTGAGATTTAATGGTGATTCTCCCAGGTGTCAGGACGTGGATATGGGAAAAGATATGTAGTGAAATGGAATTGGTGGGTATTGTGTAGGTGGCTTGGGGGACAAAGGTCAAGAAAGTGGGGTAATGGTTCACCATAAACAGTTGTGGGCTTCGTGGCTGCCAACGTGGACTTCAGTCCATGGTAATGTGAGTAGATTGTCTGGATTCATGTCTTGTCATGGCATCAATTCAGCCTATGGACGAGTGCTACTCTGCCATCCACGCTAAGTAATATTGGGTCATGTAATATATAATCACATGAAGAACCTCGCCCTTACCTTCCTATCTATCTTGAGGTTATCTTGAGATGATTTCGGGGCTTTTTAGTGTCCTCGCGGCCCGGTCCTCCACCAGGCCTCCACCCCCAGGAAGCAGCCCGTGACAGCTGACTAACAACCAGGTACCTATTTTACTGCTAGGTAACAGGGGCATAGGGTGAAAGAAACTCTGCCCATTGTTTCTCGCCGGCGCCTGGGATCGAACCCAGGACCACAGGATCACAAGTCCAGCATGCTGTCCGCTCAGCCGACCGGCTCCCAACGTAGATTCCTAGAACGTAGAATGTAGAACAACGTAGAATCTACGTAGATTCCTACCTTGAGTAGGAATATCTCCACAATTCAGTAAAGCAGTTTTGACCACAAGAAAGTTAGTCATGTATTTTTATGCCAAGAAAATGCCTGCAGTGGAAAAATTCAGAGAAGCACTTTACTGTAAGAGTTCTTACATTTAGTCACTTGGACAGCCTTAGGTGTTCTACGGGTAGGTGGATTTATACTCTTGGAGGTGTGCAGGATGTGTTGAAGTGCAGCTCTAGGGGTTCAGCTAGGTGTCGAGAGCCTTCGAAACTCAAATTCCATCTAAAGGCCTGCGAGTCCTTTGAATGCATCAACAACAAATAATTGTACCGCAGTCAGGGATTGTGTATCTGTTTCTTCTGCTATCCTCTAAGAGGGGATGCCAAAATACTATGCTATTTTTATGGAAAACTAGGCTAATCACAGGCTTCCATATGCCAGTTGAGCATGATTCTTGCAAACAGCAAATTCCAGGATGTTCCCTCTACACATATATACTCTATATGTAGAGCTGGAAATAAAATCCATTCATGTGCTTGGGAGTACAGTGCCAGAGAGTGCAGCACTAGCTTCACCAAATATGCAACTCTGTTCAATGATTACAAAATAATAATTAATTGAAATTATTATACAGTATAGTATACAATTATTTTCTAGGAAATATTTATCGTAAGTAATAACTATGGTTTCTACTTTTTGTAAATTACTTTATATGTATGGTAAGATTGTGATTATTTATTTATTTATTTATTTATTTATATACATATACAAGAAGGTACATTGGGATTGTGAGGATACATAGCATAGTAATTACATTCTTGTAATTTTTGTAAATATTGTCTTGTAAATCTCTCATTCTTGTACATTATCATGCATTGGCAGTTAAAACTATTTAAGTAGCATAAATATCCATTTTTGGTTATGTCAAAACTATTTGGCCAGTATTATGTACTATTTATATTGTGTTAGTATAGTATGTCTCCAGTACTAAATATCCAGTACTACACAGAAGAGAGCTGCCATGCATGTAAAGGAACCATCACCTAACCAAAGGGCTGTATGACAACAGTGAAGCCAGTGTATTATATCCAACAGCAGTGTCACCAAAGTGTTTTGGCATGTTCTGTACAACCAAAGGTTCAGCTGTGTTGAGACCAACATGATGCCAATGGCATTGAATGAACATGATTAAATATTGTCCCAATCCTCGTTACAAGAACAATATTTAGATTAATCTTAAGATATTATCTGAGATCTGAGGCTATATGGGAACCTACATGTCTAGACCAAGTAATGTCTTCAACCCCTGCAGCTAAGAAAATAAGAATAAAGGCCTATTGCAGAGGGCCTTTTGGCCTATACGAGGCAGCTCCTATTTATAACCACCCAATCTCACTCATATACATCAACAACCCACACTGAGGGGGAGAGAGGGGGCCCTCCCGACTTATGATTGCCTCGACTTACGATAATTTCGAGTTACGATATAAATTTGATCAGAAAATGTGACTCGACTTATGATAGTGTCGTCGCCTAACGATGTGTGTTGATACACGTTCGGGTCGACCGAGTGCATGGTTCCCGGTCGCGTGGGCCGACCTGCCTCAGTTTACTAGAGCCGCCCGCATATTGACGATCACGCTTATAAGAAATTCTATTTTTTTTGGTGATTTTTTTGCTTTTTGAACAAAAAACTGATTATTATATATCACGCCATGGGTCCCAAGAAAGTCAGTGGTAAGGTTCAACATATGAAAACACGTGAGGATGACCATAGAGGCAGTACAGAATATCCCTTCCTCAAAATTTAAGAAAATGTGTGCAGCATGGGAAGAACTGTAAACTTTTGCTGAAACGACTTGCCCAAATCAAGCTGCAGTAGGCCGTTGCCTTAACCTTTTCAATGACACTGTGATGCATCACTACAGACAAATGTTAAAACGAAGGAAAAAAAAAGTGTCGCTAGACAAATTTTTAGTAAGACAAACTAGCAGTGAACCACAATCGGGTCCTAGTGGTATACAGGCAAAACTTAGGAGTGTGTGTACCCCAGAGAAATCATCACTGCCTGATGTTATAATGGAAGGGGACTACCCTTCCAAACAGTAACACCTCTCCTCCTCCCCCCTCCTCACCATCTTCCATATGCCAACAGGAGTCATCAGTAAAGGTAAGTAATAACTTGTACATACTTTTGTAATGAAGATTTGGGTGAATTAAGTATAAAATTTACTTTGAAGGTAATTTTTGGGGGAGTCAGGAATGGATTAATTCATTTCCCTTTATATCTTATGGGAAAAATTGTTTCAACTAACGATATTTCAACTTAAGATTGAGCATGGTCATGCAGTGAATGAGTGGCATAAGTTAATTATGGAGGGTGCACAGAGGCAACATTGTCTAGCTGAGGTGTCAACATTTGTAGTTATGGCTAATCTGAATAAAATGTAATATGTTTAAACCCAAATTTTAAGTAAACACTTAAAACAGTAATGCTGTTATCAAGTTGGATAAAGATTTAGGTTTCAAATAGTTTTGCATGTCTTATAGTTATAGGTTAAAATGTTTTCCATTGCTTTTAAACAAATTTACTTAGCCTTTTGCAAGAACATTTGTGGTTACGAAATTAGATGTATGTTCAAGGTGTAGCTTCTATATTTTCTTTATTGTAAATGCAGGGTATTACAGTTTCCAGTGGTTATGGCACAGTCCTGTGTTGGAGCCCATTTCAGCCATATGATGCTCTTTGTGAATAAGTATTGTACTTCTTATTGTCTAAAATATTTTTCCAGTAACTTGGAAGCTGTGGCATTTTTTGTTTCTACACATTGATGCCTTCACAAAATCTTTCCTGTCTGCTGCTTTTATGTGTATTTGTTAAATGTCAATTGTCATGCTTTAGTTGCTGATCTATTTACTTAAAGATTTTCTTTTCTAGGGGCTCTCCTCAGCTACTTTCGGGGTCTCATTGGCTCCCGAGAGATGCGTATATTGATTCTCGGGTTGGATGGTGCAGGTAAAACGACAATCCTGTACCGGTTACAAGTAGGCGAGGTAGTGACGACCATTCCCACCATAGGTTTCAACGTAGAACAAGTCACTTATAAAAATCTCAGGTTCCAAGTGTGGGACTTGGGTGGCCAAACCAGTATCAGGTGAGATACAGTACTTTCTGTTAAATTATTTACCCAGCATAGGTTTCCTCTGTAGTCTATGTTGCCTTTGAATTTTCTCAAGTCCTTTAGCCATATTTGCTATGTTTGTATTTGATGCACCCATCCCACCCTTGTCAGTGTCTTTATGGTACTTTTTAAAGTTTAACTTGTTTACTTTTATACAAGCACTCATTAGAACTGCAGAACATACAATAAATGTCTTTAGTTCTTTTGTGCTCTGCATATAGAATTCATAAAATTAAGTTAGTCAGTATTCAGTCACTACCTCCTCTTGACACTATTGGTGAATACTGTACAAAATAATCACAGATTACATCACATAACTACCCTAATAATAAATGGAAAACTGAAATAAAATAAATTTAATTCAATCAATTGCAAGGTGACTGCAGTATTTTCACAAGACTGTCAAAATCTTTCTACTCCTTCTTGTATCCACATTCTGACCATCAAATACAAATATTGTATTTTTTTTTTGTCACTGTGTAAAACCAGCACTGAATGTAATGAAACGCCACTTTTTGAGTGAGACTAGGAGGCTCCCCGGAGCTAACTGGGCTGCTATAAATATATTGGACTCTGGCATCAATCAATTCACCTGGAGTTCTAGGCATACCGGGGACCACGAGCCAGAACCTGGCCCCCTCAGAGATGCACGAGGATCAGTGGCCAATAGAAACTCCCGTGTGGTTGAAAGCACTGTGTCTGCCATCGACTGGGTCAGGCACCCAGAAAGGTAAGTGCCCCAAAACAAATCCCTATTCTGGTGAAAATATTGCTACTGAAAGCCGAACTAGTGAACAGAACTCCCCAAATGAAAACGAGCATGTCACCACGCCGCCGTTTGCACAACCCTTCCCCCCCTCCCTCCCTCCCTCCCAGGGAGGGGGAAGGGGGAGCCCCAGACCTCCTGCACTGGGTATCCGCACCCCAGTTCTGAGGCTGGATGTCAAAACGCGCAAAAAAACACTGACCAGAGGAAGGCAGGGATACCTCGGAGCCCCTTCGGTTCCCCAGAGCTACTTGCCCACAGACAGAACCAGTGGGACTTACCCGGGAGGCAGTCGGACCTCGCTCGCCAATGTGAAGTTGAGACAACTGCCTGCAACCGCCGACCCAATGCAACACAGGCCCAACTAGGCCTAGGAACATTGACAAAGTAGCGAGCAGCCAGGACCCTGCACGACCTCCAAAAACCTCGTGCCGTGTCAGCCCAAGATACGTTACCGAAGATGGTAGCCAGCGCAGCAAACTTACGAACGTCATGGGCACGAGGTTAGACCACAGGCTGGCTGGACCGAATAACCCTGCGGACGACTTGGGGGACCTGAACCCAGGAACAGGGAAGAAGGAAAACCGGGTCAACCTAAAGCCCTTCCCCAGCCACCGAGGCTGTGGCACGCAGGTAACGTCGGAGAGCTGCAACTGGACATATGTGATGCACCCTCGGCCTAACCACCAAGCATCCACAACTTAAGGACCTGCAGGCGTTTTTTTTTTTTACCACCACAGATGTGGCCACACATTTACAATGCTAACCAGCATATATACATTTTCTTCTGTCCTCCATGGACAGGGTTAGAGGTGTGTTAAACATATATTTCAAGGGTTTATTGAACAATCAACTACTGAAGGTGAGTCGGTGCTTTTAAAATGCTAAGCTAACCTATATACGTAAATACATAGATACACAGATTTACGTATGCCTTACATAAAGTGTTCGATGTGTCTTTTACATAGTGTCATTAATGTAGGTCACATCCATCGGACTAAAGAGCCCCCGCAGGGTTTTCCAGGACCCTCTCATATCTCGCTAAGGGAAGCCCAGGCAGGGTACTGCTAACCAGTGCCCAAGATTACCAAGCAAACTGCTAAAGCTTAACCCCGGGATGTGTACACTCACGGGGGCTAGTGGAGGACCATGGAGATATAATAGTGGGACTAAAACCAAGGGGGCAGACCCCCCACCAGGCAAGAAAACAAATAACAAAAGAAAAACCCCACAAGAGGACAACGTGACCAGGCGGAATAGAGCGGCCGCTATGCAGCTAGTTGTCATCTCTCACAGTACCCTGCTCCCTACCCAGAGACAAACAATGGTGCATAAAACACCACAGCTGACTCGAATGGCGGTCACTCACCGAGCAGCAAAAGACCTTGCAGAGGTAGACCCCAAGATGACTTGTGGAAATTGTTCCCAGGGGCAGTACTTGCAGGGCACTTGGGGAAGAGGACCCTAGGCGCGTGCAGCCCGAGTACTCGTGTAATTACTCCTGGCTCGTGCACCACTTAGTAGACAGGATCACACCACAAGGAACAGAACTGGAAAACACAGGAGCTAGAGGTGCACAACCTTGCCAGTTCACATCAGCCACAGAGCTCTGGTGGGGATAGCCAGTGCATGGGGGGTTGCGCAGACGGCGGCACGGAGACGTGGTGGTGACATACTCATTTGCTTGTTTTCATTTAGGGAGTTCTGTCCACTAGTTCGGCTTTCAGTTGTAATAGTTTCACCAGAATGGGGGTTTGTTTTGGGGCCCTTATGTTTCTGGGTGCCTGACCCAGTCGATGGCAGACACAGAATGCTTCCAACCACTTGGGGGTTTCTATAGGCCATTGTTCCTCGGGCCTCTCTGAGGGGGTAAAGGTTCAGGCTCGTCCCTGATAGATCTAGAACTCAATGTGCATTGACTGATGCCAGTCTAATATATTCATATCAGCCTGGGGCTCCACTCGGAATTTTATTTTTATTTAATTTGATCTGGAATTTAAATGAAGAATGTTAATATTTGTTCATGTAATTTATGGAAATACAGTACAGTATAGCACTTTATTTACATGGGTGCGTTGGGATAATGACTACATCTGTAATTTATTTCCTCCTGAAGCTGGACATCTTGAAAAAATAAACAAGATAGAAATTTAGGAAGGATTTTTTTAGGTAAAAATGCCACTTGATTAGAGGAAAGGATTATATAACATACTCTTCCCCACAACCTTGAGGCTCTTTATTCTCGTAACCCAACAACCATCCTTTACCCAGTACAGTACTGTACTCTATTCGTACTAATTGTGGCTTCTGGTAGTGTAATAAGAACATAAAATAAGTTGTGAATCTAACCATCAAGGATGTTGAAATGCACTTGAGTATTTAAGACATGCATTCTGTATATGTAAGCAGGGAGGGATCAGTAATAGAAAAGTGTGTGAAAGATGTGGTATGGCAGAGGCCATTGGTGAGGTAAAGTGCAGTCGAGCAAGTTAAGGCAAATACTGTACTGTACCCCACAACATAGTACTGTACTGTAGTTTGGACACTACAGTTCTATATATGTATGTAGTTTATAGTTAGTACTGTCCAAACTATGTACAGTAGTTTGGACAGTACTATGTTGAAGATGACATGAGAAGTTTTAAAGGTAAATGTGTGGAAGGGCTTGCGTGAAGTGTTGACAATCGGCATCTTGGAAAGGGGAATATTTTTATACAAGTCCTTTGACATGCAAGTACAGGTAATTCCTAACTTATGAACAGATTGTGTTAAAAAAATGTGAAAGGTGTCTTAAGTCAACTGTTGACGAGGGTGATTTATTAAAAATAATTATATTATGAGTATGGTTATTATTATTATTCGGTATCTCGTGTCTCACTTTCATGGGTTGATGGAGTCCTGGAAAAGATAATTACATTGTTTAGGAAAGGCAGATTAATAATAATCAAAGTTACACCCATCCATTCACACTCCTGAACGAAATTTACTTGTTTCAGGCCATATTGGAGATGCTACTATTCTAACACAGATGCCATCATATATGTGGTGGACTCAGCTGACAGAGACAGAATAGGCATTTCTAAACAGGAACTTGTTTCTATGTTAGAGGTAAGCAAATTGTAGTACGTAAGTGATACAAACAAATGATTATGAAATCAGTGGTTCATGTGTGATCCTGGTTCCATATTAATGAGCCAGTTTTAATCTTAATCTACATGTGCTGTATCATATTCCCACTGATACATATATCACATATAAACAGATTTGTAAATCATAAGTCAAATCTTTGAGAATTTCAACATGTGTTTTCTGTATCCCTGCATATTTCAAATCTAACCTTAGCATTGTGAAACACATTTTGAAGCATATCAGGAGTTATGTCCTACATTTTCAATAAACCTTTGTTACTGATTTCATCCACAAAATCTGCACACCTTGCTACTCAATTTGGATAATCCCCTACATTTAGGACGTGCAGTACCTGAATTTGATGAGCCTTTTTAATCGGTGTTGAATGTAAGATTCAATGTACGTACTGTTGTCTTCGACTGGCTTCCCTAATGGACGTTGTTGGTTCATCTTCGAACAACTGTTGTACTCCTTGGATGCTGTCATATTCTGTCCTTGGGTGTCCTCTTCCTGCGTCATCATGTATGGATCTAGTTCTTTTAAATTAGTTTAAATGTTCACAAATTGCTTTGCTTGTCGGACTGAATCCGTGAAATTTCCTTACATAAATATTTCTCTGATCTCATTATAGCGTAGTTCTTTGAAACATGATTTCACAGCAAAGATGCATTCTTGTGTGCGCGCGCATTTACCATATTCCCCCATGCAGTTTTTTTGATTCGGTCCATTTTTCCTTTACATAATTTTGCTATACCAATACACATTATTCCTGAACAATCTCCAGTCAAAAGGTACTACTTTGCTGGCGGGGTAATGATGCTACCTCCCAGTTGCAGATTTCTTTCAGGAAACATTCTCTAATGGCCCCCCCCCCCCATCATCACACTCTGTATTAATAAACAGTTTATTATAAAGACTAACCTCCACAGGAGATAAGGTTCGTAAAAGCTCACGTTAAACATGATAAACACCACTAAACATGAGTTTTAAAAAAATTGGTCTGATTTCATAGAAATGGCTAATTCTGGGACACCCTGTGCTTTACAAGTTATTTACACTTAAAACACATCGAAAATAACCTACTTCAGTACAGCATAAAAGATTTAATAATGCTATAGTGCCCAGATCCATTTTAATATCATCTGTTCTTATTCCTTTCATCTGTTGATTAACTGACAATGATTTCAAGAGTTATTTTACACCTGCAGCCTGGCCTGTGGCCAGTGATTGTTTGGTCAGTGAGGGTTTGTCTTCTTAGCCCAAAAGCTCACATTACCATCACAACCAGGTTGCTCTGATAACTCGAGCAGGAACGTGTTCATGTTTCACCAGAAAGCTTCCACTGTTGTTTCATTGACATTTGTTGACAGATTGAAAAGGCATGGGCCTCCAATGTTTACACAGTGTTCTGTATTTCTTATGTCATACCAACTTTTCATTTGATCAACATGTATTTTACACTTGCCTCTCACTCCAATATGTTGTACAGTAATTTTATTATACGGACTTGGAATGTGACTATTCAATATTGCTCTGAATAAATGTTGCTTGTGTCAATATTCTTTGTCAAATTCTGAAATTCACAGGCACAAACTGTGAATCATCTCGCAGCCATAAGGGAACTAACCAAAACTCAACTTGGAATGGAATCATGGATGGCAAAATTTCATCATGGCAAATCATTTGGCATTTCAATCATAGTGGCAAAATTTCAAGAGTTACAGTATCACGGAACTCGTTCAAAAATGTGCTGAAAAGAAGAAATACAAGAAAGTGAACTAGATGCATGAAACAGGTCATAAAACGAGCATTGATAACCAGGAGGAACCTCTGGAGACGTCCATCATAAATGTATGATGGACGTCATTGAATACGAGATATACAAAAGGGCACTAAAAAAAAGGGCACCCAGAAAATCTGATCAGCCATAAGAAACTACGAAAGAAAACTTTCCCAAAACATTAAAGAAAGATCCAAAATCGTTCTAAGCCTATTTAAGATGTAAAACCAAAATAAAGGACTCTGTAGGACCCTTAATAGTTGAGACTAACCAAGTTATAATGGACGGTAAAAGGGTAGCAAACACTCTAAATGAATATTTGACATCAGTGTTCACACTAGAAAGGTTAGATGACATCCCATCACCCACACAAGTGTTTGGAGGAGAGGAGAATATATTCAGGGATATATCCAGGATTTATAATAATATAAACAGAGGAAGTCCTCGTAATTATTTGATTTATATGTACAGTATTAAGAAATTGTAATTATTTATTTTGGCTTAACAGAAGATGAATTTTCATAACTATAAAGTAATTTAAATTTAACATATAATAAAGTATATGAGTAGGTGGTAGAATTTCCCCACAAATTGCATAAAAAGTTCATTCCATATCATTCCATACCATGTGCTTCTACTGAATTTCATATCATGACCTGTGATTTTCATAATTGTTTAAGCCGTGCCAAAATGTTCAAATAATTTTCTTTTAACTTTCAGGAAGATGAACTGAAGTCTGCTATATTAGCAGTACTTGCTAATAAACAAGATATGGAGGGTGCCATGACAGTTGCTGAAGTACACTCGGCTTTGGGATTGGATGCCTTGAAGACTCGAACTTTTCAGATATTCAAGACCTCTGCTATTAAAGGTGAAGGCCTAGACCAAGCAATGGACTGGTTAGCTAATGCTCTTGCTACCAGAAAATGAGAGATACTCGAAATATAAATAGTGATAGTGTAGTGTATGTATGAGGTTGTCATCTGCCTTCGCTTGCCAGGTACTTGGTCCCGATCCAAGATGTGATGATACTTCAGTGCATCACTTGATGTTTATCATTTTAATGGATAAACATTGTGATTTTATTTCAGAGTTGCAAGGGAGATAATGGTGTCTGGCAAGCGAGAGCAACTTGTAATTTTTCAATTTTTTATGTGTGCAAATGAATATGTCCAGATTTGATTACGTGTGTGTGTGTGCGATTTTATATCTTGAATAAACATTTTATTTCTTTTTATCAAGAGGGTGTATTAAGTACTGTACTATATTGAGATGAGACTTTAGATATTCAGTAGAATATCTTGTATTAAATTGCTAATCTATTGAAGGTTATATAAAATCGCTCAAACTTTGAAATTGTTATGAATGATTAAGTGGGTTTGAAAACAATGGAAATGTTTTGTATCTTCAAGCATTCATATCTTTGAACATATGAGAAGTTTGTTTTACCATTAAGCATAATTAAAAAAGTTTCATGTACTTTCAAGGTCAAGATAAAATCATCTCAAGATATATAGATTTCTTGCATAAAAATACAATAATTATCCTCACTGTTAATGCATAAACAGCTACTTTGGTATTAGTTTCGGTTGTCAGCCTTGGTCACTCGTGTGCATTAAAGTATTCTAATGGCTAGGCAGTGGGAGAGTTGTATTTTGTCTGCTGAAATGATGTAGCAGCAGAGAAAGCTTGTGAATGGAGCCTATACTTGAAAACAAAAGTGAGTTGAACTGATAATTGCTATACAAAAATAATTTCCAATTTTTTTTATAAGTAAGGATTTTGGATAGAAATAGTTTACTGGCCTCCACTGACCTTCAGTTCGTATTGTTTAATTTATTTTTATAGCATACTGCATGACTCCACCTGGAATAATGGTAAATGACCCACACATATATTTAAGTACAGTACCAGACACTTGATGCATGAAGTTATCACTGGTTTACTGCGTACAGTGATATCACTTTGGTGAGATGAAGACAGTTGTAAAATCTTTGTGCAGCTTTGTAAATGCACTTAAATGTGACAGGAGAAAATGGATTTGTAGATTATACAATACAGCCTTCATCTTATAGTTGTGGATAATTGTAAGATATTATTGTATAGGTATGCACAGTGATCTGCAAATGTCTTATTTTTTCTTTGTGCAATGCAACATCATTTATACAAGAGTCCGCTTACTTTCCGAGCCAGTCTGGACCAAACTTGGCTGAACAACCAAGTTTGTCTGAATAACTGGGTGTACCCTCCTGCCCATGAAAAAATATTAATTTTATCTCAAAATTCATCACAGTTCTGTACAGATTCAGCAAATACATGACATCCAAAAGGTAGAAATAATTTCCATAAGGGCCTTGTGAAGGGTCAAGTTTTCTCCACATATGGTCTTGGAATGATGTCTAGGGTAGGTAAGGTTTCAACCTGTACAATCTCCTCCAATTTGGACAGATACACATCTGTACCTTGGTGTACACCTCTGTACACCAAGGTACCTTCTACATTTCCTCATAGATATGGACTTGGTGCCTTCTTTTTATAATTACTTGCTCACAGATAGTTGGGTCTTCTGAATGAGCCATCGTTATTGGTATCTGTTACATCTGGTTGTCTGTACCACTGACAAAATGCATCAACATATAATTTTATCCTGGCCTACTGCTTTCTCTTGTGCAGTATATCACTCACTTTGATCATAAGCAAAAATATTATCTTTAGCTTTTTCAGTTTTGTGAATGAATTGCTTTGCAAATTATTTTCTCACAATCTTCCTTTGGACACCAGATTTCCCTTCTCTTATGAACTCTGTTCAAAAAATTTTAATGTTTCCTCTTGAGTTTGCTACTAGTTGAAGTCTAGGATAACAGATTACCTGCATTTTTGTAAGCCATGGTGGCAGAATGGTTTTTTGTTTGAGAATTATAACTGTGTTGGAGGGAAGATCTTCATTGGCACACTACAAAAACAGACTGGTGGCACGCATGGCTTGGTATCTCTACAATTGACCAGCTGGAAAACAGATGAAGCCTCTTGAAGGCTAGCACTCATTTGGGAGGAGAAATATTGTAATAGGACACTTCAAAAAATGGGAATTCGGAAAGCACAATGGCCTTTGTATACATTGCTATAGTGCATTGGCATTCAAAAACTTTGAATGTTATAATTTTTCTTGTGGGCAAGAACATTTTCAAATTTTAAAAAAATATGAAAAAAAGGTTTAATCCAAAGATAAATATGCTGCAGATAAATCTGTTGTACCTGGCAACACAAATGTCAGATCATTGTATATAAAACATTTGTAATACTTGCACTATAGATTTTTTGTTTGGACCATGTATTGTTTCCAAAGTTATTATTTTTTCTCCAAATTTAAGCAAAATAAAGAGAATATATTTAAATCCTATTTGGTAATACTTATTCCTGTCTAAACTGCTACTTTATATATACAAATAAATAAATAAATAAATATGTTTATTCAGGTAAGGTACATACATACAAGTGATGTTACATTAATGGATCGAATTATAGATAGAGCTAGTACATACAATGCCTAAAGCCACTATTACGCAATACGTTTCGGGCAGGTATGTACCTTTTACATATTCCTATCCCTAAAGAGTTACACCTTGTCGTGATGAGGGGGGCCCCATCATGTAAATGATGAGCCTCCTCCCTAGGGTTGGAGGAGGTTGCTGTGGCCCTCCCCTCACATGCTTACCCCCTCTGGGCATTGCACATGCAAAATGAAACAAACACAGCCTACCTGTTTTGGTCATTGAACCACACACTGGCAATTGCTCATATAGGGCTGCCTTTGGAGATTGGTTGGGTGTCTGGGCTGCGGCAGGAGAGAGAGAGAGATGTCTTTGCACCAGTGTAGGAGAAAGTATGATGCAGTACGATTCCCATTAAAAATGGTGGGGCATTGCTTGGGATGATGTCTGTTTCTTCACTGCCCAGTGCTTGGTCTCCCTTGTCTTTCAAAAGTATGTAAGGCCCAAACATTTGAAATTGATGCATAGCAACTTAAATGACTTCTCAAACATAGGCAAAATTTGAGTTAAAAGTAATGTTGAAATATAACACCTACACATGTATGTCAGACCAATCCTGGAGTATGCAGCTCCAGCATGGAGTCCATATCTCTTCAAGCATAAAACTAAAGTTGAGAAGGTTCAGAGGTTTGCCATCAGACTAGTGCCCGAACTGAGGGCCATGAGGTACGAGGAGAGACTACAGGAATTAAACCTCATGTCACAGGAAGACAGGAGTGCAGGGGGAGAACATGATCACCACATACAAGATTCTCAATGGAATTGATAGGACAGACAGACAGTTTATTTAAGACAAGGGGCAGACGCACTAGGGGACAGGTTGAAATTGAGTGCCGAAATGAGCCATAAAGACATTAGAAAATATTTTTTTAGTGTCAGAGTAGTTAATAAATGGAATGCATGAGGAAATGATGTGGTGGAGGCAGACTCCATACAGTTTCAAATGTAGATATGACAGAGCCCAGTAGGCTCAGGAATTTGTACATCAGTTGATTAACGGTTTAGAGTCGGAACCAAAGAGCCAGAGCTCAACCCCTGCAAACACAACTAGGCGAGTGTACACACCACTGAATCTCACGACACTGGAAGAAAGAAGAGTTAGTAATGACATGACATGAGACATTCAGCCATGACAGGTAAATCAGGTAAAATTCTCAGAGGAATTGACACGGTAGATAAAGATAAACTGTTTATCATGGGTGGTACGTGAACAAGGGGATACAGGTAGAAACAGTATCCAAATGAGCAACAGGGACGTTAGATTTTTTTCAGTGTTAGAGTAGTTAACAGATGGAATGCATTAGGCAGTAATGTGGTGGAGGCAGACACCATACACAGTTTCAAATGTAGATGTGATAGAGCCCAGTAGGCTCAAGAATATGTACACCAGTTGATTGACAGCTAAGAATCGGCACCAAAGAGCCAAAGCTCAACCCCCAGCAAGCACAACTAGGTGAGTAACCCTGCCCGAAACGCTGCGCGTACTAGTGGCTTTACAAGATTGTAATTACCATATTATATATTCTCACATTCCCAATGTACATTCTTGTATATGAATAAATAAATAAATAAAAAGTATGAGTATACGCACACACATTTAATTTATTTATTTATTCACATCTATTCCGTCTCCGACAACAATGATTTAAAACGTTAAAAAAAGTAATTAGCAAAGAAAATGGCTTGTTGGGGCCGTTTTCTAACATGGCAGCTGAGGACACCCATGTTGGTCATTGTGTGGCAGGACAGGTTGACGGGAGGGTGTCGACGCCGCTGTGTGTATACACGATGGTGCTTCCACCACTGCTCAAGAGAGTATCGGGAGACGTAGTTTGCGGGATTGTACTCGGTGGCCAGTCTGGAGAAAGGAAAGTATTGATAATGCTGTTGCATGTGAGGAGGGAAGAACAAACAGTGGGCTGGCGTCCTCCCCTTCAGCAGAGTGCTCTGGACCCACCGAGTGCGGCCATTAACCTTCAAGAACACGAGGTAAGTTGGAGCAGCCATATCTTGCATGTCCTTGCATAACCTAGGTGACTGGGTATACAAATAGGTAAGGTAACACTGGTTGCCGTTGCAACCCGTCCTCGCAAATTCGTATAGTCAATATTGACTTATTCAATAAGTGCATAGGTGACATACTTAACATAATAATATTGGACGGGTTGCAGTATGTCACCTATGCACGTAACTAATAAGTCAATATTGACTATACGAATTTGCGAGGACGGGTTGGCCGTCGTCACCACTAAAGTACCCTGATGCCTACTGTGAACATACACAAAAGGGGGCATCCACCCTACCATCGTCCCTGCCCATAAGTCAACAACTATACACAATCGTAATAATATAATACACAATTACGTATATAATATGTAGTTAGGGGGGGACAAACTAGGCTCAGGTGATAGTCTTCTAACGCGGCGGGTATCTTCCCTGTGGGTCACTGGGTCAAAGGAGAGACACCAAACAGTAGGATGCACGGCTAAAATAATTTCAAAGAGATAAGCTTGCGAATAAAGATATGGCGTCGTGTGTGTGCAGCCTCCTCCGGTCACTGGTGTGTGTGTGTGAGGATTGTGATTAACGATTCACGATGGTGTTGTGGTGTAGTGAGTTGTTTAATTGACAACAAATGAAGTGAGACATGCCTAATCAGCAATTAGTGTTAGTGGTGTGTTTAATATAGCATGAGTGCACAGTTTCCAGAATTGCATTTATATTCTTATACTGTACTGTACTTTATTAGTACACTTTTAGTTTGTTAGAAGAGGCAGAAATGCCGCTTTTCTCACAAGGGGGGAAAAGACACCGACAGATTTGGGGGTTTATTTATTAGTAAATTAAATTCTGCAGAACATGTAAATATATATAAATAGGAATTAGCAAATGTACCATGTCCATGTCTGAGTACTAATATTTAACTTAAAATGTACCCCCGTAGTAAGAGTAAGCTTAGCCTAGTGACATGGCAAACACGTTCTGCAGAAACCTAATGGCAGATGAAATGTAATTAGAACTAGGTATAAGTCAGGACACAAAGGGTATAATTCCTAGCTGAATTAACAGGCGGGCAGAAAATACTTAGTGACTGGGGAAAAACTGATATGACAATGGGAGAAGTTTTTCCCAGGGCGTGAGGCCGTGCCGCCCAGGAATAACTAAAGGTAGGGCTTACTAGCACCTAGCCTGGGCAAAGTATTAGCTGCGGACAGCGGGACACTTGGGGACCGGCGCTGCACCTCCCCCCTCCCCACTTGTGGTGGGGGAGACAATAGAGCGACACTGGCGCAAAGCATGACAGGGAACTGCCACTTGCATGAAGGGGAGGAGGGTGGGAGTTTCGCGTGCAGCGGCGGTGGCGGGCACTGTGAGGCGGAGCCCCACTTTGCCCCGGAATTTATGGCCCCACAGACTTCCCGCGCAGCCGCGCAGGACGTGCTGCGCAATTGTTTCTTTGTCCCCATTTTCAGAAACATCTCCACTTTGTGTTGCAAAGCAGTGGCCATTTTCCCGATAAGCGAAACTGTATGAGAGTTATAGTAAATGATAAGACGAATCCAAATATTTTCACTGTATGGTTTATCATTCATGTCAGGTTAGATTACGCGGTTAGGCTCTGTTGGCAATTATTTGCATTTGAAGTATGTGGGAGAAGCATTCAGAGTTGTGATTCGACCAGAGGACGTCAGATACGTCAGCGAAGCACTGTTTGTGCTTCGAAAAATGTTTGAGTGTCATCTGTTTAACCATGTGTAAAGTGTTTTTATTCATAAACGAGGCTTGGTGGGTGGCTTAACTGGTATTTTGCCTTTACTGATGAGGATGGTGTTGTGGTGCACTGATATGGTTGTCCTCGAAGTTAAAACACTTGGTAACGGCAGATGTAATCTCAAATTGAGACGGATTCGAACATTTCTCGCAGAGAATGTCACAGAATGTCAAAGAATGTCACGAGATGGTCCATATCCTAATTTCAGGCTGTTGAAGCAGTATCAGCTGTCTGAAGGTTGAACTTGAGTTAATTTATAACCTATTGTTAGGCATTCAAGTAGTGGGTATAGCCTAGTCAGTAATCTCTACCCGACTTCAATCACAGAACGTTGTATGTACTAGCTCTATCTATAAATCCATCAATCTTTGTAAAATTTCTTGTATGTATGTACCTTACCTAAATAAACATTTATTTATTTTATTTTATTTATTTGGTTTACATGTACTAAATGCTGCTCACGTCACATGACGATTTACAATAGAAATTTAAGTTAATTGAATTTGGCTTATAAGTCCCTAAAATTATCCAGATTTAACATCTCTCACTATTGCTACACAATAAAAATAAAAAGATAAAAAATATTTTACAAATGTTTAGTTTGAGATATATTTTATATTTGGCGTTGAGCTTATTTAAGGTCTTTCAGCCGCTCTTGTGGGGCTAACTAAGCCCCACAAGAGCTTAGTTACCAACAAGAGAGTATAATTTAGTCCAAAACATAGGTCAAGAGCACGAAGAAACCACATTAACATGGTGTATAGAAAATCAGTAGGACTCATCAGAAAGAGTCGAACCTGGCGTGGGATTCTGACCCGGGAAGGTGTCCATACGGTGTTCCTGGCTTAGGTGAATGATAGTGGACGCGGTCTGGAAGGTTAGAAGCTGTTGCGTATGGTCGGCATAGTAGCCGAACCAGGCAATGTGATGTAGTCATTGCACGAATTCGCCTTGGCTATAGACACATCTGGCAGGTTAGTGAGGCTGAGCCACTACCAGAATACTCAGATTGTAAACTCTGTGATAAACCTTTAATGTATTCACTAGAACACTACATTGATGAATGTGAAACCGTAAAGGACTTTAGACCTCCTGGCCTCTTGTACCACCAACTGTGTAACTATTTTATTGACTCAGGTGTTCTGGACGACATCCTAACAATTTACCCAAAATTTGCTTGTCCATTTTAAAGAATGAAGAACAATTTTTATGTATATTACTTCTAAGCTGCATCACCTATGAACCCATCCGTGCCCTTTTGTGGCAGTGCACAGTAGAAACTTGTTTTCACATATCCATATATTAAAACATTGATTGTAACCATGATATATATGTGCTTCAGCCTACAGTTTAGACCTATTGTCTTATGTATGACCCTCTGTCCTGCGTGACAGTGAATACTAGCATTATCCTCACTTTAATCAGACTATCAAAATCCTCAGATTAGGCAAAATTGTAATTAATTTTGTCAATAAAGATGTTAATAATAATAAATGTTGCGGAAGGAAGGAGTAGTTTTAGTTTAGTTTATTATGCACCCCATACCCATCTTGTGGGCGGTATAGTGGAAAGGGTTACAGAGGCACATAATGGGCTCAGGGACTGAACCCCACAATTCATTTAGCTAAGCAAGTTACAATTTTGATGAGCTAGATAGAAAATTCAATACACATCGTCACATCAACAATGGGTTTCGAGATCAAGGATAAATGCAGGGAAGAAAAGCCTCGCAACCGGAGAATAAGAGAAAACGTGTCAAAGAAAACGTAAAAGTAGGGAACACTTGCGAAAAATATTCATAACGCACATAACCGTAGAATATTAGAAAAGTACCCATAAGTAGCCATAGAAAGAGTGGGACGGAGAAGGCCCGACGAAAAAAATATTCTCAATACGTGGTGTTGATCTCGGCCATTACCATAAACACTACATTATCTCCTGTAACAAGAACAAAATCAGGGCTAATAATTGTAATAGTTTATATAATATAAACAGACGAAAAGTACTGATCATATTCATATTACACTTCCATAAATGCTGATTTGCAATATGCATGCTACGTAAATACGCTACATGCACTCGTGTGTCTGTGTGTTGGATATATTTAATTAAATGTTTTATAGATGGAGTTCATTCACAGGGTTATGAACCCCACGGCGCCGCCGCCCACCCATCGATGCCTTAAATGCCAAAACTCTGTTAAATTTTAAAGTCCAGCTGGAAAAGATTATCAAGGCAAAAGGGGGGGGGGACCTTCGACAAGCCGCCGGCTTCCTGTTCTCGTCGAGGCCACTAGTGTTGTTGGCCCTCAGGGAGTTAGTTCATATATTACGCCCCCCATACCCATCTTGTGGGCGGTAGTGGAAAGAGTTAGAGGATAATGGGCTCAGGGACTGAACCCCAGAATTCATTTAGTTAAGCAAGTTAGTCTTCATGAGCTAGTTACAAAATTCAATACATCGTCACATCATCAATGGGTTCGAGATCGACCCCAAGTACAATTTCTAAATTAAGCAACTGACATATGTGGAGAGCTAGTGTCACAATTGATATGTTTGTCCTGCACACCGCCCCCCATCCAGTGGGCAGCGGTGGATAGGTTACAATCACTTAGTTACTACCTACAGTAAACTGGTGGTATTTCGCTAAGATTTCTGGTAGCAGATCATTCTGAATGAAATATTTACTCATCTCTAGAACATTTGTTATAGAATTGTCTCTGAATTCACGTATCTTGTCGCACTCCATCACATAGTGACGGAGGGTGTGTGAATAATTTTGTTGACACAGTTTACATTTGGTCAGGTCTACATCGGCAGATAATGAGAATTCCCAGAGATACTTGTAACCGAGTCTAAGCCGAGCAGTAGTAACATCTAGAAGTCTGCTGATTTTATTGGATGATCCATAGATGTGTGGCTCCTCTTGCATGATAGTATGACGGATGGAATTACTGGTGTTGATTTCACTTTACCTCAGAGCTACAAGATTTTGTTGAAGTTCTTGGTGTACTGTTGCTCTCGGATTGCTTATTGACAACCCAAGGTTATACTCAATTTCTCCTTTAAAGGCAGATTCTTTGGTTAACTCATCAGCTCTTATCATGCATTTGGAGGCTAACATGAGATGGAGTCCACATGAAATGCACATCGCGACTCTGGAAGACAGAAGAGTAAAGGGAGACATGATCACTACCTACAAAATTATCTGGGGAATTGACAGGATAGATATTGTTTAACACAGGTGATATGCGAACAAGGGGACACGGGTGGAAATGAGTACCCAAATGAGCCACATGGACGTTAGAAAACTTTTTCGGTGTCAGAGTAGGTAACAGATGGAATGCATTAGGCAGTGATGTGGTGGAGGCTGACTCCATACTCAATTTCAAATGTAGATATGATACAGCTCAGTAGGCTCGGGAATCTGTGCACCAGTTGATTGACAGTTGAGAGGCGGGACCAGAGAGCCAGAGCTCAATCCCCGCAACCAAAACTAGGCGAGTACACACACACACACACACACACACACACACACACACACACACACACACACACACACACACACACACACACACACACACACACACGACTACAACACTCGGCAAGCGCCGGTGGCTGTGTGGATAGCACACTGGACACGTAATCCTGTGGCCCGGGTTCGATTCCCGGCGCCGGCGAGAAACAAAGATGGGCAGAGTTTCTTTCACCCTGACGTCCCTGTTACCTAGCAGTAAATAGATACCTGGGAGTTAGACAGCTGTTACGGGCTGCTTCCTCTGTGTGTGTGTGTGTGTGTGTGTGTGTGTGTGTGTGTGTGTGGTGTGTGTGTGTGTGTGTGTGTGTGTGTGTGTGTGTGTGTGTGTGAAAAAGAAAAAGAAATAGTAGTAACAGTTGATTGACAGTTGAGAGGCGGGCCAAAAGAGCGGAGCCCAACCCCCGCAAGCACAACTAGGTGAACACAGAGCACGATCACACACGACACAGCTGTATAGAACAGTTGTCGTAGTCCGTCACTCGTCTAGGGAGGTGGTTAAGGTGCCGGGAATGTGACACAGAGCTCATGACTCTACGATATGACCTTTGATAACTTGACATGACAAAACATGACAAAACTAATCAAACAATTTATTTAGTTATTTATGGCAAGGTTGTTTTCCTTTGTCATTATAACTCGTATGAACATAATACAATAATATATCTAACATAATTAAGGAAATTGCAGAAGCCAACTTCTGCCTACCGACCCATGTGAGGAAGCTCCTATTTATATCCACCTAAACTTGTTCACGCGTGTGTAACCTACGCTTGAAACAATAGTGTTCAGTCAAATGATGCACACAAGATACATTGGGATACGTTGTTACCTTTCCCCAGCTGGTGCTCCACACTTTTCTCCAGTTTACCTGACCGCTAATGGTTTACTTTACTGCTGCCAGTTTGGTATACCAAGAGTTTTGTGAGTGAAGTTTGAAATTTTGAAAATTGGGAAAGAGTTTGGTTAACCTTCTGAACAATTATGATTTTTTGTAGGAAACTTTGAGTTCCATCTATTTTTCATAATTGTATGATAATTGTTGGTTAATCAGAAAGCAATTAATTTCCAGCAACGCCACAGTTCTCTGGTTGTTGAGTACGTGTGTGTGTGTGTGTGTGTGTGTGTGTGTGTGTGTGTGTGTGTGTGAGGTTGTCTGGTACAGTGTTTAGCGTGTTCTAGTGAGGCAGTGTGTGGTGCACTCTGCCTCACTAGACAGTGCACGGTGCCCACGTTCCTGAACGACATCGATACTTCCTGGCGTCTGAAGTATAATAACTACATTATTTACCTTTATCCTGTACAGCTTGTTGGAAGATCACTTATTTCTTTACCCGTGGCGCAGTGGAGCGAAAGAACGCTCCACTGGAGCGAAGTTCTCTTCCTGGAGCGAAAGAACTTTGTAACACAGCATCAACATGGGTTCAGGGATGGCAAGTCCTGCCTCACAGGATTAATTGAATTCTACTACCAGGCAACGCTCGCCCCGCGCTTCGCTTGCGACTTGGCCTGGGTTCGTATCCTTGCCGGGGAGGATTGACTGGGTAGCAATCCTTAACTGTACTCCTCTGTACACCCATCAGTGAATAGGTACCTGGTTGCTTAACGATTTGGCAGGGCGTATTCCGGGGAAATTAATATTAGAGGACCTTTTCAAAACGCTGTGCGTACTAGTGGCTTTACAAGAATGTGAACTAACTATATATATATATATATATATATATATATATATATATGGTCCCCACATACCAGATGGTATCACATCCTTAAAAAAAAAAAAAAAAAAAAAAAAATATATATATATATATATATAGGGGGGGGAGGACATGACCTCTGCGGAGGGAAGGAAAAAATGACCTCCCGAAGAGCTCTTCAGGCGAGGATGTCCTCTTGGGAAAACATTGTTCTGAAAATTGCCCCAAAGTTTACATTTTATATGAGGCTTAACAGCGACAGGTTTGCTGTCACTGCTTGCCTTGTTTGACCCACTTGTTGTAATGGGCAAACTGCCCCCCGCACGTACCTCAAAACAAAGACTTGACAATGTGAGCCTTTATCGACCGACGTTTTCCCAAGGTGTGATTGTTGTTGTTGTTGTTGTTTTACATTCAACTACTTAGAATAAAAGTTCCAAAGTAGCACGGGCTATGGTGATCCCGTAGTGTACTTACCTGGCACAGGAGCGGGGCTGACCACACTCAGGTGTGTGAATATCAGGAACTTTATTGGAGTGAAGGAGAGATGAGGAGGTAGCGAGCCAGGAGGGCAGGAAGGGAGTGGGAGATGGCCGGTGAGCGAACACATGAGAGAGAACAAACAAACAAAGTGATTTACTAAGAAAGAGAACGAGAGATGGAAGGGAGCTCTGGAGATTTTATATATATATATATATATATATATATATATATATATATATATAAAATAATGTGCTCACTCCTACTTTATACTCCTATACCTTTTGTGCTTATATATGGAGTTACTTTAAATTAGGTATACTATTGAAGAATGTAGCAAAAATACCACAACTAGGAAAATCTATCACAAATACTCAGGGAGCGTGTATCTAATTGAAAATGATGTCACTCATATTTGTGGCAGTACGAGTCTGCTTACTGAAAGTATTGCCTGCTGCAGGCAGGTAAGTGTCCCACGCCGCCCACTGGGTGGGGCGCGCGAGAGGCAGGTCATCTTATCTTGAGGTTATCTTGAGATGATTTCGGGGCTTTTTAGTGTCCCCGCGGCCCGGTCCTCGACCAGGCCTCCACCCCCAGGAAGCAGCCCGTGACAGCTGACTAACACCCAGGTACCTATTTTACTGCTAGGTAACAGGGGCATAGGGTGAAAGAAACTCTGCCCATTGTTTTTCGCCGGCGCCTGGGATCGAACCCAGGACCACAAGTCCAGCGTGCTGTCCGCTCGGCCGACCGACCCCCCACTTAAGTAAGTAAGGTCACTTACTTTAATATAACCAACTTGCCACAAATGTAAACTGCTTAGCTTAGATAATGCTCTGGTCCAGTTTATTGGTCTCGTTATTGGACACATGTTGTTGTTGTTGTTATAGATTCAGCTACTCGGAACAAGTTCCAAGTAGCACGGGCTATGGTGAGCCCGTAACTTACCTGGCACAGGAGAATTGGACACAGAAGCCCGACACATTTGGGGTCCATAATAACCTAATTAAACTCGCTACAAGTATCACTCATTGTGTTAGGGATATGACGTTGTGTTAGGGTTGGTGATATAAGTCACGGATATCTTGGGTAGATGAAGAATGTGAATAGACCTTTAATATATTGATACACAGCAGGTGTCGGCGTTATCAAGGCTGTATCTTGTAGGGTCCGTCTCCGGAGCCCATTATGTGTCTCGGGCCACGTTTCCCACCACCGCTCACAGCACTGGTATTGTGTACATGCTAAATGGGCAACAATAAATGAATACCAGATTTACCCAACAATTAAATCATATAAATATATTGTTTACACAACGACCTGTTGAATAAAGTCCAAATGAATAACCGGCGCTGATGATGCACTCGGCAACATATCAATATTAGGTTCACAGCACAAACGTTTCTACCCAATTCTTCTCCAGGAGTTGACATTGACACCCCGCAAGTTAACAATTCGCTAAGTGAAAGAGGTTAATTAGCGCGTGGGGCTGAACATCGTTGGTGGGTTAATGGGCGAATCATTAATGGTTGATCTGGGTTCGTAACCCTGGTAGGGGGGGCGGGGCCAGGGAGAACTCTCCCGCTGTGATGTAAGATGATCCCTGGCCGCTGATTGGTGGCTGCCACCCAGGGGGCGGGGCCTCTTGAGATCTCCCGTATGGTGGACCAGCCTCATGGCTTCTCTCTCATATATGAGGAATAAGTCATTAAGTGCCGCTCGCACTCCATAAACAAATGCTCAGTAATGCTCAGACTTTTTATTTTTAGTATCATATCGCGGCGCAAATACGGTAAAGTTCATAATAAGTTATAATACGAGAAACGTGTAGTGTGTGGGGTGAGATAGGCGCGCCTTGGGCACCATGAGAGGGGTGATAAGATGGTATTAAAGAGGTGGGAACACTAGAGGTATGGGTGAGTGATGGGGGAGGGTGTAGTGTTGAAGGGGCAGTGTAGGAGCAGAGGGCGAGCCTGGAGGCCGAGGAGGTACGGCGGCCCTCCTGACCGCACACTTTGACGGCTTGTCATTCCGAGTTGCGTTACGGTGGCGTCAAGACGGTGGCAGCTCCTGCGGTCTGCTGGCCGTCGCTCCTGTGGCAGGTAAGAACCTTGTTGCTCATTCACTCGTGTCTCCAGCTGACCGCAGCGGATAATTCTTACCACAGGAGGGATATAACATCTACGGGGCTTGTGTAAGCTAAAGTGCTAGGCGGTAGTGTAGCCTACGTTGAATGCAAACTCTGACTTCANTTTATAAAATAGAATGTCTGCCGTTGTCTGTCCAAGAAAGGAAAGCCAGGGGCTAGGGGCTAGTATCACCCAATTTCAAAAATAACACATGGGTGTATGGGAGAGTTAGAGGCCAGTCGAGGGTTGGCTCCAGTGACACCATTTGTGAAATACTAGCATCTATAGTGACCTCCCTCCCCCACCCATGCAAATTTCAAAAAGTCTGATATTGGGTAATTGTTTTCTGTTAAGGTTTTATCAGTTTTCAGTGCTTCATAGTATTTAATTTTGTGTGAGAGAGAGGAGAGACAATTGAAGAGAGGAGAGAAAAGGGAAAGAGAGAGGGTGCAGGTAGTAGCTGTGAAGGTGATGAACGTGAACGTATTACAGGTGTTGTATGTCAAGGTGGTACAGCAATATGTGGTGGTGGTGTCGATGAGATTAGGGAGGAAAAACAATCTTTGCTGCAAAACACACAGGGTGGCCCCCCATTACTACACCTGCAGCAACACCCATTCACAAGCCGCCTTCCTCTCCCAGCTGCATGGCTGTCAACACCGTGGCCCACGCCCTCGTACGTGTTATCTGCATCACTCACCATTCAATTAAATGGCAGAGTAGTGTAGGTGTCATCGTCTCTATGGTAACCGATTAAAACCGTGAGATTCGCCGAGTACACTGATGACGTCACTGTCTCCATGGTGACCGCTTCAGCTACACCTCCATTCATAAAGTCTCAAGCCGGCGGTGGGCGGGTACGCAATCAACATGTGAATTACTTTGCTCTTCATTATTTGTGTGTTAATCTAACCGTCATTTATAACCGCGGGTCTTACTCTACCCATCATTACTCACCGTGGGTCTTACTCTACTCATCATTACTCCAGGTCTTATTCCTGCACTGAAACATGATGTCCCGAAGTGTAACAGCATGTGAGGTAATAGAATACAGAATGCTAGCTAATATAATACCCCAAAAACAGGGGTACTTGGGGGCAGAATCAAGATCAACACCAGACCTAGAAGACAATAACATCTCTCCACAGGTAAGGATTCATGGCTGTAAAACACCCCCACCCCTCCGAGAAACATAAGGCAGTAGATCCTTGGTGGGAAGGAGCTCAACTACCTCCACCATCGAAGTGGAAGAGGTGATCCCAGAGAAGGCCTAATCATTCAACACACCTAAAGTATATCACCCCAGATGCCTAAACCCTCAGATGTTTTAGCACCAAAAGTAAAGGGTAAGGCCTCCGATCCACTGAACAACACCAGCCAAAGCAAGGAAAGGATATGGAGGAGCAAAGTTGAAGCAAATATAAAATACCAACTGTGCTAATACAAGATCCTGAAAAGACAGGGGTTGATCCTGAGGCAACCACACTGACATTAATCCACAACCTACAAATATGGATAACCCTGGCCTGTTTTTAAAAACAGAAGTCACCTGAGAAGCAGAGTCCCTCAAAGGAGGCCTAGCTAAACAGAACAAAAACAGGACTTATTAGGAAGGATGAGAGATGGCAGGAACTAGGACGAAGAAGAAAAACCAGGCCAGGAAACACGACCTAAAGTAACACACGACTGACTAGAACCAAGGATATTGACTAAATATTGGGCTGCCAGAACCCTAACAAAATCCCAGAGCCCAAATATCAGCCCAGGACATGTCTGAGAAAACCATAGCCAGAGTCTTGTATTTGCAAACCACAAGAGCCCGAGGGGAGACAGCAGGCTGACTAGACTTGACACTGTGAATGACCTGAGAAATGGGATCAACTAATAAGGCATCCACTGAAACCAGTGGCCTGCAGGTAGTGGCGAAGAGCCATCGCCAAACAACGAATGATGCACCCCAAGCTGAACCAACAAAGCAATCACCAAAGGACCCCACTGGAAGCCTGTCTATTCATTCTTCACCAGAAAAGAGGGAGAAGGCTGCAAACAAACCACACCATTACCAAAGTAACTGAACTCCTGCCTCCAGAGAAGAGCCTGAAGCTCCCCAGAGGCAAGAGTCAACAAGACAGCCTTAAGATAAATATGAGCCAAAGAAGGAACTGTAAAACGAGGTTAGGGGAGAATAAAACAAAACCCACTCAAGAGACCAGGACATCATAGGAAGAGCATGAGCAGAACAGAGGTGGAAAAAATGCATAAGACAACTTGTAAAATGGTGCCATGGTGGTGTCAACACTGTATGCAAGAAACTATCTCCACCAATTCCAAACGATGAGGTGACAATATTAGGTATGAGATACCAATAGAGAAACAACCATGACAAAGGACAGGACAGATCTGACCAAAATCAAAATAAAACAATGAAGAGACGAGTACTGTATTGGTGAAAAAAGTGTCGGGCAATTTCATATTCCTGCTGCGAAGAAAGACACAGGGGGAACACCAACAAACCAGCCACTCGCTTGCCATACAAATAGCAATAGATACTGTGTCAACAGCTCCAGATGCAAAGAGCAGAGAAGCTCAAACCAGCAAAGTATACATCTGAATAAATCTGCTGGACAAGGCAGAACCACAGAAAAATGCTTAGACTTGGACACTGGGCCAATAGCACCAGATTGCAAGGCTGGGTCAGCCATCAAGGAGCAGGAAGGGTCACCCCCATGTGAAATACAACTTCAGACTGGACAGCACCCAAGGATACAACTGAAGCAAGAAGAAAAGGTAAATGCACCTCTACCTCGACCAGTTCAGTTGAAAATCATCCACAGTAAGAGCCTTGCAACCGGGAAATGTAGCCACATAGGAAAGAAGGTGCTAGTTCCATGTTGATGCAAGAAGTCCACCACAGGACTACAGAATATCTCGTAGAGTCTATGGAAAGATCGTCAATGATGGTCCACTCCATGGAAGTGGTAAGAAAGCGAGATAACTTGTCTGCAAGATAACTTGTCCGCAAGAACATTGCACACACCCAGCACGTGAATCATACGAAGAACGAAACAGGGAAGTCAGAAGCCCATGTACCAGAACCATCCCGCTTCACAGAGCGATGAACCAGCTTCACAAAGCAATTTTCCCTCGGTTCAGGTTATGATCCGAGGAGCTGTCAGAGTGAAACCCGAGAACAGAGCTCGGAGGAAGCTGAATCTTCCTCAGGGCATCACACACACACACACACACCCCATGCTGTGTGCCTGAAACATCCAACCCCTGCCCCTGGGCAGCCAGGAGTGTCCTGGTCATGAAGCCTCAACCCAGAGACAAGGTGTCTGTGAATACACTATATCGAGCGATGAGGAGGGTGATGCCACGGAATTGAACCCTGAAAAGCCTGAAGGTAAAGCTAACAAAGCAAGAGCTGATGAAGGATGGGTAGGGCACAAAAAGCACTAAGGAATATAGCTTAGGTATTGAAAATGTAAAGCAACTAGCTCTCAGAATTTGCTGCAAAATACTTTAACCCACATCACCCCCCTTTCATTACAAAAATTGAGACTGAACAAATTCCTATAATCACATCTTTCTGAGAAACAGCAACAGGAAATCCTTTCCTATGTTGGGCAAAAACACTGATAAAGACAACTGTGGCTGTTATAAATGAGTTGGTAGTGTGTGAAATATTACCTAATAGAAACAAATGAGCCAGAGATAAATGACTTAGTGACAGCATCTGATATCAGGATGTGCATGAAGATATGCCTAAAACAAGTATGGAGGTGGTTAAGAGCTTCTTTGAAACCATTTAAAATGTTATGGTCGTAACAGAATCTGCTGCTTCACACTGTAACAAAGCCGAGAGAGAGATTAGTTACGAGAAAACTAAAGCAATCATATCACTGGACGAGAGAAGAATCAGGCAAGACATGATCACCACATACAAAACTTCAAGAGAATAGACAGCAGACAATGGACAGACTATTTGGCATGGATAGCACATCAACGTAAGAATACAGATGGAAACCAAGTACAGTACAGTACACTCACACTCACTCACAGATCAAAGGCTATAGGCTGTCGTAGCCCACAGCTGGGCTACGACAGAAACTGCCAGGCACGAATAGACAAGATAAAACACCTAAATTATTGGGATCGTCTCAAAGCTCTCCAAATGTACTCTCAAGAAAGGAGACGAGAGAGATACGTACCAAATAATATACACATGGAAAATACTGGAGGGCCAGGTCCCAAATCTGCACAGTAAAATAGCAACGTACTGGAGTGAACAATATGAAAGAAAACGCATGATTGAACCAGTGAAGAGCAGAGGTGCCATAGGCACAATCAGAGAGCACTGTATAAACATCAGAGGTCCGCGGTTGTTCAACGTCCTCCCAGCGACTATAAGAAATATTGCCGGAACAACCGTGGACATCTTCAAGAGAATACTGGACTGTTTTCTAAGAGAAGTTCCGGACCAGCTGGGCTGTGGTGGGTATGTGGCCCTGCGGGCCGCTCCAAGCAACAGCCTGGTGGACCAAGCTCTCAAGTCGAGCCTGGCCTCGGGCCGGGCTTGGGGAGTAGAAAAACTCCCAGAACCCCATCAAGCAGGTATCAAGCAGCCCAGCTGTGGGAGTGTCCTCTGCGGCCATGCAGTCCAGAGTTCCACCCAAGACCACAACCGCCTTCTTTTCTACACTAACGATCTACCAGATGGAATACAGAATTATATGAACATGTTTGCTGATGATGCTAAGATAATAGGGAAGATAAGAAACTTAGATGATTGCCATACCCTTCAAGAAGACCTTGACAAAATACGTATATGGAGCACCACTTGGCAAATGGAATTTGATGTGAATAAATGACATGTTATGGAATGTGGAATAGGAGAACAGAGACCCCACGCAACCTATAAATTATGTGAGAAACCTTTAAAGAATTCTGATAAAGAAAAGATTTAGGGGTGGTTCTAGACAGAAAACCATCACCCTGAGGATCACATTAAGAACATTATGCAAGGAGCCTATGCTACACTTTCTAACTTCAGAATTGCTTTTAAATACATGGATGGAGAAATACTAAAGAAATTGTTCATGACTTTTGTTAGACCAAAGCTGGAATATGCAGCAGTTGTATGGTGCCCATATCTTAAGAAGCACATAAACAAACTGGAAAGGTGAAAAGACATGCAACTAAATGGCTCCCACAACTAAAGGACAAGAGCTACGAGGAGAGGTTAGAGGCATTAAATATGACAAAACTAAAGGATAGAAGAAAAAGAGGGGATATGATCACTACATACAAAATATTAACGGGAATTGATAAAATTGATAGAGAAGAATTCCTGAGACTATGAACTTCAAGAACAAGAGGTCATAGATTTAAACTAACTAAAGAAAGCTGGCAAAGAAATATAAGAAAATTCACTTTTGCAAACAGAGTGGTAGACAGTTGGAACAAGTTAGGGGAGGTGGTGGTGCAAGCCAAAACTTTCATTACAGTAGTTTCAAAGCTTTATATGACAAAGAGTGCTGGGAAGATGGGACATTACGAGCGTCGCTCTCATCCTGTAACGTCACTTAGGTAATTACACACACATATACTGTATTAGCAATAATTTTTTCAGCATCATAGTTGTGAACGAATGGAATTCATTAAAAATATAGTGGAGGAAGTTGGCAACATACATAGCTTCAGATATAGATATAACAGATACAGCAGACCCCAATAGGCTCAGGAGCCTGTCCACTAGCAACTTACGGTTGAGAAGCTGGACCTAAGAAAAGTTCAACTTTCATGAGAACAACTGTTCCTATGAATACATGTTGATCCTCTAGAAGATGTACTGGAGATGTACATTTAAAAAATTATTAAAAAGTGATAATTGAAGATAATTTTGCAAGACTTTCTAAAAAAGATATACTGTATATGCCTTTCTCCATCTCAAGTCCCTATCTTATCACATGAGCCTGCCCACTTCAGTACATGCAATGCACTTCTAATCTCATCAAACCAAATGAACTCATTACCTCAGGTTCCCCCTGTACTTAATCCTAAATCCTTTCCAACACCTAGGATGTACAATACCAAGATTTTGAGCAAAAGACATACATCCTATTTGGAAAGTACTGTACTCAATTTTTTGTTTTCTTCTGCATTTGGGGAGAATTAGACGTATTCACACTGGTTGATGTATCCAAGGTCTAAATGATCATTTTTTCCATGTCTACACATACATGAAACTTGTTGGCCAATGCCTTGAAGATTCCGTTTAGCCTATGTGCTTCACATGAGGCATAATCCCAGCATCCTCCCCAATATAAATTGTTTCATCACTTTGCACAAGTGGTTAGGTGTCATCTTCAATGGTCCAGTATTAATTTGGAGATGCCACATTGATTACTTGCACACCATTCCAGCATGCAAGCAACACATCATGTAGTGTCTCACTGGGACATTTTAGGTGGTTGGACAATAATACCCTTTTGAGGTTCAATGGTGACTTCATAAAAAATAAATATGCCATAAAATATTAACATTGTACACTGTTCAGCATGCCAATCCACTTTCAGTAACTGGATTTTTCACAAAACATTACACCACAATTTTAAATGGGCACTTCTCCTTCAAAGTGGTCTATCTACATGCAGATGCAATGTTCTGCTACATCAAAACCCAGGTTTTGAATCACAATCTACCAGATCACCCAGTACAGTACAATGCCAGGTGGCATCTTTGTGCTGTCCAGACCCCAAGTAGGTCATGAACTCTCAGCCCAATATACCAGTTTTGACATGTGCCTGCTTCTCAGAAACCATGCTGTCTCTGGTTCCACCAAAGAAATTCACACTCCAAGAGTGTAAGAAAATGTACTATAGGGGTTCACTGCACTATTACTTGTGGTCAGTCTCTGAAGACTCGATGGCCACTATCAGATTTTTATGGACAGCTATGATACTATCTCCATCTTCCCCTTATGCCTCTGCCTATCTTAAGTTGCTGTCTCAATGTCATATGTGGAAGCTCCCTTGAGCATATCTCCATCACAGGTGAACTGTTTGTTATATCCAGCATTTCTTCTTGTACTGGCATCAATCAACCCAGGAAAAAAAAAGAGGTCATATTTACAAAGTCATCCTTCCAGCTCTTAATATCCTAAACAGCTCTGGCCTTTTAGTATGTAGCCTTTGATCTTCATTTTGTGCTCTTCTCACTCTAGTGTGAAGATAATTGATAAGTCACTCTCCAATGTATCCCATCCAATATTGAAATTTGAGTCATCACTGAAGATACGGTTACCTTTTATCCCCTTGATCTGACTGTCCTTGAGTAAGTGCCTTTGAATCTACTGTATATGATTTACCCTCAAAAAGAGGGTTTGTCAGGACAAAGAACCAGGACCTTCATTAGTCTCTGAACTACGACCCTCAGTAGGATTCAATTGGATTCCAAAGCAAAATAAAGTCAGTAACCATAATGGCAACAATTAAAAATGAGTATACATACTTGTCTCTCGGTACATTTGTTAGATTTGGGCAGAGGCTCTGCATTGTCCTTGGTGCATGAACAAAGAGGACACAATCAACTATTTTACTGGATATACTGTTTCCGAGAAGCTCTAGACTCATTTGGCCTCGCTTATTCTGGATTGTGATTCCAATTAACCTAGATGGCACAGCCTGTATCTCTGCACGAGATCTTGTATTCTTAAGTATACCTTTGCTTTCTTGCAGTTTGCCACTGCTGAGATGAATTAACTGCAAGTGCTTGATGGTGGATTGAGCTTATATTACTGTACTGTATATAGGTTACTCTATCACAAGCTTTATCATTAATCAATAAATATGTATGTACCAGTTTAACAATATTTACCAACAGAATAGTACTATAAGCTATTGCAATATTTATGCATGACGACATGAATGACCAAAAGGTTTACAGTCAGTACTTTATGATGATAACTACCCTGCTTCCCACTTTCATGAGATGAACAGGCATATGCAACAGAACAGGAAAAGATTCAATGATAATGTACCTTAACAAAACACCCCTACATATAATAATTTATTTTGTCAGTGATAGGATGCCTGTGAATATGTGTGTACTTTAGGCTTCTATGAAGGGCTAACCCAGGTTGAGCTACTGACGTTCTCCAAGATGTATAACCCCAATACAGTTACTCTAGTAATTACTAATTATTAGTTGAAAGAAAATGTGCCCAATCATTACTGTTCCACCTGGGAATTGAACTCGGACCTGACTGTCGGTCAAGAATGAAGCAAACTACACTATGAGACCCTTTAAATATACTATACATGAAATTAACACCAATCATGGCAATGTCTTTCCTTGCTTCAAAAGCAGCTACTGCTGTTTATGATAAATTATAATACAATAAAACCCTAAAAGATTTTTCCTTCGTTTTCCAGCTCGGTACTGTATAGCAATTTGTGGATATAGACAGTTCTAAGTTTCCTAAATTTATAAAAAGCCCTTCTAAATTCTCATTAAAGAAATTAAATGAAGCATATACCTTTATTCAACTTGTATTAGTGAATAAAAACAATCATAATTGCATTAATAATAATAGTACTGTAATAGTAAAGATACTAATGCAGTATCATTATTACTAAAAATAATAATGATTTATTTTCTGATTATAAAGATAGTACCATAGGCACATATGTTATCTTTAAACAGATTTATTGAAAACAGTTTCTTTTCTTTAGATCAGTCAAAAATATTTCTCATACTGGCCCATGAGCATCACTAAACTATAATGTACTGTATGTATAAAATATATTTCATGAAGAGAAAACACAGGGTAACTGTTCCAAAGCACCATAAGGAGTAGGTGGCAGGTGCATGTGATTTCAGGTCAAATTGTCACTTTCCAATTTTCTGCTAACAAAAAATAATTTATCTAGCCAAAATGAACTTGCCCTTCCATACACATCCAGAATAAACAAGAGATGAACTGTAAAGTGGCGACTTTTTTAAAACTGTGTACTGGTATATAATGAGAGTATCCATTATCTAGTGTATGCATAAAAAATACAATAAACCCCAATTTGTTTCAAAATTCAATTGAAATATGGTAACTATAAGAAGCAGGAAATGTTTACAGTAACACACAAAGCCATCAAGATAATAATGTTGATACTGTTACAAGTCACACACACAGTAGTTTCTGTTCTACAGCCTCAAACTGTCAATGAAGTACGGTACAGTACATTAGTTGTGTTTCTATCACTTGCAAGGTTTTAATGAAAATCCTGACATGCACACCTAATGAGCACTTCTTTATGCCAAGTGAATTCTCACACAATGTTTCCCCAAAGCTGTAGTACACACCTGCATTACTTATGTACTGTACAATGTACTGGTAATGTATTAATAGTGCATATAATATTAGGATCACTTCAGATATCCTAGTACTGTACTATACTGTATCTTGTCTGGTAATGTGAGAGGAACTAAAATAGTACAGAGGAACCTCAATATTCAAACCACTTCAAACTTGAACAGTTTGGAACTCAAATACTTTGTTCATGCCTGGTAGTCGACCGTTTGCTCAACACTCAAACATAAACACCCGTAGCAGAAGAGTCAATAGCATCATTCAGTACACAACCCTACTAAACTTCTGTAAACTTCTCATGATTTCCTTGATACTTTTTTATATTTAGTGTAAATAAGTCACTATGGTTCCTAAGAAAGTGATATGAGCCAAACGTAAAGAAAATTAGTTAGAACCACGAGAGAGATGAAAAAGAACTCATAGCAAAATATAAAAGTGGTATCCATGTGTCTGTTCTTGCTACCGAGTCTCGTATGCCTGAATCTAGCTATCTAATAAAAGAAATGTGTGTAAAATTTGGGGGAAGTGTAAAGTTTTTTTGAAAAATATCACCTTGACAATACTGTACTGTGGCAACATGTATTATAAACCTGTTGAATAACAATGCTATGGCTTACTTTAGAAACATTTTAAAATGCAGGCAAAAACTTATATCATTGGACAGATTTCTTTTAAGAAAAGCATCCAGCGAGTCTTGAGGAAAAATGGAAAAAGACAAAGTTAAAGAACCCCAGAAATACCATTACTGATGATTTTATGGTAAGGGATTCCCCTGCCAAATAATATCTCTCCTCCTCTTCCTCACCACCTTCCACCATCAACTCTCATGCACTATGGAGAAATGTCTGACAGACCACTGGAACGTTATCTAACAGTGCAGAGTTATAAACCCAATACGATTTCAACTAAGATTTAACTGAGCAGAAGTGGTTAAACACATGGGACAATCTTACTGAAGCGAACATGAGTCATAAATACTCATACTCAGTTACATGCTGGAAGAGAGATGTATGCACAAATCACAATAGCGTGATGCATCATATGAACAAATCCACAAGGGCCGTGACGAGGATTCGAACCTACGTCAGAGAGCATCCCAGACGCTGCCTTAATCGACTGAGCTACGACATGGATAAGAAATGCAACCAGAAATTCTTATCCATGTCATAGCTCAGTCGATTAAAGCAGCATCTGGGATGCTCTCGGACGTAGGTTTGAATCCTCGTCACAGCCCTTGTGGATTTGTTCACTCATACTCCGCTTAAGTAAAACAACAACAACATAAGAACAAAGGTAACTGCAGAAGGCCTATTGACCCATACGAGGCAGCTCCTTATACATGGAGCTAGTACATACAATGCTTAAAGCCACTCATACGCACAGTGTTTCAGGCAAATGCGTTCCATAAATCTGTTACATAAATCAACAACCATGTTTCCAAACCAGTATTTAGCAAGCTCTTTCATAAATCTAAATTTATGGTTATTATCCTGTATTAAATTGCCCCGTGGCATGGGCCTGTATCCAAACAGTATCACCGAGCCCAATGGCAGGTACTTTGACAATCTCTAGGTGAATCTACCATCAAAATATGCATTCAAATGGTATTTTATAGTATAATCAAAACAAGACCAGCAAAGGGATAAAACAATTGGATTCCAAAGTAAATAAATGGGCCCAAGAGGATGAAGAGAGGGTTTTTGGGAGTAGGAGAGTAACATGATAAACTCTCACATGACGTCAAGTGCCTCAGCTGTCAAAACACCCACCTCCCCTGGCCTCCGCCCCTTCTACACACACCCTCCTCACGCACCCACCCTCATCCACAGGCAGAATAGCTGCTATCTTGGGTGGGAGTTGGGTAGATGTAGTCCAGAATGATGTCGTCACGTAACAAGTGCGTTATAAGGGAAATATACATAACATGGGGGCAGAGCAGCAGACGACGCTGGAGACCTTCCCACATCCGCCCAACACACTCCTTCTCGTCACACCTCACCACACTCCACTCCCTCATAGTTGGAGTCTCCATGAACCCCTCACGCACTCTGTCACGCAGTCATGAGCAAATTATAGGAGAAATTACCAGAAATACTCACTTTTCCGACCAATCCTTGAGAGCCATTTTGACAGCTGTAGTGGTAGTTCCAGTGTCTGCCGCTAGATGGTGTCCAATCGATACGTGATGGCGGAGGTTTAACTGTGGCAAAGCTCCCGGCTCTTCCGGCTTCTTTANCGCTAGACAGCTGGTGTTTATGGAGGTGTTAACCGAAGGCTGTGATTACTAAAGAGTGCATGTCTAACAGTGACTACGGTGAAGTGACATCTAGCTCTTCTTGTACCTATTGCATTATAATTGAACTTTCTTGATGTTAGAATTATTCGTCGCTATAGGTACTATTTATTTAGCACCGTCAGTGTCGCAGGGTAGTCAAAAAGTCCTGACTATCATCCAGGCTGCCAATACGAGAACAAGACACAAGAGGAGCACCCCAAAGGCATTGGATTCACCAATGTGGCCCAAGCGGCGCAGCAGCTCTTTATACCCACCTACATCTCTCACATACACGTTTCAAGTGTTTGCCTACACTTGAAACAATATACTGCCATACCTACGCCAACGTGTTCTACGAATCTATAACCTACTTCAAAACCAGTATTTGCAAAAGGTCTTTTCTGAATCTAATCTTATCCAACTTGTAATCATTGTTTCGTATTCAACTTTGTATTTATATATTTTAACACATTATGATAGTCCAGTTACATCCTTTCATTCATTTATATATTTTAATAATGTCTCCCTGCCCTCACTCTTCGCTTTTCTAGTTAATGTGTAGTTTCTAGTTTCTAGTGTATCATGTCACTTCATACAAGAGGTTAATGCCCAGGATTAACCATCATCCTTCTCTACACTTTCTAGAAAATTTATATCCTATAGTACGATACTCAAAGCTTCACAGTGCAATTTAAATGGAACATATAACGGTGAACCCACAACTGGTCAGGATGAACCCACAACTGGTCAGGATGAACTAACAACTGGCTACAATTAACCAACAAATGGCCACGGTGAGCCAGCAACTAGTTACAGTGAACCAACTGGCCCCTAGTAATAAATTAACCCCAATAAACAGTGTGTGATATGTTGACCAGTACCGTGAACTGGACTTCGTCAACCCAGATCAGTGAAAGCTCAACACCGGAAGGGATGCAGCCGAGGTAAAAAATAAGGGGTAGAAATTGGGTGGCCGGAAACAGAAGACTAAGGGAGGGGTCAAGAAAATATTGGAAATAGGGTAGCCGAAGAACAGGAACAAATGGGATTGCTATATGCAGAAAGGTGTGAAGCGGAAATCAGACAACGGGTAAGCAGCTTAAAAGGCGTGTGGGGGAGGGGAAGGAAACGAAGGGAGGCGGTCAGTGGGTGAAAGAGGGGATAGAGGGGAGGGAAGGAACCACAAGACAGAGGGGAGGGGGGAGGTGCTGGAGGTGGGGTAACCCTAAAGGTGGCAGAGGACGGGGAGGTGGAGGTCACCATGTACCAGACGGCAACAAAGAGGTGGAGGAGGTGGGAGAGCGGAGGGATAAATGGCGTCTGAACCTTTGGGAGCAGCTCGAGTTGCGATCATCGCCACGGGTTCGGACGAGGCGTCGGCGGCCTCCTTTGATCAATACCACCTCCACGCGGTGGCCCAAAGGGGAGAACACTTGCCTACATGTGCCAGCAGGTCGAGCGCTAGCTCTAAACCTCCACCTTACCAACCATTACGAGTCCAATATAGTGACTTCTCACGGACACTGCAAACTAAGTGGGAGGGGAAGGAGAGGTGACAAGGACCCGGGAGAGGAGTGGGAGAGGTGACAAGGACCCGGGAGAGGAGTGGGAGAGGTGACAAGGACCCGGGAGAGGAGTGGGAGAGGTGACAAGGACCCGGGAGAGGAGTGGGAGAGGTGACAAGGACCCGGGAGAGGAGTGGGAGAGGTGACAAGGACCCGGGAGAGGAGTGAGAGGGTGGGAGAGGTGACAAGGACCCGGGAGAGGAGCGAGAGGGTGGGAGAGGAGTGAGAGGGTGGGAGAGGTTACAAGGACCCACCACCGAGGACGTTAAGCATGTCCCCTCTACTCACATTGTCATTTAAACTGTGAATTGTTTAAAGCACTAGCATTCCTCGTCGATTCTGTCTTATCCAAGTTGGGCGAGTTCCAACTCTTACGGCCTTTCCATACAATTTATTCCTGTAGATGGGTGGGATGGTGAGGTGTAGAGGTGTAGATGTTGTAGGTCCTATAACATTTGTCGTGTTTTAAGACTGGCAGCGTGTTGGGAGTGTTGTAGGACTGGGAGGGTGCTGTTGAGTGTAGAGGATTACACTACGCTCATACCAATTGCCTTTCCACAACACGCCTTCCACACTGCCACCACACAATACATACCTCCCATGCCACTGTCATACACATCCTGTGCCACCACTACAAACCTCCCGTGCCACCACAGAAAGCGACAAGGAGATATGCGAGGAACTCGACAAAAGGTTTCAGATTTTTAAAAATAGAAGCAAAGTGGAGACCAAGGTTACCAGACAAAGAGTCACATGAATCACTGGATGACAGTAGTCACTGTCGATGAGATAAAAAAAACTGGATGAACAAGATTCGTGACAAAATCAATGAGACCAGACTTAATTGAGATCACCAAGGCTGCTGAAGGAGCCTGAGGAGGTACCTTATCACAATCTAAAATGAGAAAATCAGCACAAGCAATGTGGAGGATTCGAACCTGCACACTGGATACTCTCGAGCATATGCTTTAAACCACTTGGGAGTACCCAGTGCGCAGTTTCGAATCCTCTTCGTGGATTCGAGAAGGATTTTTACATTAATACATCACGTTAATGTAATTAGTTTGTGCACTATTTGCAATTTAAGACAAAACACTTGGGACAGGAAATCTCCCAGAATTCTTCAAAAAAGGCAAAAATAATCCCAATATTAAACAACGGGACAGATAGTAAGAACTAAATTACAGACCAGTGCCATGACAAGCAATCCATGTAAAGTGTTAACAAAAGATTCACTTTGAAAACGATGAAGTAATGGAATGGACTTATCTCTACCTATCTCTAACTAGATAGCTAAATAGGTAGATATAGTTAATATTTAGATATGTAAATACCTAGATAGGTAGATAGCTATCTCTGCCATTCTTGCTATCTTTTTGTCCCCACCCCTGACATGGAATGGGGGCCTGACGGCTGAGTGGACAGCGCCTGGGATTCGTTGTCCTAAGGTTCCGGGTTCGATCCCCGGCGAAGGAGGAAACAAATGGGCAGAGTTTCTTTCACCCTGATGCCCTTGTTCACCTAGCAGTAAATAGGTACCTGGGAGTTAGACAGCTGCTACAGGCTACATCCTGGGGATGTGTAATAAAAAGGAGGCCTGGTCAAGGACCGGACCGCGGGGTCGCTAAGCCCTGAAATCATCTGAAGATAACCTCAAGATAGATACCCCCCCCCCCCCCGTAAACAAGGACTAAAATGCATGGGGTCTCGGATGCTTTCCTTTCTCCTTTATTATGTTCTTTTCAGGAACAACTCCACGTTAATCACATGCCTTATTTCACAACAGATGCATTATTTTTTTTTATTATTTTCTGCCACAAACGTGGCCACACATTTACAATGCTAACCAGCATATATACATTTTCTTCTGCCCTCCATGGACAGGGTCAGAGATCAGTTAAACATATAGTTCAGGGATTTATTGAAAAATCAACCACAGAAGGCGATTCGGTACTTTTAACAGATGCAGTGAAAGACTCCGTGAAGATGGCCTAGCGTGTTTAGTATTGCTAATATTTCTTAAAGCATTTAATTTAGGACTATCCCGACCAGCCTTCATCCGTCCCGTACCCTATAATGTATAAATTGTCAGCAGACAGCAAACAAGAGCCAGAGAGAGATGGCTCCTTGAGACGTGTGTGAGACGATGTACCTCCCTGTGGTAATCACACCTAAGTGTAACTACCTAATTGTTGTTATAGGATGAGAGCTATGCTCGTGGTGTCCCGTCTTCCCAGTACTCTTTGTCGTATAACACTTTGAAACTACTGACGGTTTTGGACTCCACCACCACCTCACTTAGCTTGTTCCAACCGTCTACCACTCCAGCTCTTTGCAAAAGACAGTTTTTTAATGTTCTTTTGGCACTTTTGTTTCCTTAGATTGAATGTTGTCCTCTTGTTCATGATGTTGCTGGTTTCAGTAATTCTTCCTTATCAATTTGGTCAATTCCTGTTAGTATTTTCTATGTGGTGATCATATCACCTCTTTTTCTTCTATCTTCTAGTTTTGGCATGTTTAATGTCTGTAGTCTCTTCTCGTAACTCTTTGTTTTCAGTTCCGGAAGCCATTTTGTAGCATGCCGCTGTACCTTTTCCAGTTTCTTTATATGCTTCTTGAGATTTGGGCAGCATGCAACTGCTGCATATTCCTGTTTGTCTCACTCAAGTCACGAACAGTTTCTCAAGTATTTCACCACCCATATGAGTAAAACAAGTCTGAGGTTGGAAAGCGACGCAAACACTCTTCTCACAATGTTCTTTGTCTTCCTCTGGCGACAGCTTATTATCCCCCCCCCAAGGTCTCGTTCTTTATTAGTTCTGTAATTCCATTCCACATAATTTGTAAGTTGTGTGTGGTCTATTTTCTCCGAATCCACATTCCATTACACGGCAATTATGCACATTGAATTCCATCTGCCACTTTACGCCCCAAGCACTTATTTTATGTAGATTGATTTGAAGGGCATTACAATCGTCTGCGCCTTCTATCTTCCCCAGTATCTTAGCATCATCTGCAAACATGTTCAAGTAATTCTGTATTCCTTCTGGTAGATGGTTTACGTACACGATGGACATTACTGGTGCAAGAACTGAACCCTGTGGTACTCCGCTAGTAACACCTGCATTACACATTTCTCACTTGCTTGATCGCTTCATTAAATTGCTCCTTGCTCGCAATAATGTGTCTTAAATTTTCCTTTAAAATAATTATGTAGCTTCATGTTCATTGATTCTGGAAAGATATATTCATTCTAATTTTCCAGTGTGTGATATTACATTTTCCGCATATTCGTTGTTATTTTAGTTAATCCTGTAAATCGAGTTAATTTCTTCTTTCAACTTGCATTGCACCCCATCATATTTCTAAGCTGGGGAGTGCACATTTTCCCCTATATATAAATATATAAATGAGAATATATATTCGTCTTTACATATTTAAATTTCATTACCCTGATTTCATGCATATCCCCCCCTCCTCCCCATTACATTACTTTTCAACCCCACCTTCACCCATTACATGATTTAGAAAGGTAAAGTTGATTAACTTGATTGAGTTCAATGACGAGGTTACTAAAATAAGACGGTAAAATTTGTGTGGGTAATGTACCTCATGAAAGCTTGATGTACAAGATAGAGGGGCAAGCTGGGCTTACTAGGAAAACACTGAACCGGGTAAGGGAATGTAAACAGTCAGAGGTGGTATCGAGCTGGAGGAACGTTAAATTCGAGAATTTTTCAACACAGCCTATGTTAGACCAATACTGGAATATGCAGCACGGACCTGTAATCTGCAACTTGTGAAGCAAGCATACAATCAAAATTGAAAACGCACAAAGGTTTGCAACATTAGTTAATGAAACTGTCTCAACACAACAGGGCAGAAAAAACAGAGGCTATTATCACAACATACAAGATACTGAGAACAGACAAGAGCAGCATATTTAAATTGAGAGAAAATAAGTGGAAGCTGTAAATGCAAATGAGCTAAAGAAATGTAAGGAAATACTCGTACTATGCACAGGTGGTCAACAAGTGGAATGTACTGAAAGAAGTTGTGGAAGCCACCTCTACCCACAACTTTAAAGCCAGATTCGATAAAGAATTCAAACGTCAGAATGGTTAAAGTATAACGCAACAGGTACAAAACAGCCCATCCTCCTGTTTTGATAGTAGCGTTTTGTAACTATGTGCACCAAAGTACAAACATGGACATACTAACAATTAGATACTAGGAATTTGGTACTTTTCACTTTATAGACCCCCCCCCTCCCAAAATGAAACTAAAAACAAACTTAAATATTCCTAGACCTGACCTAGTATAGCACACACACACACACACACACACACACACACACACACACACACACACACACACACACACACACACACACACACACAATATTAGGCTTCAGATAGCGTATATTGGACCTAGGAAGATTAGGTTAGGTTAGTTTAGGTTGTCTTTACAACACACAACCTTTTCCGGTTTGTCCAAATTCAATAGTACAGATTTCTACTTTCTAATTGCGTTGTACGTCGGTACATGTTCTATGGTGCTCATCGTCACTGTAAGTACTAATAAAACAGGAGGCTGGGCTGAACAACAATTCTAGTAGGCGGGGCATCAAGAGGTACACCTCACTTTACTGTAGTCACTGATAGATAAGTACCTCCATGACACCACTACATTCACGGGAGACATCTCCTGTCCGCGAGGCTAACCATAGCCCATGCTTCTTGCCCCGCTCCTGTGCCAGGTAAGTTACGGGCTCACCATAGCCCGTGCTACTTGGAACTTGTTCCGAGTAGCTGAATCTATAACAACAACAACAACACACCGCCTCCCTCGCCAACACTGCTGAAGGAGAGGGAACGGTGGTGATGGAGAGGGAAGGTGGTGAAGGAGACAGTAAGTTGTAGAGAGGAGACCCAGTAGTGCTCAGGTAGTAGTCATGATGATTCAAGAGATACTGAATATAGTATTTAGGAAGATGGTTTCAGTAATGAGGATGGTCGTGTGTAGTGTAGAAGGTTAGTGTTAGACATCTGAGTGTCGTGACGATGCTCACAGCAATGAAGACAGTGTGTAGTGAAAATGTGGCCTGTGTCACCAGAGTACTGCCAGGTATCCGCCTCTGGTATACCTGCCTCTTCTCGTTACCGACTATTCACGAACGTATCTGCATGCTTCAACATAAACACCAATACGTGCCACAAGTAATGTCTAGACAGACCTCCACACCCGTCCACCCTCCAGGATCCAAGACACCACCACACCTGCTGTCTCGGCACGGGACCAGACACCACCACACCTGCTGTCTCGGCACGGGACCAGACACCACCACACCTGCTGTCTCGGCACGGGACCAAACACCACCACACCTGCTGTCTCGGCACGGGACCAGACACCACCACACCTGCTGTCTCGGCACGGGACCAGACACCACCACACCTGCTGTCTCGGCACGGGACCAGACACCACCACACCTGCTGTCTCGGCACGGGACCAGACACCACCACACCTGCTGTCTCGGCACGGGACCAGACACCACCACACCTGCTGTCTCGGCACGGGACCAGACACCACCACACCTGCTGTCTCGGCACGGGACCAAACACCACCACACCTGCTGTCTCGGCACGGGACCAGACACCACCACACCTGCTGTCTCGGCACGGGACCAGACACCACCACACCTGCTGTCTCGGCACGGGACCAGACACCACCACACCTGCTGTCTCGGCACGGGACCAGACACCACCACACCTGCTGTCTCGGCACGGGACCAAACACCACCCGCTAACGACCATTCTTCTGCCGGCCGATAGTTACCAACAGAATTCGCGCCAGTTATGACGTCATGTCCCATATAAATAGAGCTCGCTGGCCGACATTAGAATACACTTCGAGTGCTCTCAGCTGTAACATCTACTCTTGCTCCCCGGGTGACGGTAGGCACGTACAGCTTTTGTATAGAGAATTACTTGCACCCTTCATTTCACCCTCCCTCACCCTTGTAAATTTCACTTGTATATATTTCTCTTTTTTTTATCTTTGTAAAGTCAAGTACCTGCAGCTCTCACACAGTAAAGGACAAGCAGCTTTTTCTTTGTTTTACTTTTGTTTTTTTACTAATGTGCGATTGGCTCAAGACCTGCCAGAATAGTCACTGCTCTATTCCAGATTTTCGTCACACTGTATTTATAAAATAGAATGTCTGCCGTTGTCTGTCCAAGAAAGGAAGCCAGGGGCTAGGGGCTAGTATCACCCAATTTTCAAAAATAACACATGGGTGTATGGGAGAGTTAGAGGCCAGTCGAGGGTTGGCTCCAGTGACACCATTTGTGAAATACTAGCATCTATAGTGACCTCCCCCCCCCACCCATGCAAATTTCAAAAAGTCTGATATTGGGTAATTGTTTTCTGTTAAGGTTTTATCAGTTTTCAGTGCTTCATAGTATTTAATTTTGTGTGAGAGAGAGAGAGAGACAATTGAAGAGAGGAGAGAAAAGGGAAAGAGAGAGGTGCAGGTAGTAGCTGTGAAGGTGATGAACGTGAACGTATTACAGGTGTTGTATGTCAAGGTGGTACAGCAATATGTGGTGGTGGTGTCGATGAGATTAGGGATAAAACAATCTTTGCTGCAAAACACACAGGTGGCCCCCCATTACTACACCTGCAGCAACACCCATTCACAAGCCGCCTTCCTCTCCCAGCTGCATGGCTGTCAACACCGTGGCCCACGCCCTCGTACGTGTTATCTGCATCACTCACCATTCAATTAAATGGCAGAGTAGTGTAGGTGTCATCGTCTCTATGGTAACCGATTAAAACCGTGAGATTCGCCGAGTACACTGATGACGTCACCGTCTCCATGGTGACCGCTTCAGCTACCACCTCCATTCATAAAGTCTCAAGCCGGCGGTGGGCGGGTACGCAATCAACATGTGAATTACTTTGCTCTTCATTATTTGTGTGTTAATCTAACCGTCATTTATAACCGCGGGTCTTACTCTACCCATCATTACTCACCGTGGGTCTTACTCTACTCATCATTACTCCAGGTCTTATTCCTGCACTGAAACATGATGTCCCGAAGTGTAACAGCATGTGAGGTAATAGAATACAGAATGCTAGCTAATATAATACCCCAAAAACAGGGGTACTTGGGGGCAGAATCAAGATCAACACCAGACCTAGAAGACAATAACATCTCTCCACAGGTAAGGATTCATGGCTGTAAAACACCCCCACCCCTCCGAGAAACATAAGGCAGTAGATCCTTGGTGGGAAGGAGCTCAACTACCTCCACCATCGAAGTGGAAGAGGTGATCCCAGAGAAGGCCTAATCATTCAACACACCTAAAGTATATCACCCCAGATGCCTAAACCCTCAGATGTTTTAGCACCAAAAGTAAAGGGTAAGGCCTCCGATCCACTGAACAACACCAGCCAAAGCAAGGAAAGGATATGGAGGAGCAAAGTTGAAGCAAATATAAAATACCAACTGTGCTAATACAAGATCCTGAAAAGACAGGGGTTGATCCTGAGGCAACCACACTGACATTAATCCACAACCTACAAATATGGATAACCCTGGCCTGTTTTTAAAAACAGAAGTCACCTGAGAAGCAGAGTCCCTCAAAGGAGGCCTAGCTAAACAGAACAAAAACAGGACTTATTAGGAAGGATGAGAGATGGCAGGAACTAGGACGAAGAAGAAAAACCAGGCCAGGAAACACGACCTAAAGTAACACACGACTGACTAGAACCAAGGATATTGACTAAATATTGGGCTGCCAGAACCCTAACAAAATCCCAGAGCCCAAATATCAGCCCAGGACATGTCTGAGAAAACCATAGCCAGAGTCTTGTATTTGCAAACCACAAGAGCCCGAGGGGAGACAGCAGGCTGACTAGACTTGACACTGTGAATGACCTGAGAAATGGGATCAACTAATAAGGCATCCACTGAAACCAGTGGCCTGCAGGTAGTGGCGAAGAGCCATCGCCAAACAACGAATGATGCACCCCAAGCTGAACCAACAAAGCAATCACCAAAGGACCCCACTGGAAGCCTGTCTATTCATTCTTCACCAGAAAAGAGGGAGAAGGCTGCAAACAAACCACACCATTACCAAAGTAACTGAACTCCTGCCTCCAGAGAAGAGCCTGAAGCTCCCCAGAGGCAAGAGTCAACAAGACAGCCTTAAGATAAATATGAGCCAAAGAAGGAACTGTAAAACGAGGTTAGGGGAGAATAAAACAAAACCCACTCAAGAGACCAGGACATCATAGGAAGAGCATGAGCAGAACAGAGGTGGAAAAAATGCATAAGACAACTTGTAAAATGGTGCCATGGTGGTGTCAACACTGTATGCAAGAAACTATCTCCACCAATTCCAAACGATGAGGTGACAATATTAGGTATGAGATACCAATAGAGAAACAACCATGACAAAGGACAGGACAGATCTGACCAAAATCAAAATAAAACAATGAAGAGACGAGTACTGTATTGGTGAAAAAAGTGTCGGGCAATTTCATATTCCTGCTGCGAAGAAAGACACAGGGGGAACACCAACAAACCAGCCACTCGCTTGCCATACAAATAGCAATAGATACTGTGTCAACAGCTCCAGATGCAAAGAGCAGAGAAGCTCAAACCAGCAAAGTATACATCTGAATAAATCTGCTGGACAAGGCAGAACCACAGAAAAATGCTTAGACTTGGACACTGGGCCAATAGCACCAGATTGCAAGGCTGGGTCAGCCATCAAGGAGCAGGAAGGGTCACCCCCATGTGAAATACAACTTCAGACTGGACAGCACCCAAGGATACAACTGAAGCAAGAAGAAAAGGTAAATGCACCTCTACCTCGACCAGTTCAGTTGAAAATCATCCACAGTAAGAGCCTTGCAACCGGGAAATGTAGCCACATAGGAAAGAAGGTGCTAGTTCCATGTTGATGCAAGAAGTCCACCACAGGACTACAGAATATCTCGTAGAGTCTATGGAAAGATCGTCAATGATGGTCCACTCCATGGAAGTGGTAAGAAAGCGAGATAACTTGTCTGCAAGATAACTTGTCCGCAAGAACATTGCACACACCCAGCACGTGAATCATACGAAGAACGAAACAGGGAAGTCAGAAGCCATGTACCAGAACCATCCCGCTTCACAGAGCGATGAACCAGCTTCACAAAGCAATTTTCCCTCGGTTCAGGTTATGATCCGAGGAGCTGTCAGAGTGAAACCCGAGAACAGAGCTCGGAGGAAGCTGAATCTTCCTCAGGGCATCACACACACACACACACCCCATGCTGTGTGCCTGAAACATCCAACCCCTGCCCCTGGGCAGCCAGGAGTGTCCTGGTCATGAAGCCTCAACCCAGAGACAAGGTTCTGTGAATACACTATATCGAGCGATGAGGAGGGTGATGCCACGGAATTGAACCCTGAAAAGCCTGAAGGTAAAGCTAACAAAGCAAGAGCTGATGAAGGATGGGTAGGGCACAAAAAGCACTAAGGAATATAGCTTAGGTATTGAAAATGTAAAGCAACTAGCTCTCAGAATTTGCTGCAAAATACTTTAACCCACATCACCCCCCTTTCATTACAAAAATTGAGACTGAACAAATTCCTATAATCACATCTTTCTGAGAAACAGCAACAGGAAATCCTTTCCTATGTTGGGCAAAAACACTGATAAAGACAACTGTGGCTGTTATAAATGAGTTGGTAGTGTGTGAAATATTACCTAATAGAAACAAATGAGCCAGAGATAAATGACTTAGTGACAGCATCTGATATCAGGATGTGCATGAAGATATGCCTAAAACAAGTATGGAGGTGGTTAAGAGCTTCTTTGAAACCATTTAAAATGTTATGGTCGTAACAGAATCTGCTGCTTCACACTGTAACAAAGCCGAGAGAGAGATTAGTTACGAGAAAACTAAAGCAATCATATCACTGGACGAGAGAAGAATCAGGCAAGACATGATCACCACATACAAAACTTCAAGAGAATAGACAGCAGACAATGGACAGACTATTTGGCATGGATAGCACATCAACGTAAGAATACAGATGGAAACCAAGTACAGTACAGTACACTCACACTCACTCACAGATCAAAGGCTATAGGCTGTCGTAGCCCACAGCTGGGCTACGACAGAAACTGCCAGGCACGAATAGACAAGATAAAACACCTAAATTATTGGGATCGTCTCAAAGCTCTCCAAATGTACTCTCAAGAAAGGAGACGAGAGAGATACGTACCAAATAATATACACATGGAAATACTGGAGGGCCAGGTCCCAAATCTGCACAGTAAAATAGCAACGTACTGGAGTGAACAATATGAAAAAACGCATGATTGAACCAGTGAAGAGCAGAGGTGCCATAGGCACAATCAGAGAGCACTGTATAAACATCAGAGGTCCGCGGTTGTTCAACGTCCTCCCAGCGACTATAAGAAATATTGCCGGAACAACCGTGGACATCTTCAAGAGAATACTGGACTGTTTTCTAAGAGAAGTTCCGGACCAGCTGGGCTGTGGTGGGTATGTGGCCCTGCGGGCCGCTCCAAGCAACAGCCTGGTGGACCAAGCTCTCAAGTCGAGCCTGGCCTCGGGCCGGGCTTGGGGAGTAGAAAAACCCCAGAACCCCATCAAGCAGGTATCAAGCAGCCCAGCTGTGGGAGTGTCTCTGCGGCCATGCAGTCCAGAGTTCACCCCAAGACCACAACCGCCTTCTTTTCTACACTAACGATCTACCAGATGGAACAGAATTATATGAACATGTTTGCTGATGATGCTAAGATAATAGGGAAGATAAGAAACTTAGATGATTGCCATACCCAAGAAACCTTGACAAAGTATAGACATTGACAAAGTATATGGAGCACCACTTGGCAAATGGAATTTGATGTGAATAAATGACATGTTATGGAATGTGAATAGGAGAACAGAGACCCCACGCAACCTATAAATTATGTGAGAAACCTTTAAAGATTCTGATAAAGAAAAGATTTAGGGGTGGTTCTAGACAGAAACCATCACCCTGAGGATCACATTAAGAACATTATGCAAGGAGCCTATGCTACACTTTCTAACTTCAGAATTGCTTTTAAATACATGGATGGAGAAATACTAAAGAAATTGTTCATGACTTTTGTTAGACCAAAGCTGGAATATGCAGCAGTTGTATGG